>QVAJ01000013.1:7945615-7969302 GCA_003546035.1 Mixornis gularis | reverse complement strand
AAGTGTTTGGACAACTCTCCCAAGGACATTCTGGAATTCTTGGAGTGTTCTGTGCAGGGCCAGGAATTGRACTTTGGTGATTCTTGTGGGTCTCTTCCAACTCAAGACATTCTATAGTTCTAGGAACTTCCAGAGCATTTATTTATAGAGATATTWATTTATTTCTCATGAATATTTCTGTAATCTTGAAGAAAAAATATCATTCTCTGAAAATTGCTTTATGCCTTCCTGCACATCTACCAATTAAGCACAATACATTCCTTCAAAAGACTGCATTTACTTACTCAGATTGTTCCATCCACATGCTTAATTTAAATGATGGACACAGATTGAGAAATATATTCCAACTTTTCGTCAGAATAAATCAATAGCTAGCAGATATCACACATGTGACACTGTTGGGGTCATGGCTCAGTAGGGACATGTCTGTACATTTGTAAATTCATGTGTCAAGATACTTGAATGCTGATTTGGGACATTATGGATGGACTTCACTCCATTAAAGAAAAAAAAAAAACCACAACCCCCCCCACATCTGGACAAATTATGCAAGTACTATTTGCTTCATGCTAGTTTAAAGAGAAATCACATCCATTTCCTTTGGGAAGATTACAGTGAGATTTCAACACACTTTTAAAAATGAACACATAAGTAGAAATACATATAGTGGATTTCACTTATAGTAAATCTGTATAGCAAAATTTAACTCCAAGTCAGGCAYAGAGAAACAACTGTTTCACTACAGTGCAGAACCAAGTATAGAACTGAAATAARAGACTACAGTAACATAATTTTTCAATTCTTTGGCTAGAACTGCATATTATTTTGGTCAAATTTCATAAAAAATCTCTTACCTCTTTTTATATTTAGCCTGAAGAGAAWAAATAGCGAAATTTTGACACAAGTAGTATGTAAGCTCAAGTTTTACCCTATACTTTGAAATATTACTGAAATGACATAGCTTTATCCATTTAACTATTTTAATTTATAAATTACAATTATCCTGCATAAAGAAGTGCATTTAAGATATGTTAATTGATTTTGTATCTGACGCTTATTCTCTGAGCCACTGGAGACAATTTTGGTCTTGCTGTGCATTAGGGAAAAATCTCTTTATGGTACTACAGACACACATTTGCATGATGCAAGGAATCCTTCCTCAATATAATGTAGCTAGATCTCATGTTTGTGTCCTCCAGCACAATCTTGAAATACAGAAATATCTTGAAATACAAAAGCTTCAGGGAAGTGYGGTCCATTAGAAGGTTTAGCAAAAGTTTCTGTTGCAGTCTGGCCATCTCCCATTGATAGTCTTGGAAAGTCATAATCATAGAAATGTTGGTTGAATAAGCTTTGCCCAATCCYATCTCTACCTCTCCCAGTTGAATTAGTGGTCACTTCCCTTTGTTTTACGGGATGTCACTTTGAAGAAACATGTGATTTCATCAACTCTATGACYCCCTTCAGGAAGAAATAGGCTGCCCTTAAATCAGTCTTGAATCTCTTCTTTGCAAACCCAACACGCTCAACCTCCATGCACCAGGAATGTGCTCTAGGCCTCCTACCATATTTTTCATTTATTTTAAAAAATGTTTAGAATTTCAGTGACCCTTTTAATGCYAGATTTTACTAGAAACATAGTAGGCAATCCCCACAGAAAAGCTCTCTGATCTGTGTTAGTGCATTTATTCACAGAGTGCCATAAAAAAGCCACTGAGCACAAAGGCTCAGAATATAGTCCAGGAAGGTGTTCTCAGYTCTGGCATGAAAATTATTCCAACATTAGGAAAAAGCACTTCTTAATCATCAATTTGTGAAAAGTTGTAAAGTGTATAGAACTACATGTTAAACTATTCAGAAATTTATTTTTTAACACTTGTTTTTAACCAGCTAGATGAGCTCACTGTCACTGATATTAACTAAAGTGGGTATACAAAATRTTTATTGTTGCAAAATAGAATGGAAAAAGCATGAAATTTTTCAAATGATGAAAGGTTAAAAAAGAATGATATTTTAAAGATTTATCTATAATTATGTCTTCTATATATCTGAAAATTATTAGTTTGTACTTATTTTTCAATTTGAATTAAATAAATAGTTGCGAAGATTTTGTTCATACTGTGCTGAAGAAAGAAAAGAAATTAATTGTATAGACACTTCAACAGGAGTATAGATTGCAAATTGTTTTCAGAGGYGTATGAGAGAGTCCTAATTGTTTTAAATAATCAAATTAGGAGAGAAATTGTAAGGCAACTCAGAGGTAGCTGAAATTCGTACGGCTCAAGCACATAAACATAAGTGATGTGAAATCCTTTTCAGTAAATGGGATCAAAGTTTTATCAAATCTTAAATCTTTTCTGTAAACTAGAGCTAACTTAACCCTTTTGAAGAAATAGTTYTTCATTCACTTTCTCTTTCTGATCAAAATTATTCCAATGAATGCAACTACTGTAAAAAATGGCTTGAAACAAACTTACAAATAGAGTTTACCATTTATTACTTCATTTCTTCTGTATTTGATGTGGCAAAATAATGTGGTCCTGTTTATGCTTGTCAATTTCCTGAAACGTTTGAAATGAGAATAAGTATTTATGAATAGAAAATATCTCAATTTGCATATCAATGTAGTTCTTTGTACAGAATAGAGCTATTCTCCATGTGCTTGGGTAAAAAAATCACTGTATGCATCAGTATCTTGTGTCTACTTGCCAACCAATGAGGCATATAAATGACTCAAATACAGGAAAGCATTACCCTATGATTAACAACTGGCTTAGATACAGGATAAGAGGCCATGAGACTTCCTCTCCCATTTTCCCTTTTGCTATAATTTCTRTATTTGAGATGGAGCAGTGCAAATAAGACCAGAAACCACCTGCTAATGTCAGATGAGAGATGGCTATTTCCAAGCCTTTTTGCAGTTCCTCCTTTTCCCTGCTTAGGCATGTAGGATCTCCCTTCTTGGGGCTTTGGATGGAGTGACAGCTCCAGTTGTCTGTGGCAAGTGGAAACCTTGGAAGCAGAGCTGTGTTTCAGAAAAGAAAGGATAAAAAGCAGTCTGTGAGTTGACTGTTGCTTTAGGTTCAGTAGAATTGAACCAGAATTAACAGCTTCCAGCATATACAGGAACTGAATTTTCACAAATGTGAAATAGTTGCTTTGGTTATACCTAGCAAGTAGGGTACCTAAAGACTGAGTGAAAAAATGAGCTGCAGCTGGTCCACACTTGGGAGATGTTTTTCTTTCTGTGCTTTGGATAGTGATGGATATGATGTCTCACTGGAGACAGAAAAGCTGGGTCATTTTTGAACTGGAGGATTCCTGAGGGACAAGAAATTCTCATGTGATTATCCTTGCCTCATTCTAGTCTGTATCTAGAATGGGATAAGGATAATCTTGCCAGAAAATATTACCTCTTTTTTTTTATTTGTTTGTTTGTGGTTTTTTTTTTTTGTAAAATATGGATTTTAATGTCATATGTGCAAATATTCATAGGCATTTCCTAAGAAGAAAGAAAACCATACCTCCTATCTGTGGAATTACTGTTTTAGTAGATAACAAGGAATCTGATTTGGCAATGAACCTGCCACACTGTATTTCAAAGAACYCTGATTTACAGAGTTGCTCATGTCCTTATACAATTATTTACAAGGTAGGAGGGACGGGTAGATTTAAAAGARGCC
This sequence comes from Mixornis gularis, assembly GCA_003546035.1. Lineage (NCBI taxonomy): Eukaryota > Metazoa > Chordata > Aves > Passeriformes > Timaliidae > Mixornis > Mixornis gularis. The sequence continues at coordinate 7,965,619 of QVAJ01000013.1, read as the reverse complement.
TTTATAACCATAGGTGTATATACCAGCCATTGTAATTAAGAAATATGAAGGAGATGATAATAAGCTTCCTTCACAAAGATTAGTACAGCGATTCTACATTTTCAAATGATTTGCTCTTCAAAAACTACAGAATATTACCWATGGGAAAATAATATTAGCTGAAATAACACTTGCACTCACACCTAAAATTCAATTTCAAGTCTAATAGGCTAAAATGGGAGACACTACTTTAAACATACAGTGTGAATAAAAGCAGGCTAAGAATAACTTTAAGAGCTTTTCAATTTGCACTGCAAACTGTGATGGTAAAGTTCACAYGAGACGTTTTATTTCTAGCAACCTTTACTCTTAATAAACCAGCCTAAAAATAAGAAAKCCTCCATACTGTAATTATGGATGTTTAGGATCTTGAGACGATTATTTCATAATTACTAAGCTTAGAAATCTTGTAGTWGGTTGACATTCAAGAGTATGGTTTTTTTAACTAATGTATTAYAAAAAATTTGGGTCTATAATATCAYTGCTGGCAAAAAGGAACAAAGTAACAGTTTACATACGTGCATGTACACACACATGCACACTATGATATATGTGTGTAGCATATACACTAGTGATCAACCCTGTTTTCCTTTCAAAATACAGCATTTAAGGAACTACAAGACAAAGCCAGTATTTATTCAAACAGTCCTTTCCATTGGACGGAGACTGTAAAATATAATTTAGAAAATAAAGAAAAACAGAAGCCATATAATATAGGTTGGTTTTTGGGAGGACACTTCTGGATGCACTTGAATTATGCATCCATTACTTTTATCTGAAATTCAAGAACCTTCATAGTCTGAAATCACAAACCAGTTCTCCAGTTAGGTGCAGCTAATTTTTCTTTTTACCCTCTCAAAATTGAAAGTCAGACTCAGTTGTAGAACTTAGTTTTTATCCTATAAGAAAAGCATCTTTTGATCTGATTATCTCTGGGCTGTTCGGGATGTTTTGCCCACCTATTTTTNTGCTGGCAAAAAGGAACAAAGTAACAGTTTACATACGTGCATGTACACACACATGCACACTATGATATATGTGTGTAGCATATACACTAGTGATCAACCCTGTTTTCCTTTCAAAATACAGCATTTAAGGAACTACAAGACAAAGCCAGTATTTATTCAAACAGTCCTTTCCATTGGACGGAGACTGTAAAATATAATTTAGAAAATAAAGAAAAACAGAAGCCATATAATATAGGTTGGTTTTTGGGAGGACACTTCTGGATGCACTTGAATTATGCATCCATTACTTTTATCTGAAATTCAAGAACCTTCATAGTCTGAAATCACAAACCAGTTCTCCAGTTAGGTGCAGCTAATTTTTCTTTTTACCCTCTCAAAATTGAAAGTCAGACTCAGTTGTAGAACTTAGTTTTTATCCTATAAGAAAAGCATCTTTTGATCTGATTATCTCTGGGCTGTTCGGGATGTTTTGCCCACCTATTTTTTAAGATCTAGCTCAGGAACTTCTGAGGTATTCAGATCTCTGTGTCTCATTTCTTGAACTATGTAATGCCCTCTTTCTGGAGGATGCTTTCTCTTGCCTTTTCTTTATTCACCTTCAGTAGCTGCCTGGATGTTTTCCTCATTAGCRAGATTAATTCATACCAATGAAAGTTTAATTTCTGTTATGTTTAAGGAATCTGTTCCCTCCCCAGCCAGACCTCATGGGCAGTGCAGAAATTTGGGCCCTCTATTGCACTGCACAATTTCTTCTCTCATTTGTCAAGCCCAAGCGTTATGGTGAGAACTGACTGGAATCCAGCCTTACCGCTTTAGATTTGAGGGAGGCAGAACACTGACAGAAACAATTAAAYTCCTGTGAGTCAGATGGACTGTGCAGGAATTAGTTTAAACCTGTGGGTGAGGTACCATAGATGGATTAAACTAAATATTTAAAGAAATAAGAATGCATGCWGAGTCACTCACCATGTCTTAGCTGACAAGTGGATTTTCAATAACCACATTGATATTTTTGTTTGGAGTCCATCAGCTGGAGCTAAGTAAATATTTGGATATATACAAATGGTTCTACTGCCCTGACAACATTTTTATTTTGTAAAAAAGTGTGTGTTTTTTTGTTTTCTGTTTTCTGTTTTGTTTCTGTAAATTGTAGTTATGAGCAAAGGTATGTCTGAAAAAGCATTCTGGCATCAAGGGAAAGATCTTCCAAATAYCTGACTTTTATATCAGAATGGGTGGACTCATCCACACATTTACATTATTTATACAATAATAAGGAAGCTTTCCAGACATATGTGGAATGCTGGGGAGGAAAAACATGCCAAAAATATGTAATCCTCATTGTAGAAAAAAACARTAGAAGGACAATGATATGCTAAGAATCACTGCAAAAGGCAGAAAAAACCCAGTCTGTACTACAGAATTAAGAAGGATTCCAAAAATCCATTGAATTGTAAATGAAAAAAATCATGAAAAGAATGTTACAATATGSTACAAATACTGTAACAGGTATTTAAAAGGTATTAGTAACAATTACTGCATACGATTATTGGTGATGTAATTTTTCTACTAGAAAGAACAKATTAACTAGTACAGTGACATCCAGCTACAGTGTTATACTTTATAATGTTATAAATACGAAAAAGCAGAGTTTGAGAATAATAAAAATACTACTTTGTAAGTACATAAAATCAACCCACACAGAGGTTTGCAAGATATTAAGTTTCATATAGTAAATTCACAAAGGAAGGTAAAACAAGTTTGTAGACTCCACAGGGCCAAATGCTGATATGTTGCAGAGGTGCCTGCACGGTGGAATGTGGTTAACATCAAATCCACATAGGGTAACTTTAATATATCCATTTGCTTGAATTTCTTTCTCTCTTCAGAAATATCACTTTGAAGAAATAAAATATTTATCATCTTTAAGTGTTTTTAGATAGGGCAAAGGGAGAAGAGGAACAAATATTGAAACTTTTGAGCAACACTGTTCCTCCCGTAACTAGTTATTATTAATTTAAAAAAAGTAATTATTAGTTTTCAGGGATACACAAAATGCTAGAAAATATATTCTGTTCAAATAAGCATAGCAAAAAGATCATTCAAGAAAGACCAGTGCTGGTCCCATCATGCTATCTGAAATGTTTATAAAAGTAAAGCTATTCAGAATACTTCTTTAATTTATAGAAATAATAAATTTGAATCTCTGAAATTCTTTGGGAGAAATAGAGTAATTTGTTTTCTATGCTTTATAAAATATGCATTGTAGTCTTCTATTTGTCACCTACTGTAAAACTGATCATGACATACAAATACCAAAGATGGAAAATATTTTTTTCTTTCTAGATACACCATAAATCTGGTTCTGTACCATAGGTTTGATACTTCTTACTTCAGAAGTATACCATTGTATTTCATATCATTGTTTTTTTATTTAAACCTGTCTTGTTCAGCACTTGCCCCTCCTACTTTTCAAACATGTTTCTTCACCTCTAGGTGTCTGGTACATGAGAAAGATCTCTTTTTATCACTATATAATCTTAAAAAGCCTGACTTTTAACCTTGTAGGATAAGATTCTGAATGGATGACTTCAATGACTATAAATTAATGTAAATAAAAATGTAAAAACTCAAGCTCTGTGATTCAGAAGAAAACAATTTCTGCAGCAAACATGATCTGAGACACMCATTACAAAATAAATACTATCATAGAATGATTTGCATTGGAAGGGACCCAACCTCCCTTCCATGGACAGGGGCACATTCCAGTAGACCAGGTTGCTCAGAACTGACCTTGAGCACCTACAGGGGATGGGCCATTCAAATCTTCTCTCGGAAACCTTTTCCAGTGCCCCACCACCCTCACCRGGAATAATTTCTTCCTAATATCCAAGCTAAACCAGTACTTGTAATTTGAAGCCATTTCCCCTTGTCTTTCACACCCTTGTAAAAAGTCACTCTCCATCTCTTTTTTAGGTCCCCTTTAGGTAATGGAAAGGGCTGTAAGATCTCCCTYAGAGCCTTCTTTTCTCCAGACCAAACAACTCCAACTCTCAGCTTGCCTTCATGGAGAGCTGCTCTGATGATTTTTATGGCCTCCTTTTGACTCACTCCAACAGGTGTTTGGTTGGGGGTCCCAGAGCTGAACACAGGATTCCAGGTGAGATCTCATGAGAGCTGAGTAGAGGGGCAGAACCCCATCCCTTGACCTCCTGTTCATAGCCCTTTGGAGGCAGCCCAGGACAGGATTGGCTTTCTGGGCTGAGCACATACTGCTAGCTCATGTTCAGCTTCTTGTCTGCCAACACACCCAAGTATTTCTCCTCARGGCTGATCCCAGTCCATTTTGTACCCAGCCTGTATGTGTGCTTGGAATTGTCCTCACCCAGGTGCAGAACCTTTCACTTGGCCYTGTTCAACTTCATGAGGTTCACAGAGACTCACTTCCCCAACCTATTCAGGTTCCCCTGGRTTCATCTCTTCCCTCCAGCRTGTTGACACCACCACACAGCTTGGTGTCATCAGAAAACCTGCTGARGGTTCCTYGATCCTGCTGTTCATKTTCCCAAAAAAATATCTACATGAACATATGAATTTTCCACAGAAATAAGAGATGTATCCAGAGAATAGTGGGGATTATGTCACAAGTGCCATTTRTCAATAATTGAAATGCTTTTGTGTCAGGTTCAATATGTTTAGTGACTTCTGTGGAATGGAYGAATTGCCACCATCAGACAGCAGCATGCCAAATGAGGAACTTCATGCTACTGTTGTCAYGGATTTATAATAATGCAAGAAGGTGCAGTTATTATGGAAATAATTTTTCTGTGAGTAAATATGGCGAAGTTTAAATGAAATCCAAAAGATATAGMGTATACCATTAAATTTTATTTGCAAATATATTGCCTTATGTATTCATAAGACAATGAATGTATACATCTAAAATTTTGGATCTGTCTTAAAAATTTAATTATTCAAACCCATGTACTGTACAGTAGAAACAATGAACCCTTTAAGAGATTTTATTCATTTTTTTTAACTAATAGGGCCTGCTCAGAATAGCAGAAAAGAAGGAGAAATTATCTTATGAAAGGTAGCTGTGGTGTGTCTATAATGTAAGAGTGGAGCTGGCCAGCAGTTACAAAGGCTTCCCAAGTCAACAACACCATCCACCAAGACTTGATATGCTTCAGAATATTGYTCCTCTAGGAGCCAAAGGTAGATTCAAAATGCTTGGAAGTACATTAGGAATCTTTGTTTTCATGAACAGATTTCTATTTTGAGCCTAGTAAAATGAAGATATGGAAGACATAGTTCATGTGTCAGACTGAAGGATTAACACAATGGAGGGAAATGGGTTACATCTCATAAAAGACAAGAGGCACAACAAATAAKGGGTATACATTTGCTTTTGACACATTCAGAGTTGAAATCCATGACAGAATTTATACAGCAGCCTCACAGTTGCAGTCTTCTTTTCCCTCTCTCTCACAGATGGTGTAGAGAGACAGTCACATATAATAAGCTACATTCTCCTTTCTGTTGCACCTGATGCCTCAGCAGGTACAGTCATGGTRTGCTTCACTCAAAGGCACTTAGTACTTGTGGGCTGCCAGGTAGCTTATGTTCTTCTGGTTGATTAGTCTGGAAAAGTACTCCTACAAATCTGTTAAATTAACAACAATTTAAGCTGTCTCCTTACTGATTTAGGAAAAYCTCCTTGCCCATATTTTGATTGACATACTTTTGACATAGTTTTGGTAGTTWATGTGGTAAAGTATTTAGAACATTTTGTTCCAGAGGTCCCTAATTTTTATCAGCCATTTCAAAAATATGTGTTTTCTAGGCATCAAGGAAGAAAAACTTGTGTTCAGAAGTCTGAGGTCTGCACAAAAAAAAGTGTCATTTTAGCCCTCTGGATCTGCTTCAGATAGCTCAGGACATCAGTCCTCACTTATGTCTTTGGACCTTTATGCCACCTTTGGACCTCCTTAGATTTGTCWTTGTCCTTATTTTCTGGTAAATGAAGCTATCCATTTTGCCCATCCTGGTGCCGTCTACCTTGGCATTTTTGCAATCCATTTTTTTCCCTTCCAGAGAAAATCTTTTTTCATAAAAAAATGCTTTTTTTCCCCTGTGTAGTCCTGACAAACAGCTTGGTTCATTTTCCAGTTCTGAGGAGAGCTTAGACTCGACTTTTTATGATGTCACTTCATGACTGATGCTGTCAGCAAATGCAGAGTGTTGATATCCCTGCCATACATCTTTGCTTTTGGAACTGAGGCATAGGTGGTTCGAAGCAGCACAGGTGAAAAATGACACAGGATTGGAGCAAACCCTTAGATACTTTAAACTGCAGATTTCAGTTACTACACGAAGTGATGATTGGGGATATCAGGAGGCAGGGCTACACAATCTGGTCTTTGCCGAGTTCTCTTTCCATAGGGGAAAAAACCCAACCAAAAGAGTAAACAAACAAAACATCCTCAAAACAAAACCAGATGCACAAACCTTCTTACAAACAAATCTTCATGAGTGTTTTTCTCCTTTCTAAAAAGTTTTTCAGGTCTATATGGAGTTATGAAGAATATATTTAACTGTAATAAATTTCATAGCTGCCCCTTCATTGTTGCTATTTTCCAATTTGGAGAACACATTAAAGCTGACAGCTTTCAGTTCTTTCTCTCTGCATCTAACATAAACTTGAACCTTAAACTACAGGAAGATCTGTCAGGTTTATTGCATTTTGCTTTCTCTGACTTGTGCCTATGTTAAGCATAAAATGTGAATTGCCCAAGCAACATACAAAAGAAGAATTAAGGTAATTTAATACAAGGAAAAAATGCCAAGGAACTCATAACGGCTTCTTTGCATGGTCTAAGAAAATAGATTAGTTGAAGCATTTGCTTCTCRTGTGCTTCCTAGAATTTTCAAAAACTAATTTGTCAGCAGAGTAGATCAATACACACTCGCAAATGAATTTACTAATCCTTCTTATGATACTGAAATGGATATTGGTGTTACATTTGGTACTACATTTTAAAAAACACGTTTATCTTTTACTGAAGTGTGAGGAGCTTTAGCTTTTGTCATCCTAAGTGATATGTATATTCTGAATTATAATACATGGCATTAAGTTGTTCTCAGTTACGATCCAGAGTCATACCATAAATCTTCATAGTATTGATTAGTCTCACAGAGCTGAATTTACTTGCAGTGGAAACGTGAGATGTGAAAGGAGTTGGGAGAAGCCTTCAAGATAACACTGTAATTACCACATGTATTATCAGATGCTGGATATTTTTCAAATGTATTACAAAGAGCCATATTAAAAAGGGGGACCTTATGGGCAAGAAAGAACTTTATTGTCTTACGTATTACACAAACACAACCATATCTGCTAAAAATAAAACTATATACCTCCAGCATAGTAGGCAAAYGCACAAATATAAATCTTCTTTGAAATATAGATCTTCAATGTAAAGTAAGGGATTTGCTTTTTTTTCCAATGTATTTTTTATTTGTTTCTTTGATTCAGTCTCTTTCTGCACAAATTAGCATTCTTTCTGTGCAAATTACAGCATTCCAGAAATATATATTCCAGAAGAACACTAACCTCTACAATCTCACCAATTATATTGATTTTAATATGTCCTGCTGTTACTTTCTTTGCCTTACAGGTTTTACATGTATTGCTATCTGTAATTACCCAGAGCATGCCTGGTCTTTTAATTCTCAAGGTAAGAGGGAAATTAAATGTACAGTTCCCCATGTAGGTTCATATAGACATCTGGAATTCAACTCCCTGCTCCCTGCTTGGAGAGGTATATTAGGGTACCCTGATTTTCTGAGCAGATTTTCTGTRACAGAAGGAGAGGTGCTGGCTTTAGCTTTCAATTTGTCACTGAGAACACAAGAAGTGAAAATGGCTAGTGAGAGAATAGTGCTGTTCCTTTAGGCCAATTAGTGGRTTCTAGTGGGAAGTAAAATGTAATATTTTCTGCTTAAATGTAAAAAACTTCACTCTCAGGACAACTGAAAGACTGAAGATGGTTTCTCTGGCAAGCATGAGACAGTGTACTGTACAAGGCAATGCAGAAAACCCCAGCCTAGATTTATATCACAAGTACCTTTCTACAATGTGAACACCTCCTGTTCATTGAACATTACACCATTATCACTCATGTAATAAACATTCAGGTTGAAGTCATCCTTTTAAACTGAAATGTTGGACACAGCAGAACACAAGCACATGCTTGTGCATTGTTRGCACACACAATACACGGTGAATGTATTAGTCTTGGAACACTAATGCATGGAACAACTTTGCAGGAAACAAAAAAAAAAATGTTTTTAAACACTTTTATAAGTGTTTTTAAAGCAGGAAAAAGATTTTGGAYATTTCATCAATTCCCAGATGCTATTTTTACTTCTGTGGTCTAATCATTCTGGTGACTGCCAAGTTCTTGATGGTTGTCTAAGAATTCTGCATTTTAATGAATACTCTTGAGGTCTGATCCCAAGCTGGTCTGAACAGCAGCTCTCTAATGACACAAATATTTTTTTTCTAAAAAGCATCTGGGATGACACATGACTTCTCATGAACACAAGAGTTTATAATTTTAAGAAATAAATTATTWGTTGCACTTGAAATATACATCAGGAAATATTTTGCTTAGCCACCTGTCTTGATGTTTCTTTGAACCTAATGAAACATAATTTTACATTTCAGTAATAAGAAAATAAATGTGATATTAATCCAAATTAATAAAAATTAAAAAGCTGAAACTGAACCACAAGCATGTATTTCAGTTTTATATATTTGTTCACCAGTAGAAATCTAAGTGCTTTGTCAGCAATAAGATATGATGCAAATGGAAAATCTATGGGAGAAAATCTGTGCAATAAAATCCAAAACTGCTAATACTTTGCTAAAAACAGATAATATGTGATAATACTAATGATTCYAATTTGATTTTCAGGACTCATCCTAATGGCCAGTCTACAAAAACTGAATGTGTCTCCTCTGTAACATTACTTATTAGAAGAAAAGACTGGGGTAAAAAGAAGAATCCAGAGTGTTTCTTCTTTCAGATGGAGGAATTGGGAAATATAAACTGTCGTGAAATACTAGAAAAAAAGAACTTTTGTCTCCTGACAGAGACTTAATATTCTAAACTTTGTAACATTTAACAAACTGACCCATTAAAACTGTGCCAGCCTTAAGGATTGATTTCTAGAATAAAACATGGTATCCTTTAACAAAGCAACAATCCCCCTACAGCTATTCTGTRAAACAGGAGAAATTTTGAGCAAAAGGGATGGTTCTAATGAACTATAAGAGCCATTTTGGTCTTAATGCCAACTTGTTAGGAGATGATTACCAGACACTGTCAGTGTGTAGCTAAAAGGAGTAAATTTTTAGCTAAATGGATTAAAGCTTTTATAAAATTATTTGAAGTGGAATTGTAATGGATCTTAAGAATTCATTGGCTAAATCTATTTCTCTCTCTCTTGAGATAACACTGCCTTAGYTATACCATTTTTACTAATTTATGTATGATGATCTTTGTGAAGGACTTGAGTTTTCKCACTGTATTTGTACTATGTCATGGTAGTAAGAGGGAGAAAATGAGATTATAACCTTTGAGTTAGCTGATTTGTCCCCAGCCTTCTTAGAAACGAGGTCTGAAATTTATTCCTTTATAATTGGCTTAACTGCAACATTTTCCAAAAAATATGTTCTTACCAAGATTATTTCTTGTCATATCTTCACTCTTTCATCAATAATCAGCTTTGCCCTGTACCACACTCCTACCYATGCTATACCTAGTTTTCAGTGCTTTGAATAAATTAAATTTCCACTCAATCATTATCTTTCTAAACAAATCAGTTTAAAGTTTAGCTGGTTTGTTATGTGAGCTTCCCAGTTAACACACTCCAGAAAACTCATTAGATTAATTCTATACATGTTCCTAAAGGGTATTTCAAGTATTCATATAGCTTTAGCTTTTACCCTGACTTTTTCTTTGCCTGAGTTCTGGTCTCTATTCAAACCAAGAACTCCTGTGCTATCCTATTTATATCTTTACCTTCTCATGAAATAAATTCATTCCAATCTCTCCTCCTGCCTTGAATTGACAGGTCTTTTAAAATCCCAAGTCTCTGACACAGAGGTACACATTTAAAGATAGTAAACTATGTTTATCAATGGCACTCAGCAGCAAATGGAAATCTGCTCATGCATATACTTGCATATATGAGTCTTTCTCAGCAAGTACACCTCTGTGCCTTGTGCACAGAACTAAATTCCTTCAGAGTTTTARTTCTGTCACATTTCTCATCCTGTTTTATACTTAGTGTTTGTGTTTTAAAAGGATAGTGTCTTCAGTCATAAAACAAATCTAAGCATTTGAAAGATACTTTTTTTCTGTGCTCACTGGTTTTAATTTTGGACTTCATGGAATATTTTGTAAAAAAAACCCCAAAAAMCAACAAAAACTGGTGAAGAAAAAGGTGCTACACTAATAAGTAATCAGGTCAAATGAAAATATTGTCCATAGCTGATACAAGTGTATATTTCAGGTTACAAAATAAAACAAAGTTAGGTTTTCCTTTCCTTGATGGCTCATTATTTATCCTCCCTTATAATTATGCCACCAAGGCGTGCTTAAGAGTCACATCCAACTATCTACTATTAGGTTAGTTTGTCTATGGGTGACAGCCAAATGTGCACAAGAGATTAAACAACTCTTTACCCTTCCATCTTTTACATTCTTTATAACTAAAATAGCAGATACCAAAGTGTACTTCAGAAGATAATATTTCATTATTCTTGCCACAGGTTCATTCARGTGGTTGTTTTTTTTTTCCTTTTAAAGTGCTTCTACATGAAAACAGATATTTACACTGTATTTTGGGATCATCTCTTTTTTTAATAGTCATTCCATTGCAGTGCTTACTAAAGAGAAGGCATGAAAAGGCATGAAAACTTCAATATTATTTCAGGAAGAATTTTTTCATAGAAAAAGTGTCAGACATTGGAATGGTCTGCCTAAGGAGATAGTAGAATCATCATCCCCAGAAGACTTCAAGAAAAGTACTTCACATGGCACTCAATGCTCTGGTCTGTTTGACAAGGTGGTGCTTGGTCAAATGTTGGACTTGATGATCTTGGAGGTAATTTCCAACCTAAACAATTCTGTGATTCTGCAATTATTGGATAATTTAGTGGAAAGATATATGTTGGACACCTTAGCCTTTTCAAGTCAGGTATGTGTGATTATGCATTTAACTAAGACTACTTGGAAAYCTTAAGGCTGGAAACTGAAGGCACATTTAATAACATGAAATGCTGTGCAAAACCACTAGTTTTGGAACATTACCTTTATAGCAGCTTCACTGCTCATTCCCATCCCTTCATCTTGCTCTTTCTTCACACAATCTGTCACACACTGCCAATGGCATCTGAGAAATGATCTGGAGAAAATGAAAAGACTTTTTTGTTGTTGTTCCTTTCTTTCTTGTAAAGCTACCATTTTTCTCTAAACAGATTCATAGCCCAGCTATACAAATAGCTCTGTTGTGCTGGTGCAGTGGGATGTGCAGTGCCTAAACAACGATGAACCTTTGAGAAGAATGGAAGTACTTTAAATCAGTCTTGCCCAGGAACAGAAATCACCGCCCAGGGAAAACTCGGAAAAGGAAGTCTCTGGATTTAGGCGGCTGAATCCATTTTAAGYCCTCCATTTTCTGTATCCAACATGAGCATCATGCTTACCCAATAACGTGTCATACAACACAGCTACCTCTGATAGTCCAGCCACAGAAAAATTAAAAAAAGGAACCCAAAAAAAGCCCACACATTACAAGAACCCCAATATTGACATTCAATTGTTACTGATTTTCATTCTTGCAGAAGACTATGAAAGCTGATGAGAATCTTAGAGCATTTTTATTACGGGATGTTCCAAATACATATGTTTATTTGTTGGAGTTGCTTTGCTGAGAAGCTAGATAATGAACTTCCCTGTGCATGGTGAACATGATAGTGTTGATTAACAGTCAGAATTGATAGTTGTTTGGAGATCTTTCCCAACYTTTATGATTCTATGATTCTAAATCTCTGAAAGAACCCCAATATCATAAGAAGAAATATTAAATATTAATTATTAAATAAAATATTTAATATATTAAATTTTAAAATATGAATTATGAAAKCTGACACCAATGAACTTATTGAAAGAAAGTAAAGCATTTCTTATCTGCAGCTCAAAATTTAAATTTCCAAAGAGGTTAGGATAGGCCAAAACCACCCCCAAAATCTTAACATTTCACTTTAAAAAAATRTATTTATTTATTTGAGTTTGACGGTCTCTACATCATTGTACAGATATGAGGAAAAGGTCAAGTAAATTTAGACTTGTTGTCACTGTGGCTCTTTCCATTTGCTTAGAATTCAAGTCAGTTTTTCCTCAGCATCAGAGACAAAGAGACTTGGAAATTGATGGAAGTGGAAAAGTATTTTCTAGCCTCAAGTATTTGTTTACTAATCATATGGTGTTGTTCAGTGAAGTGATTAACTTTTAATGGGTGCTTAGCTGTGTGGACCAAAGGCAAAGGGGAAAAAAAAGAGAAGAGTTTGTGTTGTACTTATCCCAGTGGCTCCACATGTAATACTCATAGGCTCATAGTACTCATACTTCATTTGTTATAAATTGTGATAACTACACTGAAATCAAACAAGTAATGTCCAATTACATTATTAGAGCATCCTATCATATTTTTTATTATGTCCTAATTTGGGGGATTTCTCAAGTAAATAATATTAAGGATATCTGTGCATGGTATCTACAGTGACTTTTGGCTAAACTAGATAATGAGGAAATTTTATTTTCCAGGGATTGTGAGTAAATACAATAAATTGTTATGAGTGCCTGTTATACCAGTGTTATGATTTATTGCTTTGGAGAACATTTAAATTGATTTGATTAGCTTCTGATCTTCTGGAGACTCAAAAACCCATAACCAGTTTTAACTTCCACATTCCATGTGTCACGCCCATAGCATCATCGCAGGGCTGTCCACTTGATGAGACCATCCAACAACAAGGCTTATGTGTATCCTGCTTGATGGCGAGTTGAGCAGACCAGGTTTGGCACCAAGAAACTGTTTTTACGTTGACAGAGGGTTCATTCTACTCATGGACTAACCCTAGGCATAACCAGGGAGGTCTTCCAGCATTCAACTCTCTGAAAATTATTTCAACTGTATTTTAACCAATCAGTTTTTCCATTTTTTTCCCTGTGCAGGGTATAAACCCTTCTTTGTCCTTTTTGCCACAGTTATGGCACATCATTGTACAATTAAAGTATTATCTCCCTACCGTTTGAGCTACTCCCTATCACGTCAATCTCTGATTTTTTTTTCTGTGTTTGTTTATGCAAAGAAGTCCTAAAGACATCAGGCTGCTTAAATTATTGTAACATACTTTTTGAGAGCTCTGACATCAAGGCTAAGTGTGCTATCTACTTCRTGAGCAAACCAAGCAGCTCTGGGTGCACTAAAAGTTCATGCTAATCACATCCACATGTAACACTRTGTACACTTATTTTCACCAATATAAAAGCACTCTGCATGTTGTGGTGCATTTTGGGTTTTACCAAGTTTCTGCAYGYTTTTGTCTTTGTTTTACAATGGTTTGTGCCATGTACACTCATGTTTAACCCTTCATAGTTTCCCCCGAGTCATAGCTATGTTTCATTCATCAGTTTAGGAACTCCTGAGTCCTGTCCATCACTCTGCAGCCCCGCCATGATGTCTGGAAAATTCCAGGAAGGCTGTTGAGTGATTTGGTAGAGTCTCGGTTCTCCCATCCCCTTTTTATGTATTGAATTGTTCTACTGATTGTCCTTTTGTTCTGAGTCACTCCTCCCCTTTTCTGGATTGGTTCCAGGCCTGTGCCCTTCCCCTGCCCCCACCCCGGGGTGAGACACAGAGGGGAAACTGGCTTTTCATGGATTTGCTCTCTGGGTGAAATAAACCCTAGTTGAACCTCACAAGAGTCCTCTCTTCATTCCTCACCATTGCCACGCTTCTGCCCAAGGCAAAGACTCAGAGGATCAGAAAGGTATCTCAGCATACCAAACTGTACCCTTTAATGCGAGTTCGGTGCCAGAGCTAGCCGGAAAACGGGATGTGAGTTCCCTGGAGCAGCACTGAACCCCCACATATGTGCTTAAGGCACTGCAACACAATGCATAGCCATGATCTTATTTAAAAAAAAAAAATCCTTTGATTCTCACTGACTGCTTCTCAAGGAGGGGAAAGGTGTATTCCTTGTTATGTATAATTACTTTGTGTACAGTATTTACATAGGAAGCATCGTGGATAATGTGTTCAGATCAGCAAAACTTTTTAAACACTTTGTTTTGRACTGTAAATTTTGCTAGATTTGATTTAAGCACAGAGGGTGATTTGCGAAACTTGAAGGAAAATCTAATTAATCAATTTTGAAAAATTGTGACCTTTTCATCAGTGGGATATGTATACATGTAATATTGTATTTATACTTTATTTATCCAGTTCCTTTTGAATGGGAGGTTCTGTCTTTGTCCTAAACTATTTGCTCTCATTGCCACAACTGAAGCATATTTTCTATTGTCAGAAAATATTTTTGCGTTCCATGAAAGAAGTTAACATATTTGAAAGCATCGATTCAAATTTTTGGAGAAAGAATTTGAATTTCCAGTGGAAATCAGTATTTTCCATTAAGTTTTTATTGTTAGTCAGTCAAACATACAGTACTAAACAACTTCCGTTAGAAGTTTTTCATGACTTGACCCTGATAAGACATAATAACACATTAAGTGAAGGACAAGACCTCCTTTAGCAGACAACATAGAAATATTCATTTGCTTTYGGGGAGGTACGTTTATCTTCCCCCTTTCAATCACAGAATATTTCCTTTCAACAGCTGAATCTCTCTTTTATTTTTGGTGTTTTGGTTGGTTTATTTTTTGCGATTGAATCAATGTCATCTGCAGAACATAGAGCTTTAGATCTCCTGCTTTTTTTAAGGCGTAATAGTGCTGTGGATGGAATGCAGCACTTCACCTATAACAGACAGATAGCACTATGATTACTAAAAAARCCCCAGTGATTCAATGATTTTTGGTGCTAAATCTGGTGGTGGTTTAACAAGATCTGATAGCAAGGTACTCTTGATTACTTACTGCAAACAAGAGAGGGTCAGAAAACTGTCAGGGGGAACTCCGGATGAGCTTCTAAACTCCTCAGAGGAGAATTTTGGTGTAGCAGGATCCACACTTAATCCTGGACTTGGTAAATAGTTTATGTCTGAAGRACTGTATTTTACATCACTTGTCTAAGATTTCAAATCTTATCATGCCATTAAATGCTTACTGTGTGTCTGATTAGATAGTAAATSTCTAAACCTTCAACAACCTCTGAGYAGCAACCTTTYGAGGTGTCCCTACWYCAGGGTAGATCCTRCTGCATATCCCATGCAGGATAGCTGAGTGTGYCCTGGACTCTCCACTGTTTATGRAGTGAGGAAATGGGCTCATGGTCATACCTGCATCCTGACTACAGYTSTCAGTGTCTCCCAAACAYGACTTGAGTCAGACCTTCACCAGYACTGGGGWTGGTGTGCATGTGGCTCAAATTAGCCCTTGGCTRTTGTGGTGTTGTGAAGCCAATTTGAGCTGGAKGCAGCTATCACAACCAGATGCATCCACTAGGGATTTTTTTTTCCTTAAAGTTTTGGTATCAATGAGTATAATTTATGTTTTTTAATAGATGTTTATCTTCCTTCTTGGACATTAGATAGTTGTAATKTCAACACTGGCTTCATCATGAGAGAAACTGATTATATTTTGGGGATAAAAAATGAACAGTCATTATTCAGTAAATRTTCATTATTAATGAGATGCATTGAATGGACTTCTTAATGGTAATAAAGGAGCTTAGTAACATATCAGTGTAGTGGTGCTTCTTTCATAGCTAGAGGAAACAGATCATTTGAGAACACTATGAGAACTAAAGCTTCTATGTGGAACAGAAGGTCAGTCTGTTCATGAAGAGAACGGGTGACTGAATAAACAATTTTGCTTGAATTAACAATTTTGACTTACAACAATACAATATTATCAGAAGTTAGCAAATACAACCAAAATCTCTTTCTTTCTTTTCAGTKGAATAAAACATCTAAACCCAGCCTTGCAATAGAGTTTCTTCTCCTTTTTTCTTTTATTTTGTTAAGTCATTGTATTTCATATATGTGTTTTGTTGGTAGCTGTGTGCAATTATCCAACAGTGTCTGAAAGCTACTGTGCAGTTACTCTTTACTTAGTAATATTTACATACTTTGCATATAGTTGGCACTGGTTCATATTTTTTTTTTTACTTCTAATTGCAGGAAGTGGTCTGAAACCCATTAAAATGATTTTGAGAATTTAATTATATAGATATAGATATGTTTTTATTACAAAGAAATCTAATGGAACTAACTGAAATTCAGAGAATGCTAAGTTCCAATGTAATGAAAGACCAATTACACTAAAAATAGAAGCTGAAAGAAAAAAGCAGTGTGTCAAAATAGAAACTTCCATAAGAAACCACAAATGTTGGAAATTATCCTGTTACAAATAGTTGTTTTTCCACTGAATACCTCTGTAAAAGCAAAAAAAAATTATATTTGTATTTTGGAAGCAAAACGAGAAAACTAAAGGGAGAAAAAGCTGACTATATTTGAAATTTTCAGGTGCAACGTGGTACCTATGCAAGAATTCTGTAAGTTTACTCTAGTACACTCTATCTCACCAAATCCAAATATGTTTATTAATTCTATACTGTCTAAATGTCAGATAGATGCTTGTATTTCCTTATATTCTTAGAATAATGACTACATTKTCTACTAATATCAATAAAAATCACTTGCTGACTTTAAGTCATGCATGGAAATTTAAATATTCAGGTATTATGTGTGAAGGGCTTTTTTTATGACTACYCATAGTGGCCTATTTAGTACACTGAATGTGAGTTATGGTAATGTCCTGGGTTTGCATGGCCAGGTTTTGGTAGTGGAGTGGCTACAGGGGTGGCTCCTGTAAGAAGATACCAGGAACTTTTAGGTCTGACAGAACCAGTTCAAACCAACTCCAGGATGGACCCACTGCTGGCCGAGGCCAAGCCCATCAGCAATGGTGGTAGTTGAAGAATGGGGGAAAAGAACTTAGACAACTGCAGCCAGACAGGAAAGGAGTGAGAATGTGTGAGAGGAACAGCCCTGCAGACACCCAGGACAATGCAGAAGGAGGGGCAGGAGGTGCTCCAGAAGCTGGAGCTGAGATTTCCCTGCAGCCCATGGTGCAGCCTGTGGTGCAGCCAGTGGTGAGGCAGCAGTGCCCCTGCAGCCCATGGAGGTCCATGGGGAAGCAGAGATCCACCTGGAGCCCATGGAGGTGACCCACAATGGAGCAGGTGGATGCTCAAAGGAGCCTGTGACCCCATGGAAAGCTCATGTTGGAGCAGGCTCCTGGCAGGACCTGGGAAGACAGTACCTCACACTGGAGATTTGCTGGTAGGACTTATGACCCTGTGGGAGACCCATGCTGAAGCAGGCTATTCCTAAAAGACTAACGCCATGGGAGGCACCTGCTGTGGAGCAGTTTSTGAAGAACTGCAGCCTATGGGAAGGATTCACATTGGAAAAGTTCATGGAGAACTGTCTCACRTGGCAGGGACATCACACTGGAGCAAGGGAAGAGTATGAGGAATCCTCTCCTTGAGGAGGAAGCAGCAGAGATGTATGATGAACTGACTGTAACCACCATTCCCTTTCCCACTGTGTCACTGACAGAAAGGATGTAGAGGAAATCAGCTGTGAAACTGAGCCCAGGAAGAAGGGAGGGATGGGGAGAAAGTAATTTTAAGAATTGGTTTTATCTCTCATTATTCTACTCTGATTTGATTGGTAATAAACTAATTTCTCACTTGAGTATGTTCTGCCCGTGATGGTAACTGRTGAGTGATCTCTTCCTGCCTCAATCTTGATCCATGAGTATTGTATTTACTTTTCCCTGCCCGGCTGAGGAGAAGAGTGATAGAGTGGCTTTGGTGGGCATCTGGCATCCAGCCAGGGTCAGCCCACCACAGGTCATTAATTTTTATCACAGTTTTGTTTCAGTCAATCTTTAGCACTGTTTTCTACAAAAATACGTTTTCTTTTGAATCAGATYGCACAAAAAATATTATGTATCTTCYCAGAATACTAAAAAGATTTTTGGACTACAGCTGACATTATGCTGTTTGAAGACAGTTCAGCAAAATGACAATTTTGTACTTTGGAAGTTAATACACCAATAAAGAAAAAARATGTGACAAGCAAGGCAGAAAATACTGATTGCTGCAGAAATTCAATCTAAAAACTAGGTATAATAATAGTGGTATTTAATGTCTTTAGAAGAATAGTTTTTGATTGAGAGAGGAAGCRCTGAATGATTTATTGAGCATTATTAATATTATTGTATTGTGAAAATAAAATGATCATTTAAGTACAATACTTTCCCTCGAGGAGTACTTACAAAATGTTTTGTTTCCTCAGATAAATGATCTTTTTTCCCTACACGACAAAAAAAAAAAAGAAAAAAAAAAGAGAGAAAACCATATTCTGTTCTACAGTGCTAAACTAGTACAGGCATCTGTTTTACAAGAACTGTAGAAAACATACACTTCAACAGAAGATTCATGATTAAATTCTTATGAACATTTGAAACATTATAGGAAAAAAATCCTAATATTAAGACACTGAAAACTTTGATTTAAAGGGRTACAAAGGGTTTTTGAGATTCAGATATGGTCCTAGCTAAAAGGATCTAAAATAGTTATCAAAAAATGCATTAATGGCACATGCYTGTAATGCTTGTGATTATAGTGCCTCAGCTTATTAGACTGTGCTTGTGTATAAAATGTTTGAAAAAAAGGCACTTTTTTACCTAATGAAAAGTGACATTTACACCTGCATTAGAACTTCTTTACATGTGTTTAACACATGTAAAGAATTACTGCTATATTAACTGTTTATTAAGTGTTTAATTCCACAGTGTGTTTCTATGCTTACTAAAGAGAGTTGGAACATATAAACTCCTTTCTGTTGTATTTTTTTTCTGTAAGGTTTCAAACAGGTCAAATCAGTTACTCATTCATATAGAGCCCTGCACTGGAGCTGCCATTTCCTGAGTTTAAGACATGTTCACATKGTGGTAGGAAATAAAGTTTACTACTTCTGTTTTCCATGTTGCTGTAATTCAGGCACTGCAGCACTGGCAGTCAGAGCACAGAAAGCTATGTGCAATGAATTGACACGTATTCAAGGCATGAAATATGTAATAYTATGAGACACCAAACTCCCGAAATCAGGTGGCCAGAGAATTTCTTACGAAATCACGTATTCAAAGTTCAATTTGTGAATAAAGCTTACTTAGGAGTTTCAAAAGTTTTTTTCAGTACARTTTCAAACTGCATTTTCTATAGCAATGGATTGATAAATCTTAAGATCCAGGGATCATTCTTTCTTGTAGAGAAAGTGTCTGTGCTAGGATATATTCCTTAAAGAAACATGATCTAATACATTTTCCTTACTACTGGTTCAGGTGACAAATAAGCACAATTAAAACTTTCCAAGAATTATAGAATGGCCTGAGTTGGAAGAGACCTCAAAGATCACCCAGTTTCAACCCCACTGTCATGGACAAGGAGGTCTTTCACTAGACCAGGTTTCTCAGAACTCCATCCAGCCTGGCCTTGAACACTTCCATGGATGAGGCAGCTACAGCTCCTCTGGGAAACCTTTGCTAGGGCCTCATCACCCTCACAGCAAAGAATTTTTCTCTAATATCTAATCTAAACCTACTCTCTGTCAGTTTGAAGACCACTCTCCCTTGCTCTGTCACACCAGGCCTTCATAAATAGTTTC
>QVAJ01000013.1:7927562-7945202 GCA_003546035.1 Mixornis gularis | reverse complement strand
CCCCTCCCCTCCCCTTTTACAGTAGAAAAGCAAGCAACTGAGCAGGTAGAAGAATGAAATACCTACTATCTGTGAAGAAAAGATGGAAACCAAAATTTTCAAAGAATTATATCACATGTTTTTTGGCATACCACCAAAGAAGATTAACTTACATGGAAAATCACTGGAGAGGGAATTCTGTTGAAATGTTCTTTAAGACAAAAACTCTCACTGATATGGGATGATCTGCACATCCCATTTATTAGAGAGACTTAAAAACATTGCAACCTATCTTTTTAAAATTAATCATTTAATTCCTTAGAATATGGCCGAAATGTAATTTTSTTGAGTCACTGAAAGTTTCATTAAATTTCCTAATGATAATGGTTTTTAACCAGGTCAGTTGCATATTTAATTAATGAGGCATCATTTTRGTTAGTAGTAATTATTTCAAATGAATACTGATAATTCCATTTTTCCATAGCTAAACATATTTTTTATAACCTTGAATATGCAGAGCTATTACTTTTTGCTGACAATTTCAATACTAATGGATCCTGTATATKAACAACTGATTTACTTCTAAGTGCTGAAGTACAGCACTTAAYGCACTATGCACAAATACTTGCAAAGTAATTTGTTGAAAGCCAAGTGACATCTATTCCAGAGCCTTATATGTCTTTTTGCAGTGTCGTATCATATGTATCTATATAGACATATACATATAAATTCAAAACTGAGGCAGTAACATTTTTTATTACAAGCATGAATTCTCTTGTAATTCTCTCAAGTAGAATTAAAAGTAAGCTTTGCAAATTTTTTGATAACTTCAGGGAACTAAGTATATCATAATCTTTTCTGCACTGAAAAACAAAGATRTGACATCTACAAAGAGCAGGAACGATTATGTTTTTTTTTTTTTTTAAAAAATTAGAATTGTTGTTAAAATGAATAGGAGTCTTTAAAAAATGAAGAGAGTAGACAAATGTGGTTTGGCCCTGGCTGGTTGTCAGGTTCCCACCTCTGTCACTCTGTCCCTCCTCTTCCTAACTGCACAGTGGAGAGAAAATGTAACAAATGGGATGTGAGTTGAGATGAGGACAGGGAGAGGTCAGTCATCAATATACCATCATGGGCAAAACAGATTTCACTTGGGATATTAATAGACTTTATTTCCAATCAAAATCAGAGCAGAGTAATGAGAATTAAGACAAATTTTAAAACCTCCTTCCTCCTCCACCTCTCCCTCCTTCCCAAGTGCTACCTCCTGCCCACCAGTAGCAGAGAGAGATGAGGAAGAGTRGGTATGGTCAGTTCATGACAGGATGTTTTTGCCTCTGCTTCCCCCTAAGGGAGCAGAGTCCTTCCCTGGCTCCAGTATGGTGGTCCCTCCCATGGCAGAGTCCTCTGGAAACTTCTCCAATGTGACTGCATCCCTTGGGCTACAGTTCATCACAAACTGCTCCAGCATAGGTCACCCCCACAGGGTCARTCCTTCAGGAACGGGCTGCTCCAACATGGATCCCCTACAGTGTGACAAGTCCTACCA
Organism: Mixornis gularis; assembly: GCA_003546035.1. Classification (NCBI taxonomy): domain Eukaryota; kingdom Metazoa; phylum Chordata; class Aves; order Passeriformes; family Timaliidae; genus Mixornis; species Mixornis gularis. Next base: position 7,943,674 of record QVAJ01000013.1, on the reverse strand, counting down.
TGAAACCTTCTCCAAGGTGAGCTTTCTCTCCATGGGCCCACAAGTTACTGCCAGGAGCCTGTTCCACCAYGGGCTTCCCTTTCTCAGCATCCATGTGCTCTGGTGGGTGTCTCTTCCATGGGTTGCAGATGGATCTCTGCATCCCAATGGTGTCATATCTGCAGGGGCACTGCTGCATCTCCATGGGCTGCACCATGGGCTGCAGGGGAATCTCAGCTCTGGAGCAACTTCTGCCCCTCTGTCTCCACTAATCTTGGTGTCTTCAGGGCTGCTCTTCTCACATGTTCTCAATTCTTCATCTTCTAACAATTACTTCTGTGTAATAACATTTTTTTTTCTCCTTCTTAAATATGTTTTCTCAGAGGTGTTACCACCTTCACTGATTGGCTCAGTCTTGGCCAGTGGCTTCTCTGCCTTGAAGCCAGCTGGAACTGGCTTTGTCAGACATGGGGGAAACTTCTGACAGCTTCTCACTGAAGCCACCCCTGTAGYCCCCCAGCTACCAAAACCTGGCTGTGAGAACCCAATACAAAGAAGAAGGTGATTAAAATAGAATGCTGCTGAATATATCACTGTGCTGTTGCTACTCAACACAAAGCAGTTTGTATGCCTTAAAGCTCTTTTGTAACATTTGAGGCTTGTCAACTTACTACAAACAATTCTGCATTTAATTTACAGAAACATGAACAGATACACTAACAGATTCTGCARTCAAGTTTTGCAATGCTGGGTTCTGCTCATGAATCCTGAGTATTGTAAATCTGCCAAATACAGCAATGAATTATTTTGCTATTTTTTTTTTTCTGATTATACTGGGCTTATTATTCTGTTATGTTCCTGGTGTGCCATTGTTTCAGCGGTTTGGAGTTCTCCTCTGRAAAAAACACACCAACGGCATGGAAACTGAAATAATTCATTACAGAAACTTTGCTTTGGTACACTGTTGAAGACATAGAATGGTTTCTGTAATACTGCAACGTGGCCACTGTTTGCAATGGACTGTGTGGTGCTGCTCTACACAGTCCATTGTAGAGACTGAGTGAGATGGAGTGAGAGCTACCCCACAGCACTGCCCAGATACGTGTTTTACCATCTTTTATGTATCTACCTTCACTGAGACTGATAATGAAATAAAAAAACTCATGGAACGCCTCTCAGTCACCCAGTCCTGTTATTTGAGATTAGATCCAACAGAATGGTGCTCTGTTTTAAGAAGTGCTAATTGACTATCTGTTGAACTGTTGGAAAGCCCCAGATGATGTTTACAGAAATCCATTGAAACGAAGCAGGTAATTTAGTTCATTSTTGAAACGAAAAAGAATCTCGCCTCTCCCTGTGCCTGCTGGACAAGCCGGACCGAGTCTGAGAAAGACATCTGCTTCACCTGACAGGTGAGCTYTGGGGAGCATAGTGGGACAGGAATTGTCCAGGGAAAAAATGGGACATCTATCACTGGCTTAAGACAATTATTAAAACTAAATCTCGTACTACTATCCATAAACATGAATTGTGAGAGCAATAAATAACAACTTTCCAATGTCAGACCCTGTGTCTTCTCTCACCCATGATCTGTGGGACTTAGTGTGGAGGCTGTTAAACCAGACAGTGTTAATATAAACCCATTCCCCTGGAGAGAAGCCTGACAATAATATAAACACGATCCCTTAGAAACAGAGCAGTTTAGCCAGGCAATGTAGAAACACAACCCCTTAAAGGAGAAACCCTGGCAGACAGCTCTCTTTGTTACGGTGAGGAAATGTATTAATCAGTTATACCTCATTGGTTCTTTCCCTACTTCCTCCTTTTTACCCCAGCCGACTGGTCTGTTTACGATCGATCCTTCCCTTGATTGATCCATCTCTCAATCCTCCACCCAGCTGGCTCAGATGTTTTGCCCTGACCCCTGCTGTCCCTATATAACCCCTTGTTTCCTTCGGCCCTTTGGTACTTTGTCACTGGACTCCTCCGAGGAAGAAGCTGAATGAAGCCTCCCACAGAACTCCATATGAAGGCTCCATCTCTTCCTTCAGCATTGCCTCGAAGAGCTGATTTCACTGAAGAGCTTGAAATCACTCAGCAGGCAGCAGAAGCGCCTGCACCTCTGGGCTGTCCTTCTAAGGATGCTTCTCCAGGAAGGTCACTGTACTCTGACCATYGCCTGCCATGACAACTTAGTGAATTGGAAACTTTATAATGCCTTCACTATTAATTGTGACCAGACTGCTGCAAAACTCCTTCCTGCGTGTTGCACAGTTACGGACATTTTTAAGCAGTCTGCCCTACCCGCAGTTGCCTCCTTCCCTCTGCTTGGGTCCCTGGATCCCTCCTCATCTCTGCTCAGCTCCTCGGATCCTTCCGCCCCCCTCCACCYGGCTCCTTGGATCCCTCTGCGGCCCTGATCATACCCTCAGACCCCTCTATGCTCCTGCCCTTGGACCCCTCTGTGCCTCTGCAGAACTTAAGACTCAAAACAACATTACCTCCACCACCACTGCTTCTGTGCCCCCCTTACCTTCCTCCRTTTCACTAGCCATGTCTGTCTCAGTCTGTGCTCCACTTGTTCCCTCAACCCACTCCCCCCCCCACATCGTTCCTTGCTGCTGAGCCTCAGAGGGAAGGTAAATGCTCTCTTACTATAAGAAAAAGCGACCATCTCCTTAACACAAAGAGCAGCTTCAAAGCCTTTTCTGAAAGGAAAAAGGGCAATTGTTTTACTGATAAGCAATTTGATCAGTGTTATCGTAATGGAAAAATAAAGAGGAAGGGAGAAGCTAGAGGAAAGCCTGTAATTGTATCACAAACACCAGGCACTCACTTCAGCTCAGATGAGGAGGTTGCCTTGTTAAAATCTGTCCCTGTATATACCAAAAGGGACCCCAATTTATTCCTGTCTGATCCAAGGGCTCCCTCAATTTCTGCTAATCCGGGGACCCTCCACAAAACAACCCAAAAAAATTATCCACCACATTTGCCTCATTGGGCTGAGATCAGACATGATCGCAGGCAAGATAAAGATTTTGATTCATTAAATGGACAACTCTTAGCTATGCCCGTAAGATACGGCAGAAACAACCGTAACCCCCAGTGGGAGTCTCTGTCACATCAGGACATTAAAGAACTGAGACAAGCCATCAAAGACAGTGGCCTGACCTCTCCTTGTTTTAACAACATAGTGAAAAGCATTTTTAATTCCTATGGTTTAACACCCTCAGACTGTCATGGTATTTCTTCTATGATTTTAAGTATTTCACAGTACATTTTGTGGGATTTGGAATGGAAAAAGCTTCTTAACAGATTAATAGAAAACTATACTGGTAGCTCCAATTCTCAATTTACTATTGTTCAACTAGCTGGTGATTCCCCATTTGACAAACCTGAGGACCAAGCAGCTACCCTGCCTCAAGCTGTGCTTGGAGATATTAAGAATGCAGCTAGAAAAGCTCTTTTGACTGTAGAACCAGCAAGGAGCCGTGGAAATGCTTATTCCACAATAATACAGGGAGAAACTGAGTCTTATGGTGCTTTCTTAGATCTCTTGACACAGGCTAGTGAATGGCAATCCTGAGATAAGCAAGCTCAGCCATATCTTGTTAAAAGCCTTGCCTTTTCTAATGCAAATGATGTATGCAAAAGAGTTATCTAAGCTTTGCCTAACCAACAGCCTACTGTCCCCCAAATGTTATCAGCTTGCAGTAAACTAAATACTCCTCAATATATTGCTAAGATTTAAGTGAATGCTCTGGGAGAGCAACTTGCAAAATCCCAAGATTGGCTGGGAGATAAACTGGAAAAGGCCAGTTGCAACACAAACCCTTGAAWAAACCCTTTCTGCTTTGCAGTTTCATTCTCCCAAAGGGCTTTGTTTTAACTGTGGGAAGTCCAGCCACCTTACAAGAAACTGTTTTCAGACAACAAGAAAAGCTAAACCACCTCGTAATTGCCCTCGGTGTAAAAAAGGGAAACGTGGCAAATCAGTGCCACTCCTAAATTTGATATCRAAGGCAGACTTCTGTTGGTAAACTCAAAAAAGAGCATGCAGCACGACTGCATGGAGAAACAAATAGTGGCAGCTCAATTTCCAGAAAATGTAAACAATCTGAGATTATCTGCAGGCAACCTGAATCAGATGTCATTTATAACTTTGCCAACCATTTCTCAAGTGACCCCACCTTGCTACCCCCAGGGGCACAGTATAAACAGGCAAATTCCAAATCAATATTCATTTTAAAGGACTTTTGTCATGAATGTAAATCCACAGTAGTTACTGGTACTTCRCATCAAGGACAAGACTTTTTAATTATAGGCAGAGACAGAAACAGAATTCTTGAGGGCTTTCAGTTCTTCCAGCTGTTGTTTCAGCAAACTGTAATGAAGAGATAATGGTTTTAACTCTTGCATACAGTGTCCCTACAGTAATTCAACTAAAAACACYTATAGCTATTGCAATTGCTTTGCCAATGAATATAGCTAAGCAAAATATATACCAGGAGACTCCGCTTTTAACTAATCGAACTGTGTGCCAAGAGGTGCCATTTGAGAAACCTAGCCCAGTGCCTGATGTCCTTTGGGTAGAACATGTTGGCCGTGAACAACAAAAACCAACTTGCAGCCTGACTCACCCTGGTGAAACAGTTTACATCACAGGCATGCGGAAAACTGGTGCAGTTGTCACTGTGATTGCTCATAGATTTTGGCCAAGTGGTTGGAATTTTGTAACATCTATGGGTGACCTCACAGGAATTGGAAGAGCCACTGTTTGCAAAGTGAATTCATCATTACTATTACAGGTTCTGAAAGGAAGACAGTGACCATTTGTCCCTTTGTTGTGCAGAAACCTATCACAGTATGGGGGAGAGATGTACTGTCCCARTGGGGAACAAAAATAGAACTGGGCCTTTGATGAGGACCACATTGATAACCTACCACTCTAAAATTGTCATGGAAAACTGATGACATGGTTTGGGTTGATCAATGGCCTTTATCAGAGAAAAAACTAAGTGCCCTTAAAAAATTAGTAAAGGAGCAATTACAGAAAGATCACATTATGCCCAAAATTGGTTCCTGGAATTCACCAATGTTTGTCATCCACAAGAAGATTTCTGATTCCTGGAGACTGCTTCACAACTTGAGAAAAAACAATGAAGTGATAGGGGACATGGGACCACTCCAACCTGGACTTCCTTCTCTTTCAATGWTTCCCAGAGACTGGCCTCTTGTCATCATAGATTTAAAAGACTGTTTCTTCAACATTGTACTTCATCCAGAGGAGGCCCCTGGATTTGCTTTATCGGTTTCAGCTATTAACAGAGGAGAACCRCTGCAAAGATATCACTGGAGAGTCCTGCTTCAGAGGATGAAGAATTCTCCCACAACTTGCCAATATTTTGTTGCACAAGCTCTGTCTCCAGCTCAACAGAAACGCCCACAGTCAATGATCCTACCCTACATGGATGATTTGCTCATTGCAGTACCAACACAGGCAGAGATGGAACAAACTCRTGACAGTGTTATCGCCGAAGTCCAAAATGCCAGATTGGAAATTTCTGCATCAAGGATACGAGAAATCCCACCCTGGAAATATCTGGGATGGAAGATGACCGAACAAACAATTAAGCCATAGAAAATACAACTTCAGACCAGTGTTGACACCTTGCAAGATTTACAACAGCCTTTAGGAGAGATTAATTGGGTCAGACCTGTTTTAGGAATTACCAGTGATGAACTTGCCCCACTCTTTGACTTATCGAGGGGAGACTGTGACATCAAATCTCCTAGAAGCACTCAAAGAGTGCTTGAAAAAGTCACAGCAGCCTTTCAAAAAGACAAGCACACCATTGTGCTCCAGAGAAGCTCTTTTTCTTGCAGTGTTAGGAGAAAAAATGCAACTTTATGGTCTCATTTTTCAATAGAACTCTTCTGAAAAAGATCCTTTGTTAATAATGGAGTGGATTTTTCTTCCTTATAGGTCCCTAAAGACAATTTTTACAACTATGGAAATGATAGCACAGACTGTAATCAGAGCCAGAACAAGATTATCAACCTTAGCAGGTCAAGATTTTGCAATTATCTACTTACCCTTGAAAAAATATTACCTTGATTGGGCATTGCAAAATTCAGATGATTTGCAAAATTCATTGTTAAATTATTCAGATGTTCCATTCATTAACCAGGCCACAAATTCTTGCAAGCAAAATTGAGTTTTAGAGAAAAACCCATGCTAAGTTAAGAGCCTTTGAGCGCTATAACTCTCTTCACTGATGGATCAGTGAAAACACACAAATCAGTAATAGTATGGCAAAATCAAACAGCCAAGCATGGGAGTCAGATATTCAAACAAAAGGCTCCCCTCAGATTGTTGAACTGGCCACCATGGTTAGGGCTTTTCAGCTTTTTTCAGAACTTTTTAATTTAATTACAGATTGTGCTTATGTTGCTAATGTAGTTAAAAGAATAGAGGGATCAGTTTTAAAAGATGTTTGCAATGATACTCTGTTTTGCTTTCATGTCTTTATACAACTTTGCAATACAGAACTAACCAATATTTTGTCTTRCACATTAGGGCTCATTTCTCAGTTTTAGGCTTTGTTTGCAAAAGGAAATATAATAGCAAATAAACTGATAGTGGTTGTTTTAAACACTTTGCCAAATGTTTTTGAACAAGCAAAACTGAGTCATGACTTTTTTCACCAAAATGCACAAGAAGTTGTGCAAATGTTTCACATTTGCAAAAGTCAAGCAAAAATTATCATTAACACTTGCCCTGATTATCACCTTGTGCAACCTCCTGTCTCTACAGCAGCTGTCAACCCACAGGGTTTGCAAAGTCTGCAATTATGACAAACAGCTATCACCTAGTACCCATCTTTTGGGAAGCTTAAAAATATCAATGTATCAGTAGACACCTTTTCAGGTGCAGTTTTTGCCTCTGTCCACACAGGAGAAATAGCCAATCATGCTGGTCAACATTTTCTACAAGCATTTGCTTCACTGGGTGTGCCCTAAGAACCAAAAACAGACAATGGCCCTGCATAGACAGCCCAAAAATTGGCCACATTTTTAATGGGATGGGGTGTTCGCCACACTTTTGGAGTACTCTCCTACAAGTCAAGCAATTACTGAAAGATCACATCACGCTCTAAAATGCATTTTAGACCAACAGAAAGGGGGAGTGGAAGCGACACCACAGATGGGGTTGAGCAAAGTTTTATGTTTTTTAATTTTTGAACAGTTCTTTTGCAGAACCCAATCCACCAATCTTTAGGCATTTTTCAAAGAACACACAGATTGAATTGAAAGATAATCATCCTGTTCTTATTAGAAGCCCTGAGACAGAACAAATTGAAGGTCCATTTCAGTTAATAACCTGGGGCAAAGGGTATGCTTGTGTCCCCACAGGTGCAGGACCTACGTGGGTTCCAGCAAAGAGTGTGAAACCATACCACCTGCAAGAACACACTGACAATTCCAAGCACACAGAAACAAGCACGCAGACGTGAGCTGAACAGAGAGCTATGGTTCATGCCTGACGTTCCTTGTTCCACTTGTAAAACCTGCAAACCATGAMTTTTATGTCAATGTGAAAAGTGTGGGAATTGTTGGTATTGTAGAGCTCTCTTGGCAAAAGTGTGGCATCCACTGTGTTATGTCATAGAGTCAGTAAAAGTGTATGCCCCCATTGAACTTGTAAAGGTAAAATTACCCCTTCTAGTTATAGTTGGCCAGTCTCTGAATAAATTTGGGAAAATACAAAAGCAGAGTTTGGAAATTGAARTATATTGAAAAACTTTTGCCAAAAAAGGTATGGAGCTAAATCGAGTGTTACACTGGTGCTTGCTAGTTTTGCTTGTGACTTGCAGTGCAGATTTGCCTGTGAAACAACCCAGAAGAACTGTCTGGATTGCCTTACCAAGGCAGCAGGCTCAGATACCATATGTCTGTCCAATTCGAACCCAGAGAAGCCTGTATCATCCTGTCTAGTCAGTGTTCCAGTAAAAGATTGCCCAATACCTATATATTATGATCCTTTGACCAAAAGACAACTCAGTAGTAAACTAGGTGAGGTTGCCAACAGGAGCAATCTCGTAAGTGCTGGGACATTTGGACCAAAGTACTTCCTAAAGCACTTTTTGAACCCTACAAATTGGAGGTTCTTGGTTCTTTCTGCCTTACGTTTTCCACTAGTAATTGTCGAGAAAGTGATCCTCCAAAGTACAATGCTACTTCCCATTATCTTGCATACAGGAACTCGAGTTTTTGAGGTAATTATTCAGACAGTTGGGGTGGGCTTTCCGGGATTGATTACTATCTGTGACATTTACCAAAAGGATATTGGTTCATTTGTGGAGATAGGGCTTGGCAAGGCATTTCATCACACCTTGAAAGTGGTTGATGCATCATTGGAGAGCTGACTGTGATAGCACCCAGTGCTAGAGCAGTCACTTAGAAAAAAAMCATAGAGGAAAAAGATTTGCCCATCAATACGAAGAGAATTGTAATAGTGATTTTAGGCCCTGGAACACTGCAAAAAGAGTTTCATCAGGTTTGTTTTTACCCCAACAAGCTTCAGCAATAGCATTAAAACAATTAGATGAGATAGGGTGTTTTCTGAGTAAACAAACCAATGCCACATCCATTGCAATCAGTGATATGCTGACAGATGTCAGCAGCGTTAGACATGCCATCACAACAGAGCAGCAATTGATTTTCTTTTACTGGCACACAGACATGGTAGTGAAGAATTTGAAAGATTGTGTTGTATGAACTTGTCTGACCATTCCGAATCCATCCACAAAAGTATACAAAAGCTAAAAGATTTAATGGCTCAAATCACAAGAGACAATGGATCATGGTTAGATGATTTGTTTGAAGGATGGAAGTTTGCACCTTGGTTAAGGAAGCTTTGCAAAATAGGTTTATATGTACTGATTGTTATAGTAGCAATATTAAGCCATCTTCACAGGCAAGAGACAGTCTGGATGCCTAGTGGTAGCAGATAGGATTCTCCATCTGAAAAAGGACTGGAGAATATCCTCATCAACGGCTTCCCTTCTCTAACATGCCTGTGAAGAAAGCCTTCCCTCTGGTCAGTGTGTTCTTCAGATGAACTGCAGTTCTAAATGTCTTCCCTGATTTCTTCCTCTGCAATGCTATTTCCTCTCTTGCAAGAGATACTTAGTGCTTCTTCTTGTCTTCATGACCATGATCTTGCTTAYTGTATATTTTGGCTTACTTATCATCAGACTCGATAGAACTCCTGAGTTCACTATTTTCAGACTTCTGGAAATATTAATGATCTTTGCACAGTCGTTTTATTTCTCTCTAATCTTGAGTGAACACAACCTGGTGTTCCTCTGGTTTCTGACATCAGAGTGTCCTTAGATTCCAACACATATTTRTGTTCAGCTGAGACCCAATGAACTAGAACCTCAGCTTGAGARCAGGCCAGTTGATGTATGCAGGAAACACTCTGTGCATAGTAACAACTTTTCTTGTGCTAGTCATCTCCAAGAAGTTGCCTGTGCAGCCTAAAAAAATCAAAACCTGTTTTTTGTTTAGTTGGTACTGTTTCATTTTTTTTTTTTTAATGGACACAGAAACTTGTGTGTTCCAAGAAGTTTACCAGGCTTTGGAATACCTCATTTTTGCAAGATTCCAAGAACCACATGGTGGCAAAACCGTGACTACAAACTCCTATTAAAAAAAAAAAAAAAATCAATGCTAGATTTACTTCCATTGATTGATTGATGGCTTTAGACCTTRTTTGCATCTACTTGACTCCTGTCATTCCTATTTAGATTATTCTTGACTCTTATCAGCTATGTGATGTCATGTACTTTTGCCTTGAACAAAAAGTACACAGTATTCTCTGAGGTTACTAAACATTGCTATCAAAGTAATAATTGATAGTGACCATCCAGAAAAAGCAGTTATCTATTGTTTGTTGATAAAGAAAMATGTTAACAGATACATTTTATATCATCAGACACTGGAAGCCAGCTGTACAAGAAAGAATATATTTGCTTTAAAGTAATTTAAATAGGCAAATAATTAGAAGTGGGAAAAATATATTTGATAATCATTAATATCTAACAGATGCAGTCCCTGTTAGAAAAGCTGATCTTTGTATTTCTGTACATGTTGATAATTTTCAAAAGTGATACTCCTTTCAGTTAATATTCCTATTTACCATGGCCTCTTTGTAATGCCAAGGCAAATCATGATAAATGTCAGAGAAAAGTTGTACATTCTGGTATGGTTAAGATTACAAACTTAAAAATGCAACAAATTCTGGACTTCTTTTTTCTTTTTRTGGTGTGTTGTGTCTTAAGGTGGAACAAAATTTATAATATTTCAGTATTTGTGATAATTTTTTGTAGTTATGCAACACTTTATGTGTATCCCAGCAAAAAATTAATGTTAAAAGCCATTTATAGTAATTCTGTAAGTATCATCCCTTAGACAAAAACTGCCCTTGGATTGCTTCTTCTTGCACATTAAGCTCACTCATTGAACGTGCTCATTATACTTTCTCAACTACAGATTGGAAATTTTGTATTCAAGTCACAGTCTTGCTTACTTATGTTGTTTAGTTTCTTCAGTTGTGAGGGCCTTTGATTCCACATTCTCTTTTGATGAACTTTAATGTAAGTAATCTCTGACCAGCATACTTGTTATGTGGAACCATTAAAGATAATTATCTCTTCCTTTGAGGTTAAAAAGATGCTTGGGGTTAATTCTTTTTCCAGCTAATATTCATGGAAATAAATATTATTGATGGAATGAATATACAGCATACAACTGCACATATGTGTTTATTTATGTRCATAGTATAAATAATACGCCATATATGCACGTATATAGAATAGGACCTGTATAATTAGACATTAAGTGCTCATAAATTAAGATATAATCCAATCATCATCTCAAGCTCATGTCGTCCAACACAGATATACACAGAATAATGGATGGCACAGATTGTCAGGACTTTTAAAGTGAAGTTACATATGCACTCACTATATAGAATCATAGATTTATAGACTCATTTAGGTTAGAAAGAACCTTTAAATCATGAGGTGCAACTGTAAACACTACCAAGCTTACCATTAAACCATGTCCCCAAGTGCCATATCTATACATCTTTTAAATAATTCCAGGGATGGTGACTCAACCACCTCCCTGGTCACCCTGTTCTCGTGTTTGATAACCCTTTCAGTAAAGAAATTTTTCTTAATAAAAAAATGGTTTCCCTATTGCAACTTGAGGCCATTTCCTTTCAATCTATTGCTTATTACTTGGGAAAAGTGACTGTCCCCCACCAAATTTATAAACTACGTGAGATCTAACATTTTGAAAGGGTGTTTCCAAAAGTAATACAAAAGACRGAAAAATGTACTCTATCATTAGCTAAGTCATTTAGTATATTAATTTATTTAAATCTTAAATAACTGTATCTTATTTCCAAACAAAATACTTTTGTTTGGAATAATTTRTCAAAGATGATAAAATTATTATTATCTTTAATAAATAATTATTTTTAATAAATGATTCTGAAACCTTATTCTTGGTATAGTCAGGTTTTTTCCTAGCTGAAACACCGTGTTTACTGTTTGAGCACTAAATTGATCAGAGAACCAAATTGCCTGAAGAGTGAAAAAGAGGCACTTAAATAACTTTTTAAACTGGAGATAGTCATATTAGCTGGATTTAACTAGGGAAATTAACAGACTTCCTTTGGGAGCTATGGGGGAAAGAACTGGAAATTTTTTTGAGTCACACTTATGCAGTATTTCTGAAGAAATTATGTGTCATGATGACAAGACAGATTGATGGCATCCCTATGAGTTATTTCTCATTAAAGTCTAGTCCATGTAAGACTCATTAAAGCTGCAATTAAAAAGCTGTTCCAGGCAGAAGAGGGTTGCATGTTTCTGAACAAGTACAAATCCTGTCCCATTTACAAACGTGATTCAAGGCTAATTACTGGCGATTTCATCAAAGTTTTGATCACATCAGTGGCAAATCTACTTGGTTTTGAGGAAATGCAGGCTGAGCTTGTTTGGAAAAAGACCTGCCATGGAAAGCATGTCAAAGCCATGGAGACCTTGTGGTAGACAGACCATTATCTACTATGAATATTTATGAAATAAACCATCATGATGCTTTCTCTAAGCAATTTTTGACTTATTCACTCAGAATTTAGGATAAAGTGCTTTATAAATTGAAAAGAACATGCTTTTACTTCTGCTAATCTCCTTTAGGAACCCACTGAGCATTGTCACTAYTTTTCCATAGCAGCAAAATACATCTCTCTGAATGCTTCTGATTCCAAGTGTTGCAAAGGTATAAATTAATAAATAAGCATTTATGAAAGACTTCAGTTACTAAGTGCCTTCCCTGAAATGCTGAATTCTTTTGACTGACAGATATGTACCCAGAAAAAATGATCAGCTTACTAAGCTTTAGACTATTTAATTTATTATTCTTCCTTGCAAATGCTTCAAAATTAAATGCCAAGTGCACTATACTATTAAAACAATCATAAAGGAAATTGTATTGGATCTAATGATTTTAAAAGTCATTTTGTGAGGATGTAGGCAGTCATTCATAGTAAAAAAAATCCAGAGAAAATCAACCTAATGAATTTAATGACCTGTGAATAAATTGAAAAAAAAAAAAAAAAAGGTAAGATTATTCATACCTAAATTTGTTTCTTAAATATGGGTGTTTGTTTCACTTTCTGCATTAGAGGTGTTACTTCTTTTGAGTCTTTTTTTCCAAGGAAGATTTCGTCATTTTGTTGTTCTAATATCCCAAGGACAGAGGATTTTTAAACTTTTATGTTTATGTGTCATCATCTTGTTTAGGCTTTAGGGCTAATGTAGCTCCCAATTCTTAATGGAAAGGGAACTAAATGAGCATTGCAGTCCCTGCTGAGGAAGTTAGCAAAAGTTAAAGGTATCTGAAATTTTAAATAGCTATGAAAAGTGATTGCAAGTTAAAAGCCTGCTGTTTTCTCTTAAAAYGCTGTAATAATGTGTAAATTAAGCTGCGTAAGAAAGGGATAACTCTTCAGAAACAGCTTGCATTCTCTGTACATGGAGATGAATTGCTAAGCCATATTGGAGAATTTTACATCTCAGAGAGAGACTAAAGACGTTAATTGTTTTATAATGTCAGCTTATTAAAGGATGGGTTTGTCTATAATTCCTTATCTAGATGAAAGAGTACATATAATTTTTAAATAGTGCACATAAAAGTAAATCCACTGATATACAGAGCTGCTTTCTAAGGTTTCCTACAAGTACACAGAGTATTTCACTAGTAGGCATCCAGGTTGTAAAGAAGTGTCCTGGTTTGGGMTGGGATATAGTTAGTTTTCTTTTTGATAGGTGGCACAGGGCTGTGTTTTTGATTCAGTATGAGAATGATGTTCATCATACGTTGACATTTTGGGTGTTGCTAAGTCATGCTTACCCAAGTCATCGACTTTTCACTGTCGCATCCTCTGCCAGTGAGAAGATGCACAAGACGCTGAAACGTAGCACACCCTGACCTGAACTGGTGACCTGAACAGGCCAAATGGATACTTCATACCACAGAACATAATGCTCAGGGGAATTGTTTGAGAGCTGCTGATTCCCACTGGGGCATGGGGTGGGCATTGGTCAGTGGATGGTGAGCCAACTGCATTGGGCATTACTTTGGTTTTCTTCTACTTTTTCTCTCTCTCTCAATGATGATGATGATGATGATGATGATGATGATGATGATGATAATGATGATGTTACAATCTGCCCCCAAGGTGAGGTAGCTGAGGTTCTTGTTAATAGATCCCCTGGGATGATTTAAAGTAAAATGACACTGAATGACCATGGCAGGTTTATTTTAGAATGATTTGCTAGCAGTAGAAAAGAGGTATTTAGCCACTTTTGTTATTATCTATAGAAATATAACAATATAACAATATAAAATGATAAAGATATCACTTAAGAAAATATACAAGGAAAAGCAAAAGAGAAAGAAAGGATAAAATGGGTAGTGGAGAGGAAAGCTATCACCACTGTGTATCTAGTGGTGATACTTGGTTTGCAATTTCTCTGTCCATTGGTTGAAATGATGGTCACAGTCCATACTATAAACCTCAATGGGTTAATGTACATTCAGGTTCAGTTGGGAATGCTCAGGTACCTCCCCTGGCAGGGGGAGAATTTGCAATGTCTGCTGTAACACTGGATCATGTCCAGCCCTCTGGTGGACCCCAGAATTGAGTCTGGGGGTACTTTGGTGCTTGTTGGGGGTTKCAGATGCCTGCGGTCCCATTACTTTGACTGGTGACATGTGTACAAACAGTTGCTTCCTTTCACTCAGTTTGACAMGGGGAATTTTTGTCTAGATACATTAATCAGGAAGTGTTAACTAAATCTAACCTCTACCAGGCCTGGAACTAGGGCTTTCCTGACATTCCCTTCTGTGCTTATCTCAAGATCCTGATGTGGTGGTTTATCTTATGGAAAATTCCTTCTGTGGCCTTGACAAGCCACAGAGAAAGGCAGCTGAGCTCTTTAAACCCTTTTAGATTATATTTTGATTAATTTAGATTACAGATTTTTTTTAAATCTCAACCTGTGGGCTTTACCTTTGTTTTTACAGTTCTCCACCCTGTCCTTACTGTGGGGGCCAGGGCAGTGAGCAGTTGGTTCAACCATGACAACTTTTAATTTCCATCCATTGGTTTGAAAGACCTGAGAGGATCCTGATATCAGCTGAAAAAGGGGTTTGGCTTTATTAGTTGCTTATAAGGATAGTTGGGATGATTGGGATTTTCCAGTCTTCCTTGACTAATTGACCAATAAAGCAACTCTGTAAAACTGTTCACAAAAACAGTAATATAATTTTTTWTWATTATTATTTATATAGAGGGAACTTCTTTTGAGTCACAGTTTATATTAACATTACCAATATTTTGCTGTGGTAATATTTATGCATATTTGGTCTAAGATAATTCAGGGTTCTGTGTAGATATGTAAATTGGAGCAAAACTAATTCTACAGCAAAGATATTGATTTAGCTGTTTCCCTTGCACTTAGGTGTGTTTTGTTGCTATTATCCTACTCCTATATGATAAGGACTCTTGGGACACATTTTGTACAGCAGGTAAGTAAGGGCATAGGTGCACCCAGTTTCACTGAGTTCTGTTTAAGAAAAAATTAAATATATATGTATTATATATAAAAGATTATTTTTTACTTCTGTTGTGATTTAAATGGTTTATGCAGATTTACTGTTGTAAATTTACTGTAAAATGTTGCAAAACAGACTGTAATGTCTGTTTTAACAGTTGATGTACCACAAATATCCATACTTAAATTTTGAATTTCATCTCAAATACTAAGCTATTATGTTGCTGACTAAAGCTCCCATTAAGTCAAAATATAAAAGATCATGTTTTAGATGTTAATATGATCTGATTGTCTTGGAGTGCACATGGGGTTCTGACAACAGTGCCATATTGCTAAACCAGACATGAGGGGACTCCACAGAAGAAATAATGCTGAATTACATGGAAAAGCACATGTGATTGGTAATATTTTAGTTGATTATGCTGTGCTTGAAAGGAAAGATTGTTTTTAGAGTATATTCAWGGATCTGGAAATCTAAACTGTCTTGGCAAGTTTTATTTCCAAGATGCTCTCTCAAWTTTTTTAAGAGAAACAAAAYTTATGTTTTATGTTTCCATAACTGKGGGAAATAAGGATCCAGAAAACTTGTGTAAAAAATAGTAACATGTTGAATTCAATGGTTGAACTCTCAACAGCTTCCTTATTACCATGATGTTAAACTGTAAGCTTGACAACCAAAGAGAAGAAGGTATTAGGACTGTCTTTTCAAGTTTCCTTTAATTTCAGAATTACAAATGACTTTCATGTGAACATATATTTTAAAGGAACTGCTGTGATATTGTTGTGCAAATCTTAAGAAAACATTATTTATGCATAAATTTTGTCTACTGTTTAGTCATCCTTTTCAATCAAGTTCATACCTACTGTTAGATTTTGAACAAGCAGTTCATTAATGTGATTTATGTAGAACAGATTTTGTTGGTCAGAATTATA
>QVAJ01000013.1:7863122-7914469 GCA_003546035.1 Mixornis gularis | reverse complement strand
CTCTGTGACCCCCCCACTACATAAACCAGGCTATGCAAAACCAACACAGAACTAAATTTTCTTTATGCATTTTACCACATACAATGCCAACAGCGATATATGAATCTCCCCAAAAAATAAATCAAAAACAATCAAAACAATTWAAAAATAGTTTGTGTATTTCAGGGGACCATGAAAAATACTTTAAGTCTTTCTTCTTGAACACACATTTAAATGCAGATTCTCACCTGCAAAAAAAAAAAAAAAGCTGTGTTTTAATTGATAGCAAGGTAATTCCATTTTTGAGGAAAATCAGCATGTATTTCATTCTAMTATGATTTATCAGAATATTTATATCAGTACTTATAAAGCACTATCACTTCTACTGTATCAGCTGGCTTATGTGAAGACCCATGCATGACACTGCAGGAACATGAGAATGACAGGAAGCTTGGCAAATTTAGAGCATTTATTTCAGAAAGAAACTTTTTTAGGTTGAGTGTGGTAGGTATAGCCCCTGGTGCTTTCACTCTACTGTCTTCTTGCACCTGAAGTTGGAATATTCCTCTTCAGTTTATCAGTATGGGTTCAATTAACTATGGTAGTAGGTTCATACACATATACAGAGACATACTTGGAGCCTTAAATCATTTTTACTTCCCTTTTTATATCCTCTTTTAAGCTGTCATCACTGTTACTGTAAGACTATTAAAGTGTTATGGTACATATATTTTCACAGCATTGAGAGGCTCTGATTTTGAAATAAATGCATTTGGGAAAATTAACCTCAAACCCTTCACACTCTCTCAGTAGTCAGGCAAGAGTAGTATATGCAAGGTGGGGGTTTTTGCTACTTTTTTATTTTCCTAGTGTCATAAAAAAAGTCAWKGGTCAGTAGTTCCAGGAAAAAATGTGGCATCCCGTGTTCCACCAAATGCACTGTAAACCTTGTGTCAAAAGGGAACATGGGGTCACAGCCTCCTGCCCTCTTAATGACTATAAATTTGCTAATGCCATGGAAGAGAAAAGGAGAAGGCGACTTCTTGGAGCAGATGCTGCCAGAAATAGGCTYCTTTGCAGGGAAGACTGAGGACAACAGACTTAAACCAGGACCCTGCAAAGCCTTTATCTGGATAGTCTTAGAACCTTTGCAGAATTCCTAGCTACTTCGAATATCAGCTAATCACAACTCACTGATTTTTCATTTTCCTTTTCATGATTTACATGAATATGAGTCATGTCCTGGGTTAATAAAAATACCAGGGTATCTGAGAACATGATTCATGATGATTAGGCAGTGTGCCAAGCTATGAACAAAGAGTGATATTTCTTTTCAATTCTTTAAATTTAATTTAAAAAATAATACCAATGATATGTTCATAGAAGGCAGAATTAAGAAACTGGAATAAAGAAAAGTGAATTTGTGGACTGGGAAAAGCAGAACAGGTGAAATCCAGAGTGGGAAATATGGGCCAAAGTGAACAACTGTTGGCTAAGAAGATCTCATTAATGCCATTACTTGGCTATTTGTGCACAGGCTGAAGATAATTTATAGCTCTACAAAAAATATATTACAGATTATTTTCTCCCTCAGATATCTCTTCAATCCCTCCACAAACAATGATATTTTTAAGAGGYTGAAAAAGTATAGACAAGAATTATTAAAAATTAAAATATACATTTTCCACACTTTCATATGATACAGAAAACWTACAATATACTTAGAAATTGTAAGGAAAGTAATTAGGGAAGTGTGTCATGAATCATGGTCTCAGGTATATTGATGTTTTATTAACTCAGGACATGAGTCATATCTAGATTCAGTAAATCATTACAGCAAAATGAAATATCAGTGAGCTACGATCAGTTGATATTCACAAGAGTTGGGAATTCTGCAAAAGTTGTAAGACTCACAATAAAGACTTTTCAGGGTCCTTAACTTCTCTGCAGTCCAGCTATTTAGCTACCCAAGAAAATTGGGGAAAAATATAGATTAACATGTGATTAACATTACCATATCTGCAACCTGCATTTTATGGAAAACTTGTAATGGGATGTGAAATGAGGATCTAATAGTCATAACATCAAGGCACAATATATTCTCCTGTCTTCCCTTTTTGTGAACTTAGCCAGTAAACACAGTTGCAATACCTGTATTTTAATTAAAAATAACYGAAAATTAGAAAATTAAGTGTATTTTTTTTCTCCTCTGGTATATGAATGTGTAGCTCGGATCTGCCTAACACAGCCAAACTTCAACTTGAACACCTTGTCACTTGATTATGAAAAACATGGAATGAAATCCTGGCTATATGAAAGTCAGTAGGACTTCAATTATCTTGCAAACCTGTGAAATTTTATAGAGTTAGTCTGTGATAGTTCAGCTGCAATGTTGATGCCAGAATTTTTCATTGCATGTATTCTCAAAGTGTTTGGAAAGCAACAAACTAATATRTGAATAATAAGATATTAAATAAAGTTGGACATCATGTTTGTTGGGGTCCTGATTTAAATATTGGGAGATGTTAGCATTAAATTCCTAGTAGACAAAAGCTCAAAAAGCCAAATTTCAAATCRGTTTAAAAAGCTTTTGTAGTACTCTTCACATTTTCTACACTCATGAACATATATGAAGAGGTAGGTATTTTTCAGAAGCATGGGTTTTAATTCAAGGATTTATAATTTTCTGGTATAGAATTTGGTAAGTAGCTTTTTCAGGCAATTTTCAGGATCTTCCATCTGCTGTGTTACAAAGGGGTTGAAAGTTGCAGAAGATAAATTGAGACTCCTTTCTGAAAACTGTCCTCAGCAGGCAGCCCCATCTAACTTTGTCGACACTCCCAGAGTCCTTATTTTCTTCTTTCTACTCTGCCCCTCTTTTAGAACAACAAGAACCCTAGAAACTTTTAACAGACAAATATTATTTGACACTTATTTTAGTCTGAAATATCTAAACATGGTAATCAAGGCAAAGAAGATAGAAGAATTATAAATAAACACTAACCTCTATGGGATATGCACTTTTTATACAAATGTTACTTAAAATAATGTTATGTGTACTTCAGTATTAGTAAGAGAAATCAAAAAGAATTAGTGCTCACAACATTACTAAAGTGATTTGTCCTATGGTGTTAAATGTTACCTTTTTGTAAAACAATGCATCTACAAACAGYCAATTTAATTGAACTCAGATGTACAAAGGGATGGCACAATATAATTTTTGTCAATGACAGAGGAATTATTCACTGATTTGATTTGGTCCTTGTAAATCTGTTTGTATCTTCCACACTGAATTTATAGCTATACTACTGAAGTTGGTCTTTCTCTGGAATTGCGTCAAGTGTAACTATTTATTTTATTTTATTTTATTTTATTTTATTTTATTTTATTTTATTTTATTTTATTTTATTTTATTTTATTTTATTTTATTTTATTTTATTTTATNTTATTTTATTTTATTTTATTTTATTTTATTTTATTTTATTTTATTTTATTTTATTTTATTTTATTTTATGTTGGTATTAACATTGTGCATTTTTCTGGTAGCAAAAGTGTTTTGAAAACTAACTGAAATATAATTAGGATCTCTGTTAAAATATGATTTCCATTGCTTCAAAGTTAAAACCTGAATAGCTATCCAGTGTTTTGAGTGACAGTTGAATTGCTTTTGGCACTTTAGCATGTCCAGAGGCAAATTCCTACATGGYCTCACTGGGCTTTTACTCAGTTCAAAACTCAACAAAATTCTTAACTATCACAGCTGAAAAAAAAKGATGCATTTTTAATTAAATATTCTCCAGTGCTTAAATGACATAAATGTTAGACTCTGGTGTTTCAGTTGTGATGTATTTATTAATATTTATAACTCTTTGGAAGGTTTTGAAAACCTATTCAGATTACTTTGCATCCCCACAATTTTGCACCCAACCACAGAGTATTTTATGTGATTTAAGCTACAGTACTCAGTATTTGAATAAGCATCTACATTTTCTTACAAGT
Source organism: Mixornis gularis (assembly GCA_003546035.1). NCBI lineage: Eukaryota > Metazoa > Chordata > Aves > Passeriformes > Timaliidae > Mixornis > Mixornis gularis. Next base: position 7,910,491 of record QVAJ01000013.1, on the reverse strand, counting down.
GTACTACATATGCACGTGAGGATATGTACAAAAACATATACACACACACAGCRGGCACTATCTTGTCTTTAACTATTTCTTCCTGTTTGAATATTCTCCCCTTTCAAGGGAGAAAACCAACAAACTAAAAACATCCCCCGAACTAGAACACATATTTTAGACAAGATTAAAGCAAAAATCTATCTTTTTGTGTAGTACTTTAAACTACAAAGAAACCTGGGATTCCATCTGTCTCATTAAGGCATTACAGCTCCTCAGTTGTACAGCTGAGAAGAAATTAATAACCATATGCTGAGATAAACCTGAAAATCTGGTCTAATGCCTGTATAATTTCTCTAACAGACTGTGAGATATCAGATGTAAAAGTAYCATTAGTCTAGTACTGAAATTTGTAGATATACAGCAGCTTTATCTATTCATGGATGTAGACCAGAAGAGCACAAAAAGTATAAATTATAAACTACATWTTTACAAAGTTATACAAATATTTATTTACTAAGTTATGCAAATAGTCTTCCAGGGTGTGCTTATCTATTTTTCCCCCCAAAACYATCCTCCCCAACACGATGTGGGTGGTAAAAAATAGCAACCTGGCCATGCCCACACTCTCCGCTCCCTTCCTGCAACCAGGACAATCCTGACAMCACCTAATATATGAAGAAAGCCAGTTTCTAATGTTTCTAGTCCTGCAATATAGGATATAAAATTGTCATTGTGAATTGGGTTCTGAACAAGGGAAAGTCAGTAGATACTAAAGGAATTCTTATGCACCATGGAAATGACAGACAAAATGCTACATCGTAAGTTTTGTGAGAGCAAACATAATGCTGTAATCATGCAAATACTGGAAACATAGAAGATACACATGAAATATTATGTTTAAATATTTTATTCATATATTAYTATTACAAGGATTTTCTCCTTCAACCAATGAGAATTACTAAAAATAAATAAAAAKAAATAAAAATTAAAAATATATTTTGAATTAATTAGATTAAGGACTGGCAATTGCARTGTTCATCTAGACAATTTCCCTTGCATTTCTATAATAACCAACACCTGTGCTTTTCCTGAAAACCATGTTGAAAACCAACTGCTGGATAKGAACATCATAATTTGCTTCAATCCTTTCAGTTTTTTGGGTTTTTTTGTAAATGTTACCTATCTCTAATATCAATTTCCTTCCTTGGTACAGTGGACTGATTGTTTTGGTGACTAAAATGTAATGCAAAGTGTTGAGCCTGAATATCAGCTTTTGCTCAGAGCAAATCTTACTTTCCTTAATGGCAACTGCTGAAGTTGTACATCAGACATCTTATTCATCATACAAACAGGATGGACAATGTCAGGTTCATGTGATGGTCATCATCACAGCATATGACCTTTCTATCATGGGGGAGGACCATTGTGAACAGAATAAAGTTTTTTCTGAACTGAATAAAGAATATGCAGCTTTGGGAGAGCACGGAGGAATCTAAGAAGCTAAAAGACAGCTGACCTCACCTAGTGAGATTCATGCGTGTAAAAGATGGGACTGAGGTCAGGGCTTCAATTCTCATTATCAAGATTTCAGTCACCTCCATTTATTTTTTGCTCGTAATCTAGCTGTGACCTGCTGAAGACCCCAAGTTGTTCTGAGGTCCTAATAATTTTATCTGCCACACCAAGTAGTGCTCATGAAGTGAAAAAAGCCATGTTACCCCTGTATGCCTTGATGGTCTTTGAAGGTATGAAACATTGAGATTGCACAATTATAGGTCACTTCAGTAAAGGTTTCTTGCCTCCTAGCAGCCAATTCTTCTTTTCTGCACCAGCTTTCTACTAACGTGGGGAACGCTGAAAATATTGTGAAGTCTCTCTTATCTTGAATGTGATCTGCAGGTCAGTGAATGTGCAGTTTCTTGATTGAGCTTTTGGGAATGTGAATAATGTTAGTGAAGTCTAAAAATAATGGCAATGATAAAGTTATGTRCCAAAATTTGTTAAATACATCATAGATGAAGGGTTTTATTATCAGAACTGCTTTAAAAATTTAAACTCTTTWAAAATGTCACTGCATTGCAAGTTTTCTTGAAGCTTTCCTTTATCCAATGGATACATCTTTCTGCCAAACATTTGCTCTATTTTTGGAGTAGTGAATATTTGGTTTCTAATGACAGACATACAATTATATAAGACTTATATTCATGTTGTTTTAAACATACTTTGTTATCCAGGTAGAAGTGCATGTCCTGTAATCCTACAAAAAGATTACAGAGAGGTGAGGGTAAATAATCACATTTACCTTCTGAAGAAACCAAATTATTTAATTAGTCCAAAGAGACAGATCAAACAAAAAAGAAAAAACAAAAGAACTGCTTATACTGCTGATATTGCTTATATTGCAGAAGTCCAGTAACAATGAAAATATAGATTTTATCTCAATCTTCATTCTGGTCTCTTTTCAGTTCTGTGCATGGCCTCGTATTATCTGTGAACAGGCTGATGCAGGAGGTTGTGATGGTGTGACAAACTCACTCCAAAGTACTGTTGAAACACTCTTCACACACATAGCCAGAATAAAAAAAATCATTATTTTACTGTAAAGGATTTTGTCGAGGCTATGAAAATGATGAAGGGATGGAAACTCTATCTTAAGAGGACAGGAGGAAGGAGCTGGGGCTGTTCAGCCTSGAGAAGAGAYRACTGAGAGGGGATCTCATCRGTGTCTGTCAGTGCCTGCAGGGAGGGGTCAGAGCATGGACCAGGCTCTGCTCAGYGGTGCTCAGCAATGGGACAAGGGACAAGGGACAGAAATGGATGCAGAGGAAGTTGCTTCTGACCATGAGGAAGAACTACTTCACTGTGCAGTGACAGAGCACTGGAACAGATTGTCCAGAGAGAGTGCAGAGGGTCTCCTTTACTGGAGGCATTCCAAAACTATCTGGACACAATCCTGGTCGTTTTGCTCTGGGATGACCCTGTTTGAACAGACWGGTTGGACCAGGTGACCCACTGTGGTGCCTTCCAAATCTGACCCATTCTGAGATTCTGTGATAAGACTCTTCTTCTGTGGTGYGTCTGCAATCTTTGAATAGTGTGACAGTCACAGTTTTGAGATGAAATGTTGGCCAAAATCATCTTCTTATAATGAGCAACCTGAAGAAGACCAAAAAGCTTTTAACTTCAAAGAAAACAAGTTTTTGTAGAATATTTGCTATAATATTTATAGGGATAAGAGACAGAAAGTGCAAAACTGGGTCAATTGATTCTGACTAGATTAGAAAACAAATTAAAAAGAGGTTTATACAAACTTTTCATCCTCTTCATTTCTTGTCAAAAAAACTGTTTTCCAAACTTGGTTTCACTAACCTCAGTGCCTCTGAGAGATGGTCTTTTCCATTTCCTCTAGTTCATGTGAAGCTTTTGTTTCTGTAGTTCCAGATTCTTCATTGTGGCTCTCCTTCTCTGTTCCTTTCAAAATTCATTCTATCCTCAGAGGAGCTAGTTTTCCAGCTCACTCCTGTAAATCTCTTTCACCTGCCACATCTTTCATTCTCTTCAAAATGCTATTTTCATTGAGCAGGATCAAATTATTGTGAAAGGCAGTAAAAATCTCCCTTTCTCTTCTGCAAATTTCAACTAATCCTTCACCTGTCTGTTGGTAGAACTACCATGCAGACTGAGAAAATACAACTAGAAATGGCATGGATTACCACAACGGTCATGTATGAGTGAGGAAAGGAGAGGAACATATTTTTACAAGAACGTGTCACAAGGATSTTTGTGCCTAACTACCTAGTATTCACCAGTGCACCCCTCTGTGACTGCACACCTGGCAGGTAGTGCAACTATTGAGTAGTTTTGGCTGAGCATTGGTTCTGTAGTAGTAAATTTTAGTGTAGATGCAACTGAGTTTTTCATATCTCTTCAAATTTAGGAGGAAGATCATAGAGAGTCATTAGGGTTGGAAGAGACCTTAAAGTTATCTAGTCCAGCCCCTGATGATAAATGCAGGCAGAAAATATAGGGCTATATTTCTGTATCTGAGATGCTTCATTTTTAAATACTTGCAGATGGGAAGAGCAGAACGGAGACTGATAAATKCAAATAATATTATTCATGTAATCCATCACTGTTTCTCTTTTGCATTTCCTACAGATGTTTGCTTCTGAAAAGTTGTGCTTGGTGAAACATCTGAGGAACATTTGACACCTCCAATATTTTTTTTTTGTTTTCTTTTTCTCTTTTATTATTCAAAAGTTTCATGTGGGAACTAAGGAGAAAACAGGAGAAAACAAAATGTTTTTTGACATTTTTCATGAAAGAATGGCTTTTTGCARGAAAATAGGGGTGAATAGAAACAAAGTGACTGCAGTGAGAAATCAATTATCACTYATTTTATAATGGAGAGGCAATAATACTACCTTAAGTGCACCTTTTAAAATCATATATATTTTAAAAAATGAAATAWCTGACAATATAAATTTTGGCTCTTTTGTCGAGAGTTAATTTTATAGATATAATGGAAACAATATTAAGAATTTTACCATATTCATTACTGCTGAAATTGTTTCACATATAGTTATCACARAAGAAATTGTTATGTTGATCATATTATGATTTAGAGCTCCCATGCTGTCTGTATGGAATGTTATCTATAGATCTGTGTTTTGAAAATATATCTTATAGTGTCTTGTCTGAAAAATGAAAATGAATCATTAATTTTTTTCATGCTGTGTAACTCAAGAGTCAGGCAGTAAATGTTCTTTAAGAAAGAGAAATAAAGAAATCTGTAATATACAACAGAGTATAGAAAATATTGCATATTGGTTTTATGTCAAGACTATGCAACCTGAATTCTTCACAGTGACAAATACTTCCTTATGCAAAGAAGCCTAATTTTTCATACTACTGGTCTGCAGCATGTGACCAGTTTCATATTTCAGTGTTTTGATTACATTTAATTTTAATTACATTTAATTCATACTGATGAAGGTGAAAATAAATTTATATTTGCATAAACTTTGTTTAAAGTGAGGGCAGTCAATGGTAGCTTTACACATGAGAGATGCCTACATAAACTTACTGAAAAAAAAAAATGGAAATAAACGGTATATACCAGTAATGAGAAAAATACTTCTTGTGTACATCATCTTAAATTAAAAATACCAAAACAACATACCATAGAAAAAACTCTAAAACTAGAAGAAAATAAACTTTCTTCAGTTTGGGYGATCTTGATAAAAGTCACTAACTGCAAAGGTTGCAAATAAAGTGACTGTTTAATATATTGAATTGAGATTAAGATAAAATGCAAGGAAACTATGCACTTTGGATTTTTCTTTCTCTCCTGAGAGAAATTCAAAAAAGGCTTATTTCTTCTGGCATTCTTCTATATATGTACTGACTCTCTATCAGTCACTATGTCTGTGACTATGTTGTGCAATATTTTTCATTCTTCCCTTGATCAACTTTTTAAAAATTGCACTCCTTATTCTCTGTAAAATGGCATGCAGAGATAGAGAGAGAAGGATGTACACCTATTCTTTAAATTTAGTTTCAAATAAATATAACAAATTAGTAGTATGGTCTATAAACAGTGAAATTGCAATGACATTAGATTTCAAATCARATCACAATTTACAGTGCATAGGTGATTTCTGTGTCATTCCGTACAGTTCTGGAAGGTGTYGATCATTGTTAACATTCATTACAGTGACTATGGTGTTTGAAGTATTCTCACAATTCTCCAGGAAATGATCTTTGCAGCACCAAATTATTATGCTGTTAATAATGAAATAACTGCTGTTTGTAATGTGCTGTGCATTTCCAGATGAAGTTCATTTTTGTGAAAGTTATATTGAAGATATTGTGCAAGATATTTATTTATTTAAACAGAAAAATACAGACTAGATTTGTTTCAATTTCATTTCTTAGAGTGTCTTCAAAATGTAATAATAAGGTAACTCATGAGATTTATTAGAACATTTTATGTATTAATTCTTTTCCTTCTTGATTTTTGATGGACATTTATGTCATTAGATTCTATTTTGTGTGGGCTGCTATGAAAACATCAAAGAAATTTCAATTGAAAAGAAAAATTCCTACATAAATTAGGAGGAGCAATATACATCTATTATCTATTAGCAATATACATTTTGCTAATGGTTTTAGAGAGAAAATTTTCCTTCTGATATTGCAGTGCAAGACAATAGCCATCACATCCTAATCAGAGGCAAGTGTCAATTTGGAATGACACTTTGTGTTCATTAGGAAAAATAATATATCATCAGGAGATATTTGAAAATATGAATTTMATAAAAGTAAGGAAAATCAGCAGTATACACATGTGGTTGTTTCCCACCTCATCCCCTTTCACATAGTACACATTAATGCAATGGTCAAATGTTGTGTCATTTAATGCTTCAACACTTCTGGTGTTTTAAATTAGGAACACCTTCTGCTGCCCTGTGGTTTTCTTAGCATTTCCTGTTTATCTAACAGTCACTCAAGAATGAAAATATTCTCCTCAAAGCTTATTTCCAACTTACTAGTAAAATATTCAAATAATTCCTAAGTTTGGCTATTCAAGAAAGACGAATTTGAGAATGATTCTTTATTGCTTCTTGAACAGGTCTGTTACCTGGAGAATGAGATTTTACTCTTCTTGTGATCTGGAAATTACAGAACTGCATGTATGTTTTTATGCAGTTTCTTTTCCCCTTCAGGTTGGAAACATAAGTCTCTCCCAGCTTCTGTAGAACTTCCAAATCACAGTAAAATAGATCTCATGAAATAAGAAACTATTTTAAAATTTCTAATGTTATTAGTACCTATTTTTCTCAAGTTGATAAATTAAAAGTAAATAACATTATATCACTAATTTTTAAACCTGATCCTTTTATGAGGATATGGAGGTCTTTTCCTCCAGGTTCACTAGTCAAGCAGTACTGAAGAACACACAGTTCAATATTTATTAGATAATCCATTTTAAAAGTTGTCTTAAAGAGAGTATTTTCAAACCTTGATTAATTTTTATGCTTTCATCCCAGCTCACAGTATAGTATTCTTCCAGTGCACTGAAGATACATAGTATGAACATAGTTTTAATGCTAAGTAGTTCTAACTTCCTTGCAAAAAAAGATCAGGCAGATTATCATACCCACCAACACTATCATGGCTCTTTCCYGGATTTAAAGTAGCAACTACTCCCACCCTCAACTTCCAAATATAAGGATTAAATTAAATGACTGTAAGTGTGATCTCAGGTGAACTGTTCTGGAGTTGCATTCCATTAATTTATTTAAATAGAYTGTAAAAATATAATAAATTATTAATTGCATTTGGGTTTGTATGTGTGTCTATAGCATCACTATAATATCTCAAATGAGAGCAATGGCAACTTAGCCAGGTAATAAAGAAAATTGCTCTTTGTAAGTCCTAAAATAGCCATAAATCACTTCTCAGAAGTTTATTTCAAATAATTKAACTGACTTAATTAACCCCAAAGTAAACACATTAATTAGGTCCTARTGAAGGAAAATTGGGACATTCTGGGATAATGAAAAAATGGCAAAGAGTGCCTGAATTATCTTTAATGTCATTTTTCAAGGGAATCATCATGAATAAGTAGTGCATTTATAATTTTTTAAAAATACTTTAAAGTAGCTGTCACTCCCAATAGAAATATCCATCTGGGTAAATAACTTTGCCACTCTTCCTCCCCACCAGCCTCTCAAAATCCAGMCAAAAAAAGGACATAATAATTGACCAGTAAAAATATAGAAGACATGCCATAAAATATCAATTAATGGAATAGGCTCTGTTCTTCAAAAACTCTTCCCACCCTGCTACATGACATTAATCAATACATTTTAGGAACTCCTGAGAATACAGACAGAATTACTGATGGTCTCACATGTAACCAGCCTGGGTAAACCTTCGCTCTCTAGCAATGAATTAAAGACTTTATATTTTAACTTGTATGGAGTCAGAAATTACAAAGGAAAAGGTTTCAGATCAGCACCCCTTATATCAGTGTCATTATCATCCCTCTTCACCCCATCACCAGAATAATTAATAATTATTTCACCTTAAATACTTTCCTGCTTTGTCTGAAGCTCAAATACCTTGTAGCGAGGGCAGTTGTTTTGGTTTTCATGGTAATTGAGTTGAAAGTATTCACAATGAACCTATTTATTTTTAAGATGTCCARAATACTCTGTGTATGGACCCAAGATGAATAACAAATTCTTGATGAAGAATAAACTCTCTGGAATATTAAGTTAAGGATTATTCATATATTCAGAAGTATTACATCTGCTGACCTAGATCCTCATGTAAGAAAAAAGTGCAATCTTTAAACTTCCACTGAGTCAATGCTGATTTACTATGRTTAATTAGCTACAGCATTTTAGTTTCTCTGATCCTTTGTTTAAGATAATGAAACAGAAAAAATTACCTCATGACAATGTATTTTTTTATTATTTTTCAGTGCAAAACTGAARTCATAGGAAAAATTTGGGGAAAACTTTCCTTGCTCTCCATATGGTAATCACTATTTGTGTATATTTTCTCAGAAGATGAATATATATTTTTTATGAYAGAACTTCTAGCTGATCTATGTGACAAGAGAGACACTGCCTGCATGGAGGTGTCATTTAATGCATATAGGGAAACAATAAYATATTTTCTAATTGTCAGCCTTAACACCTGAAGGAAACTGAAAGTAAATTTGGCATCTATACTTTTCCTATGAGATTCAGGTTTTAAACTGTAGGAAAATGGCTTAGAAACCAAATTTTTAAACATCTGCTAAGGTGACTTTTTTTGAAAGAAGAAGACTTTGTGAGAAACATTAAAAAGTTAAAAATTGAATTTAAAAACTTTATCAGGTTGATCAACTTGTTTCATGACAAAGCAGCTTAATTTCTAATTTTCAAATATTCATGAGTACTATTTTRAAAAGTAAGAGAGAGAGAACAGAACATGTCCTTTAACTTAAAGGGTGAAATTCATCCTCTGCACAGATGTGACATAAAGAGTATGTTCAACCTGAATTTTTATATAACCACAGGCTCTTAAAAATATTGGTAGAGCTTGCATCAACAGGTGAAATTTATACCTTAAAAGAGTATTTGTAGCACTGTTTATATGACCAGATCTATACCTGAAATAATCATTCTGACACAGGTTATTAATTTTGCAAAACATAAACATATATATGTGGCCAAAAGATGAAGGAGAGTAAATTGAAATTCTTAACTAGATATGGTTGTTGAATTTTACTACAAAGTAATCCAAATGGTGCGAAAGTTTTGGTGCTCTTCTTGTCAATTTACATTTTACCTGGCCTGACTTCCTTCTTTATAATGAAAAGAAAAATCAATCACAACTACYTTGTATCTTTCATTGACTTAAAAAAAAATAAAACCTGTAGTTTGTTTAAGAGCACCCATGCTTTAGATAGAGTTGCTATATGAAAATGCAAGAAACAGCATATTGGATTCAAGCATCCAATAAACTGTAAATCTTTTTCCTTGACACTGCTACGCTACTTAGTGCAAGGTTGTATAGAGGTCACAGGTWTTCCTTACTGAAATACATCTGAAAGCAGGTATGAGCCAATGCATGTCAGAAGAGCAAACTAAATCAACAAGAATTGCTTTGTTTGAAAATCTATTGAATTCAAAGAAAAAGTGTACATTGTGATAGTGGTAGAAGGATGYTTTGCAGGGAAGTAGAAAAACAAGATAATATTGACCTCATGATTTATTGACTTCATGAATTAACAAAACCTATCACAGAGCCATAGAATTGCCTGGGTTGGAARGAACCTCAAAGATTATTTAGTTGCAATTCCCTGCCATGGGCAGGCACACTTCCCAATGTACCAGATTGCTCAGAGCTTCATCCAATGTGGCCTAGAACACTTCCAGGGAGGGGACATCCACAGCTTTTCTGRCCAACTTGTGCCAGTACCTTACTACTCTCCCAGTAAAGAATTTTTTCCTAATATCTAATCTAAATGTACCCTTTTTCAGTTTGAAGCCATTYCCCCTTGTCCTAAAATGATGTCTTTTAGTTTGAAGGCATTGSTCCTTGTCCTGTCACGGTGTTCTTTTGGTAAATAAAATATATACAATGATATATAAGAATGATATATCAAATATGTAAAATGCATACTAATATATAATATGCTATCATAGTATATTATAATAATAAATATATTYTAAGTATCTAACTGAATTTTTCAAAGCATCTCAAGGACCTGGTAGACAAGTTATCTGTRAGCCAGCAGTGCCCTTGCAGCCAGGAAGGCCAATGGGATCCTAGTGTGCATTAGGAAAAGCAGTGACAGAGGTCAAAGGACGTGATCCTGTCCCTCTGCTCAGCCCTGGTAAGGCACATCTGGAGTGCTGCATACTCCTTAGGACAAGAAAGACAAGACGATACTGGAGAGGGTTGAGTGGGAACTGTGAMGAAGACGAGGGGTCTGGAGCATCTCCCTTATGAGGACAGACTGCAGGAGCTGARCCTGTTTAGCCTAGAGAAGAGACACCTGGGAGGAGTTCTTATCAGTGCGTACATATATCTTAAATGATGCTGTCAAGACGAGCGAGATTCTCCAATAGTGCCCAACATCAAGACAAGGGGCAATAGGCACTGAAACACTGACACTTCCATCTGAATATAAAGAAAACGTTTTTACTCTGAGGGTGACAGAGCACTGGAAACAAGCTGTTCAGTGAGGTTGTAGAGTTTCCCTCACTGGAGKTATTCCAAAGTTGTCTGGATGTGATCCTTTGCAACCTTCTTGAGGTGACCCTGTTCACAGGTCCCCTCCAACCCCAGCCATTCTCTGATTTTGCAATAACATTAGCAAACTGATAGTTCTTATCTTAATTGGATGTTCTGTACAAGGAAATTTGCGTAACTCCAATATTAACACCAGTATTAACACCAATATTAATTAAATATTAAAATAAAATCCATGCTACTTATCCATATTTTCAAACCTCATTTAATCAGACCATAATACCAACCTCAAGTAAATGAAGTACAAAAATGTTATGAAACTTTCTCTTAGAAGGATGCAAGGAGCAGATTCAGTCTGTCTGTTTCATGGTATGTAATTAATAATTCCGCAAGTAATTATTTTGCTTTTGGTAGACTATATGCCAAGTAAGTACAATATATAAAAAGAGATGAAAGAATCTTGCTSTAGCTAATTCATTTCACTCCTACCCAAGTCTTGCTAAATATTATGYAAAATTGGCATCCAGTCTACTTGATGATGAAAAAAATAGCACATTTAATTCAATCTGAATTTATGAAATCCTATGGTCTATAAACGATGTTGTATCATTAGGTTAGCATCTGCTCCAGGATTCATGGTATTTTGAAGAGGAATGATTAAGGATGTTGTTAGCAAATCTACAAAGAACAGGACATGCAGCATTTAAACATTACCCTATCATCTGTGCAACAAACGTTCAGCATCATTATGTTTCCACAATAGCAATTTGCTATTGCTCTGTGGAGTAAGCAATCAATATAGGCAGGCAATGCTTTTTATATCCATAGAAAGAGAGTACAGTTTAGCCTGTTTCAGCCTTTGCAAAATCAATAGGCATGTTGCTTTATATGGCAGACAATTAGTCTCAGTTGCAGATGAGACTGACAAGGTATGGGCTATAATTAACACAGGAGAGACTTATACATTGTTCATGCCTTTGTTTGTAAAATGTCATTCAACTTTTTACTGAGCATTAAACGTAAATATTGTTTATATCCCTAAAGCACAAGGAGCAGCCTAGAATTGTAATTGTTTCACAGCAAATAACGGCCTCTAAAAGTAATGCTGTAAGAGTTTTTAGTGGAATACTCTAAGTGTGCTTAATACTGATCTGAATCTGGGTATGAGGAATAAYTTTATATTCAAAATATATAGTAAATAGATTTTAAATCACACTGTGACCTCAGTCAACATGCATACAAATGGTTCTACAGAGAGTGTTGCCACCAGAAACAGATAATTCTTCCCTTCACACCGGAAATTTGTCCTTACTATTTGACTTAGGGATGTGGTGTTTTGGTTTGGTTTTGATTTTTTAATTTTTTTTTTTAATTTTTGTTGTTGTGTTTTTGGGGGTTTGTTTGTTTTGTTTGGTTTTTTGTTACTGTTTTTGGTTTGGTTTTTGTTTTTGTTTTTGGTTTTTATCCYATACCATTTTTGGTTATTTTGTTTTGTGTCTTGGGGAGGTCACTGCCCCATCCCTCCTCTAGAGGAGTATCACAAGGAGTGAGAGCCAGCCCGGGATTTCCTGCGAGACTTGGAGGGGTGAGGGGTATTTGCATCCTTCCAGGTGTCAAACTTGGCTCAAGGGCCACTCAGCATGGTGTCTCTGACCAGAGATACTGTTGTCTTGTGAGTTTTGCCTCTTTCTTTTTGTTTCTTCTCCTTCCTCAGCATGACTGGCTTGCTTCTCTGCTTCTCTGCTGCTCTGCTGCTTGGGAGCCCAAAGCTAGTGCGTGCTGCTCTGAGACCCGGGACTGGSAACACTCCATTCTCTGCTGGGGGCTGCTCCTCCCTGCACACCCCATCCCTGAAATCAACCATCGCTGGTGAGCCACCCAGGGGAGTGATTCCCCACCCAGCCCCACTGTTATCCGCTGCTAATTCGGGGCTTCCTGATACACTGGAATGCGACCACTGGCCACCCCATGGCTCCTGCTACAGTGGTGGAGAGTCTGATATGTTTCATATGCTACTCTGGGATCTTCTCATCCCAGCTTGCTGCTTCCAAGGTTCCTTCTACTGCTCATTTTGCCATGGGGGAATCATTACACCTGCCCTGCCTGGCCGGGAGCCACCAGTGCCCCTGCCAGCTGTGGCCATAACTACACCAAAGGGGAAAATGCTCAACAGCCAAGGGAAGGCTGTTACTGGGTTTCTGGTTTTGTTTGTTGCTGCTGCCATTGTTGTTGTTTGTTTGCCTTGTTATCCATATACATACTAGTAATTGTTATTCCTTTTTCCATATCTTTGCCTGAAAAGCCCTTAATTTCAAAGTTATAATAATTCGGAGGGAAGGGGGGGGTCACATTTTCCATTCCAAAGGAGGTTCCTGCCTTCCTTGGCAGACACGTGCCTTTCAAACTAGGACACTATTGCACTGAAGAAGTAGAGCCCACCTATTCCTTTTCCCATTCTAGCTGTCCTCTGGACAGTCCTAAGGAATCAAAAAGGAAAGTCTGCAGATCCATGAATCATAGAATCATAGCACATTAAGGGTTGGAAGGGACCTTAAAGATCATCTAGTCCCAGCTCTCCTGCCATGGGCAGGGACACCTCCCACTACAGCAGTTAGCTCAAGGCCTTATCCAACCTGGCCTTGAACACTGCCAGGGTTCAGGCATCCACAGCCTCTCTGGGGAACCTGTGCCAGGGCCTCAACACCCTTACTGTAAAGAATTTCTTCCTAACATCTAACATAAATTTCCTCCCTTTCAGTTTGTATGGATTACTCCCCATCCTGTCACTACAGTTCCTGGAGGCCCCCTCCAATTCCAGAATATGCTTTGAGGTCTGCACAGAACCTTCTCTTCTCCAGAATGAACAGCCCCTACTCTCTCAGTAGGTCTTCATATGGGAGGTTCTCCATTCCCCTCATCAACTTCATGACCTTCTCTGGACTTGCCTCAACAGTCTCCTGTCCTTCTTGTGCTGGCAACCTCAGAGCTGGACATAGTTCTGCAGGTGTGGTCTTACAAGAACATATTGATGGGGTCAAATCCCCTCCTTTGACCTGCTGGGCATGGGGCTTTGGATTTGTTTGGCTTTCTGGGCTATGAGTGCTCACTGCTGGCTCATGTTGGGTTTTCATCAACCAACACCCCCAAGTCCTTCTCCTCAGTGCTGCTCCCAATCCACCCAATCTTTTCATGTGCCTAGGACTGCCACAGCCCAGATGTAGGACCCTGCACTTGGCTTTGTTGAACTTTACAAGGTTCCCACCTCTCCAGCCTGTCCCAGTCCCTCTGGATCCATCCCTTGTTTCCAGCATGTGACTGCACCACAGAGCCTGGCATCATCAGTGACCCCACTGTCCATGGCACCAACAAAGCTGTTGAACGGAATCAGCCCCAATACTGAACCTGAGGGACCCCACTCATCCCTGGTCTCTACATGGTCAATGAGCCATTGACCACAACTCTTTGTGTGAGGTCATCCAGCCAGTTCCTTATCCACTGAGTGGTCCATCTGTCAAATCCATGTCTTTCCAAGTTAGAGACAAGGATAACAGCAGGACAGTGTCAAATGCTTTGCAGAAGTCCAGGTAGATGATGTCAGTTGCTCTGCTCCCATTCACTAACACCATAGACCCATCTTCATCTTAGAATGTCACCAAATCTGTCAGGTTTCCCCTTTATAAAGCCATGTTGGCTGCAACAAATCACCTTTTCCATATGTCTTAGCACAGTTTCCAGGAGAACCTGCTCTGTGAATCTTGCCTGGCCCAGAGGTGAAGCTGGCTGATTTGTAGTTCCCTGGGTTTTCTTCTTTCTTTCCTTCACTGGCACCCACATAGAACACTAATACTGAGTAATAATCAGTAGATTTAAGTAGGCATGGCAGCTTTTCAGTAACRTGCTTGATCCGGGCTCTCGGAAGGCAACACACTTCCCTCAAAAGTGAGTCATGTTGACAGGTGAGTGTCATAGTGCTTCTTAAACTGGAATCACCAACTACTATCASCTTTTCTTGGTTGAACTAGTTGTTAATATCTTTATTCAGGAACATACTGGGCTGCTATAGTTAGCTCTGGCTGTTCTTCCAGTGTACTCAGTGTTGTCTTGTTAACCTTCAGAGCTACCAAGCAGTTCTAGGTTCGTCTGGAGGAGAACGTCTGGCTTTGAAGGAAACCTCTTTTTTTTAATTTGTTCCCTTCCTCCTCCTTTTGTTCATTTTCTTTTTTTCACGACTTCCCAACCTTCTGTTTTAATGCCCTCCCTCCCTTCCATGTGTGCTGCTGGTGAATTTTTTGCCTCTGGAGTTCTCTCACCACGAGGGCTTGGAACCCCCTGTCTGTCCTGGATCAGAATGCCAGTTTAGCACTATGTGGGTGTAACCAAACTGTGTGTTCTACCCTCCTCTACATCATTTCTAATGAACTGTTGATGGTGGGTTGTTTGCAGTAGTTGACCAGTGCCACTCCAAAGCCCAGGCTGCAAGCTGGGTGTTAAATGAGGTAAGGGAGAAGAGGCAATCCTGCAAGGCTGGGAAGTGTTTCTTTTTCTTTACAAATGACTCAGCCCTGATACCCCTCTGTGGGCAAGTACCAGCACAGTCACACCCTGGGCTTTCCTGAGATCAGGAACCTCCCTGTACAGCTTGATCCAACAGGATCAAGTGTGACATTGTGGAACTRATGATCTTGTCCAAGCTTTTACTCATGAGTCATGTCTTCCTGTAACACTATAGAACAAATCTCAACATCATGTGGAGTTTCATTTAGAACTGCAATTTCAATAATTGTTAACTTGTAAAATACTAAAAATAGAATTAAATTTACATATTTATTTTTATTCTCTATTTCTATTAGATTATTCATGTTCATATTTTCATGCAGTATAGTACTTCTCAATCAAAAATCTAAAACTGTTCATTTGAAAAACCAGGCAGTTGGATTCTTTTATTTGGTTGGTTGATTAGTTTTTAGAATACTTAYGATTCAACACTTTTCTCAAATCCTTGTATAAAGGGGTCATCCAGACCTTACATAGAGATAAGTAATGTTGCACTCAATAAAATTTGTAATCTTACCACTGTGTTCAGCTGACTTCATTTGTGTGCAAGGTCTTTAGAACYTCTAAAAAGATGGTTGGTATGGAAATACAAAGCATTTTCTTTAAACAAAACTTATTTGCTAACAACTCTACGTACTAAATGAGCAAAAAAAAACCCAACAGGAAGAACATCCAAGTACTTTCTTACGGAACTTTACCCTAAGATACATTTAAATAAGTATCTGCAATTTATTTTCATTTAAAATGTTACACTTAAAGCTTTAATTAATTTTAATTAGAAATATTAATAATTTTATAAGCAAGAACCTTTAAAATCTCTATTTTAAAAAATAAGAGAGAAAGGTCAGAAGTACAAGAAATTACTGACAACATGTGCTCATGTATGGATGTTGTACTTGTGATTTTCTAGAACAGTTTTGTCTTTTAGACTCCTCACAAATACTGCACCTTATCAATGGGTAATTAAGTGACACCATTTATGAGAGTACAGCTTTCAGTGAGCTCTGTTTGAAGTCCTTGTGCTGAATTTTTTAAACATGCCATTTTTAGTAGCTTTTTAAAGCTGTTTCATCGTATCTAATAGGTTTTATCAGCACTAAAGAAACTATCAGTAAAATTCTTTATGTGTTTTTCTTGTTCTTTTATCTTTTTGCTGCTAAGATTCCTTTTATTTTAAATACCCCACCTTTCACATATTTTCCTGGGTTTTTAAAATGCTATTCAGTTTTAACTCTTTGGGATGACATYCACTGATTATTATTCTCTTTTGAGATTTAACCACAGTAAAACTAAGGCTCATTAGAGACTAACATTTGGACTCATTAGCCTATGTGTCCCTGTGTATCATGAACTCATGAACTGGAGTCTTTTGCCTCGGTGGTGTCTCAGTTTGCATTCTGATCCAGCAGGTGATGTATTCAGAGAGATGAAGGGATAACATTCTCAAAAACCCAGTTCCTTATACCTACTGATAGAGCKCTGGTTCCTTCCAAAATTTGAAGTGGCCATAATATGTTAAAACATCTTTAAGTCTTTCAGTTTTTCCTTTAAAATAATAACCAGTGGCTTCAGACCTCTAGGAAATAAGAAATACAGAGGAAGCCCTCTGCTTTACTGTTATAGAACTAGTTGATGCATAAATGACATTTCACATCTCCTCCAGAAGCAATCTGGGAGAATGCTCTTTACTGGCTTTTAGCATGTGGCCTGAAACATCATGAGTCACAGAATATTTAAAATATACTCATAGATATAATCTTTTGACCTCTAATGATAGCCTAAGTATTCACCTGTTCTGACAAATATTTCAAAGACATGTCTAATGAATCAAGCAGCTTTGCTTTGCATTGTATTTCTTTCATTTTCTGCTTCTTCTGGAAGAAGGCTGGACAGTGCTGTTTCCATGTGTACTTCTGTCACACTGCTGGATTAGTGCAGTCTTCAAACCACAGTCCACTCCCATTTTGTCGAGGCGGGATGTTCACCTCTCTTGCATATATTTACATCTATTATTATTATAATTATCAGTATTATTATTACTATTAATATGAGCAGTGTGTTCAGTAAGAGAAGACATCTCTTGATTGTAAGAGCCATAGATGTGGTTACCTTGTACCATAAGGAAAAGGGGATTTATAGTATGTAGTCCAAAGAAAAAATGAGGACGATAACACACTTGGGAACTAATTAACATGCCCCAAGACCTTTTGATGATCTCTGCCTGTTTCTCTCTGTAAAACATGGTCTTATTACTTGCATACTTCAAAGGAAAGTTGAGGATAAAACACAGAACAGTGAAAACTTCAGATGCCAGTATAGAAATGGATTCATAACATGATTATACTACGCTCTTCCGGCCAAGTTAATATACTTTCAATAGATTTAAAAATGTAATTTTAAACAGAAACCATTTCAAAGTTTTCTAATTAGTTGTGTTTGTTTTCTTTATTTTTTGGTTTTTAATATCCCAAAGAAAAGATTGTTGAGATAATGCCTTAATTTATATAAATACATAGACCCCCATCTCATTATATAGAGAAAGAAAATGAAATACAGCTCCAGGGCAGGAGACTCCTTGCAGCTYCTGATTCTGAAGTTATAGAGTTTTGGCTTTTTTTGTACCTGTAAACAGAGCCAATAGGTTGTTCTGTTTGTGAGGATGAGTCAGTCATAGAATCATAGAATAATTTAGGTTGTAAAAGTCCTTTGAGGTTACTGAGTCAAACTGTTAGCCCAGCACTGTGAAGTCTACCACTAAACCATGTCTCTTAAGAATCACGTCCACAGATCTTTTAAACACCTCTGGGCATGCTGTTCCAGTGCTTGATAAACATTTCTGTGAAGAATTTTTTCTTAATACCCAATCTAAATGCTCTGGTGTAATTTAAAGGCATTTCTTCTTGTCTTTTCACCTGGGAGAATGGACAAATCCCTCAACTCACCTTAACTTCCCTTCAGATTGTTCTGCAGAACAAGAAGCTTTCCCCAAACCTCCTATTCTCCAGGATGAACTTCCCCAACTCCCTCAGCTGCTCCTCATCAGACTTGTGCTCCACACTCTTCCCCAGCTCAGTTTCCTTCTCTGGACACACTTTAGCCCCTCAGTGCCTTTGTTCTGGTGAGGGGCCCAGAACTGGACACAGCAGTTGAGGTGCGGCCTCACTGGTGCTCAGCACAGGGGGACAATCACTGCCCTGGTCCTGGTGCCACACTATTGCTGATACAGGCAGGTGCCATTGGCCTTGTTGGCCACCTGGGCTCATGTTCAGCTCTTGTTGACCAGCTCACTGAGGCCCTTTTTCCCATGGCAGTTTGCCAGCCACTGTGCCCCAGCCTGTAGTGCTGCCTGGGGTTGTAGGCAGGTTGTTGTCTTGACCCAAGTGCAGGACCCAGCACTTGGCTTTGCTGGACTTCATACAATTGGCCTTAACCCACTGATGTAGCATGTCCAGATCCCTCTGTTGAGCCTTCTATTCCTCCAACCTATCAACATTCCTATCCAGCTTGGTCTTCTCTGCAAACAGACTGAAGAATCACTCAATTCCTTTCTTGAGACAGTTAATAACATTATTAAACAGGATCAGCCTCAAATGCTGAGCCTTGGGGAAGACCATTAGTGACCAGCCACTGCCAGGATTTAGCTCCATTCACCACCACACTTTGGGCCTAGCAATCCAGTATTTTACCCAGAATAGTGCACCTGTCCAAGCTATGAATAGCCTGTTTCTCTAGGAGACTGCTGTGGGAAAAGTAGTCAAAAAGATAAGTGATTCAAGGCACACATCTTAAAATACTTTCAGACATGTATTAGTCCAGAACTCCTGTGTGAATGTATTTTCATCCCAATAGAACTGCCTATTTTATGAGCTCAGTGCTTCTTAGCTAAAATAATTATAGACCTTTTTGTGCTGCCAGGTAGCTCAGAGCTGCGTCAACCTGCAACAGAATCAGCCCCAAAGTTTTCCTATTTTATTATTTGCTACTATAGATCTTTCAACCTGCAATGGAATCAACCCCAATTCTTTTCCCCTATTTCATTATTTCCTACTTTATAATTAAATAGCAACAGCTGTGCATGTCACTTGAGAATGGAATGAACAGGATCCAGTTTAGTTTGAACTACTGGGTAAAAGAAACCTGAACGGAAAGGTAGGTATTAACTGCTGTCTCCAGATTTTAGACTGCTCCTGCTTGACACTTACGACCTGGTTTCTCTATTGATAATACTAATTTAAAGTGAGTGACCAGGGATCTCACTGTGATCAGAACAGTTGCACACAGTAATGGAATTTACAGCTACTCAAGTGATTTTTGCTCTCCAAAGGCCAAGGCACCTACCACACACTTTTAAACGACATCTATCTTGATCTGCAGAGAGATAGTTTGCAAGTTTTAAATGTTTCTCTACAGACTATTTTTAAGCTGTGCATTGATTAAAAAAAAAAACCTATGGATTCACCACAATACTTGCTTATAACTGGAAATGTATCTTATTATATTAATTCAGATACCTGTGTGTTGTCACTTTTAGGAGAAACAATCTGAAATTTTATTCTGGAAATTTTGTAAGAGTTATGTTTTATTTTTTTCTTTTAAAAATTATCTCAGGAAAAAGGTGTTTTTTTCCTCTTTGGATTTATTCAATGCAATATAATTTTGTGTTTACAACTTGAGTTAGATCCCAACCATAGAATTATGGAATTGTTTGGGTTGAAATGGACCATAAAGATCATCGAATTCTAACCCCTCTGTACTGGGCAGAAGTACCTACCCCCCCCTCAATGCCTTGTCCAGCCTAGTCTTGAATACTTCCAAGTGCAGAAGAAGGGCACTGAACTCCTTGTTCTCCTCTCTTCTACTGACCAGAGTAGAAGTATCAATGTCCAAGTCATGTGGATAGCTCAAACCCTGAGACAACACCAGCCAATTGTAGAAGACCTTACTGATGAGAATCACAACTTTACACAAGTCTGAAAAATGTGTAGAGTGTGGAGAGATGTAGGGAGAAGCCCTGTGTAGAGAGAAGCCCTTTGCCCATCTTCCTCTGAAAAGCAAAAAGAAGCCTTTTGATCACACGCAGCATTTCCTAGAATAGCCTGTTCATATTTAGTTGTGGTCTTCAAAGGAGAGGCAAGATTGACCAGCTTCTCAGGACATATAAAAACCTGAGCATTTATTGGTGTAAGCAAACCTAGTGACACAATTGTCATTACTGTGAGGGTGGTGAGGCATGGGAACAGGTTGACCAGAGATGTTTGGAAGCCCCATTCCTGGAAGTGTTCAAGATCAGGTTGGATGGAGTTTTGAGCAACCTGATCTACAGGAAAGAGAATTTGGAACCAGATCATCTTTAAAGTCCCTTTCAACCCAAACCAATTCTATAATCATGGGCTTACCCTTCATTACTTATGTGATTGCAAGTTCCCTTTTTTTTCTTATCTGCTTTGAGAGCTTGTATATCAAGGAGATGCTTGAAGAGGTATCCAGGAACCCACTACCTTTAAGTCATGAGGGGCTACTTCCTTTCTTCCTAAACCACTTCAAGCCAGTWAATACAAAATTTTGGACCTATATCTCCTACAATTTCCTGAGCTGCTGTCTGTTTCCTGATTCCATTGCCTCTTGATTATTACTGTTCTGCTCCTTATTATTGTTCTGCTAACTTATGTACTGAACTTAATCTAAAAAGCAGATGGAATGATTCAGGCATTTTGCAGAAAATTTAAAATGGTCAAACTCACTAAAAAAAGAAGATTAAGCAAAAAACCCACCATAACAACCAACTAACAAAACAAACCAAACMAAAACCCCTCCCAAACAAACCAGGAAGCCCCAAACCCAAAGAAACAAACAAAAGAACCTAACAAATAAAAAAAMCCCACCAAACSAAGGAAAACAAAATCTTAAGTTTTGACACATTTAATCTTCAATTCATCCAAATACCTTTCTCTTCTGTAATTTCTAAGAGATTTCAGGAAACAGCTAGAACTCTTTCCCATCTGCTTCTGAAATGCCTACMGTTCATCTTTCATACTTTCTTCTCYACTTTTCTATTGTTCAACCAATGTTTTCTCTCCTTTTAACAGAGCTGGAGGTTAGACTGAAATACACCTTATTTTTTGCTGTGCTAATAGTCCAACCCACACACTGTCAAGCAGCAGAGATGTACTCTGACAAATGTGTCCTTCCAAAATAGAACTGACCCTGAATACAGCTGCTAATTCCCTTTTTATATACTCAATAAGTCACAATGAAAGAATCAATCAAATGTCATCATTGAGTCATTAAAAAATGAGATACAATRTATTAGAAATCTGAGGGAAAAAGGAGACTGAGGTTAAAATCACAAAGTGTAGCTATAATTTATGTTTTAATTAAACTCTGCATTGATATCCTTATCTGACAACACCTTTTTTTCTCTTAAATTGTCTCAGTGGGAATGAATCACAAAGGGTATGTTTATCCAAGTTTCAAGAGGCAGTATCAAATCAGATAGGAAATGGGAACAGATGTATCAAAGATTTTTCAAGTTCTCAATTCCTTCTTTCTCTTTTCATCCTCTTTGTAAGATGACATCCATCCCAAAGTTTTAGAGAGTTTTGAGAAAATGTCATGCAARAAGACAAATTATTGCTTTTTTTAAAAAGGAAAGACTTATGACAAAAGTCATGATGTTTCCTCATATAATTTGGAATATATCCTTTTGATAGCAAGATGTTTTTGCCTTACAGAAAGAAAGAGGAATCCATATTACACAAGAAAGAGTTTGACATGGAGATTTGACACTGCAGCAATTTGCCCGAGCAAAAGTGAATTCCTATACAAATGAATTATCCAATTATGTATATAATTTCAGATTGGATATATATAGAGAGAGATAGGGTGGGACAGAGATTAAGGTTGTAACTGTTTTTAAGTCTAATTTTCTCTCTTTCTTGCTCCCAAAAACAATGACAGGAAATTGTGCTTTGTATAAAAAAAAATACTTTTTGTCAGTGATTACTTTGTTTTAAGGGCAGACTCAGTTACTCTTAACATGCCAGATAACTTATGTAGTAAAGAATTGAGAATATGAAATGAAAGATTTCTTCACACAAAATTAAAAAAAAAAAACACCCTTGTGTTGGGTCAGTTAACATAGGTTCAAATTAGTAGAACTTTAGCCTTGCCTCTCTATATATCCAAAATTTTTACTCATATATGTTTTTATTTAAGACTTTTTTTACTAGTGGATACCTTACACAAATACAAAGTATTAATACTGCAATTATGGCAGCAAAGATTTTATATTCACATAGAAATTTAAAAACATGTCCATTCTTTTCTTTGCTGTTATTATCGTAGTTAGTATAGAGAGCACTCCAGAATCCATGTCCTGCAGAGAAAGGCCTTCTTTTGAGTTAGAGAATACTATGTGATTTGTTATCTGGAGAATAAAAAAGAGGKTTGCATGACATGCCCCACAAATAGTAATTTTTAATCCAGTTGAAGATGGATCAAGTCAAATGCTGCCATAAATTTATCAAGCTCTTACTTCCAAAAAGTTAGATACAAAAACAACCATTAGSCAAGACATGTTCTAACTAATGCACTTCATTACCATTGTATATTTCTTAGCATTAACCCAATGTTCACATTAGATTCACATTTTCACATTTTATTTCAATTATWATAAAAGAAGGAAAATGTCTAAGGATACTAGGTATGGGTTTGATGGATTTGGTATGAATTTTTTSACAGTATACAGAAATTCAGCAAAAGTGTGTTGATTATTTTAAGTATTGGAATGTCTCTATGTTTTGAAATGTGAGTTTATTATACTATATGAATAATGAATAATAAAATTATATGAATAATTTAGAATTATTGATAATGAAACAATAATACTAATGAAATAAAACCACAGAAGATCTGTTATGATTAAACAAAATAGACCATAGAATGGCTTGGGTTGGAAGGAACCCAGATAATCTAATTTCAACCCCCCTGCCATGGGCAGGGACACCTTCCACTAGACCAGATTGCGCAAATCCCACCYAACCTGGCCTTGAACACTTCCAGGGATGGGGCACCCAGAGCTTCTCTGYGAAACCTCATAAGGCAGCCTTTTAGTCACATCTGTAAATAATCTTAAAGAGCTCTTATACAAACTCTTATACATCCTTTTCATGCTGTTTTGTTTGKTTTTGGTTTTGTATTTTAGAAAGAGAAGCAGTGTGAAGCCTAAAGTGAACCTGTGTCTTCCAGGCAGTATCCTCCTGATCCCCCCCCAGATAACTGGGCTTTGGCTGCCTTCTTASGTGATCATGCTCTTTATTTGCAGGGTGGGGGAAAATCAAAATATAAAGGAGCAGATTAAGTCACAGGTCTTGAGTTTTTGAAAAGAAGTTTCAGAGGGTTGACTGAGGCTATTGACCAGAAGTCCCTCATGTAGTTGTTAAAGAATAGCAGACAAGAATATTGGAGCTACRAATGGTATCATGGAAGGGCATTACTTTATAGCAGCAGCTGGGTAAAATTGGGAAGAGAAGAAGATGCCTAAAAAATAAGGAAACGGCCAAAGCTACAAAGCCATTTGACCTTAAAACAGAGAGACTAATGAAAGCATCACCAGGAGGTTTCCCTTTGCATGATCATGGAGCTTCATTCATCTGACATCTTCCTTTCAATTTGCTATAAAACATAACTGAAGGATTGTATATTTAACCTTGTTTAGGGGCACTGCAGAATGTGTGAGAATTTACTGCATTATTCAAAACGCATAAAGGGAGCGCCAGGGAATAAAATATTTCAATTTAATTCCATAAACAAAAACCCACAAGAGGAATGTGTTCATTAAAAAGAAGTGAAAAGATTTTATCAACTTTTGATGCACGTAATGTAATTGCTTGCAGAAGTTTGCAAAAAGCATTTCAATGCCAACTCAACATTCCTTCAATGGGGAATASAAAAAAAGAAAACAAAATAAATTTTTGTGAGAGACACCTTCCCATAACACTTGCCTTTCCTGGCTGGTATTACGTTTTAAAAATTCTATGTGTTTCTTCAYTGGTATGCTGTTGCCAGCATTTGAAATCTAGCAATTTTGTTTGGTTCATTTTTTTGTCTCTCTGGTCTTCCAAGTAATTTTACCATTTTCTTATTTTTCTCCCTCAAAAGCATTTATGCCTAAATTCCCTTGTTCTTTTAAAGTGTTTCACTACCTGCAAAATCCATCTCCTTCAGATGTTTTTTTATTACACTAGAGGGTGAAAATTAAAATAACTTAATGACTCACTGCCTCTAAAATTATTTTCATTTTATCATGAATTTCAGTTCAGTCCCATAGTGAGTACAGATTCAGTGCAAGCTTTG
Source organism: Mixornis gularis (assembly GCA_003546035.1). Lineage (NCBI taxonomy): Eukaryota > Metazoa > Chordata > Aves > Passeriformes > Timaliidae > Mixornis > Mixornis gularis. The sequence continues at coordinate 7,885,843 of QVAJ01000013.1, read as the reverse complement.
TGKTTTTTGCTCTGAATTTGGGATTTTAATAAATTAAAGCCACCCTCTTAGTCAGAAATTGTGTATTAATCTGCAGAAAGATTCATTTTCAGAMCATAATACACTACTGATCACTTGGAAAATTTGTGCTTGGTAACTCTAYTTCACACCAGAAGAATAGATTCACAATTATTACAAGGCTTACARGGCTTTTAAAACTAAGTTATGGAAGTGGGGTGTTGTGTGTAGAGGTGTTYTGCTATTTCTTTTTCCTTATACTCATTAAGAGATTTTTGGTTATAGCATTAGCAGACCTTGGGAATTGACATGTAACTATAAATGCAGGAGAAACATAGATTTAGAAACAGACCAGAATAATGCTTTAATTACATAAGTTTAGTACATGTTTAAATCAAGGAGGCATCACCTGGACCAATGTATTTGAATAGAAGTAGACTGTTTACATACAAGCATCAYATTTGAAGTTATTAATGTTTAATCCTCCTTTTTGAAATTTTAAATTAAGCTGTAATTAAAGGAATATATTGACTTCTCATATACAGAGCACTGAACCACTCCGTTCTAATTTTTGGGTTTTCCTTTATAGTACAGAGTATTTTCTTAAAATACGCACTATGTTGAAAGACAAGATGACCAAAGCCTCACAAATTACTCCTTTAGAAACTGAACAAGAGGRTATTATACCATGGATCAATTTTGGCAATAGATTTTACAAAACTCCTCGTGTTGTCTACCTCTTTTTGGCAAGATTATTTTAAATATATCATTKATTAAACTACAAAGAATAAAAAAGAGCCCAAACAAATGGAACAAGCAGAAAAAAACCCCCACCCCAGATATCTATGTGTTTGCAAAAAATGTTTTTATTTGGAGCAAGATTTTTTCTCTCATACTCAAATTTCATTTCCCGATCCATCCTGCATGAAGTCAATCTATTAATTGCATAAATTGAACACAGTGTATAATAAGGCAATAATTGTGTTCAACTATAGATGTTCAGATTAAAATTGTTTAATATTAAAGCCTTGATTTTTATCTGACTTTGCAATAGGATATTTTTTGTTTCAATGTACTATATCTAAAGTAACCTTACTAGCTATTTTCCTCCTATTTTTTCAGTAAGATGAAGCCAGCTGTAATTCTTAATTTAATGATGCAGATATTTATGTGAATCATTAATAAAAATTGTCATTGTTGCAAGGTTTATTTTTCACCTGGCTTTAGCAAGTGGAGAAGCACCATTTTATCAGCTCTCACAGTTTCAGCCAAATAGACAGATAAAAATGAAACTGCTCCTGTAAACATCCAAGCTTAAAGCTTGATTGGGACAGAGAAGAAATGAAGGAAAATTGCAGCTCCCAAACTCACCAAGTTGATAAATTCAACTAATTGACTTCTGTGTCTGTTGAAACTACTATTCACAGTAGTTTTGAAAGTTACAATAAGGATGGCTACAATCAGGATGTAGTAACTACATTGTTATGGAAACCTGAAGGACAAGTAAGTAAAACTGTATAGCTACTGTAGACTTTCATACTGTATGAATGTGTATTTATGACATTTAGATTATCTAAAGATTTTAGTCTCAACTTTAATTTGAAGAGAATCCTGATTATTTACACGAGTTTCCCTCTGATGAATACAGCTACACAGATTAATAAGAAAAGAAAGTGGCAAATATAAGCATTTTCAAAGTGTCCTTTTTCTTATTACATTGTATTAATAAATAGGGCAAATACCAAATGGAAAAGAGGAGAGCATTGAATAACATTTTTAGGACTGTGGAGGCAGGTCGAATGCTCTCTTCTGAAGAGTTTTGATGAGAAAACTGATATTCACTACGATACACGAAGAAATAAACAAAAAAGCACAGCAATCAAATCAAAACAAAACAAAACAAAGCAATCCCCTTCCCCCAACCAAAGTAATAACTTTCTGATTTAGTGTCTGTAAGAAGAGAAGATTCCATTTTTAGTGCAATGTTTTGAAGACATAGAGCTCTCTGTTAAGATATGGGTTCTAAGAAAGCAAGGTAAGGGCATTAGTAAGAGGTAAGGACATTAGTAAGAGAGAGGGAAGAAGGTATGAGAGCAGTCACATTAAAAAGAAGTACAACTTTTGAAATCAGTATCTAGAAAACACACCTGTTAGAAGAACCTTCAAATATTTTTATTTCACAAATCTTCAGAAGGAGGTCAATGTTAATACTAAGTAGATGTGGCAATCAATTTTTTTTTTACTCTGTGGAGCTTTTTGAGATTTGTCAAGTTATTTTCCTTATTTTTTACCATTTTATTATTAATAGAGAGACCTATTCAGTCAGTCCAGCAAGATCTGGGAATTTCCCTTGCTGATTTTATTCAGTTGGCATTTTTTCATATTGTTGCTATTGTTTTCTTAAYGTTCTTCTTCTGAAATCCTTTGAGATGCCATTCACAGGGAATTCCTGAATTCTGCTCTAGTCAGTGATATTCAAACACGGTCACCAGCACCCACTATGCTGTTAACATTCACTTTCTTCCTTCAAATGTCTCATTTACAATGTTTTTGATTCTTCTGCAGATTGTTATACTTTCTGCATCTGTGCTGAACAGTTACAGACATAAAGTAGGCAACCTTGGCATACATCTCTCTTGATGTTACACTCTTTAGCAGCTTCACAATCTTTTTGTATTACTACTTTCTCCCCAAGTACTCATTTTTTTCATTAGCTACATATTTCATGTCACCATTAAGCATTCAAAAATATGTATTAATCTGACATATTGGGTTTCATCAACAGTCTTTTCAAAATCAACAAAACATTAATGAGCTTTTCTTTGAACTTCTGGTGCATATATACACCATCATTTTATTTCTCATCCTTAATTGTATATACATACATACATCTCAGCTTGTTTGTCTCACAGCTTTGATAATTACATGTGAAGTTTTAACCATCCTTTTTTTTTTAAGTAAATTTTATAGTACAAWGGTTTTTATAGTCTTTAGTGAAGGAATAAAAACCAATTGTTTGAATAAGTTTGTATACTTTCAAAGTTTACTTTGAAGGAGTGAAATTTTTCAAATTTCTAATAACATCCTGCCAGTATATTCTTTTTTGCTTGGAAGTATCTGGTTTTTGCCTAGATGCCATTTTGTAAGTATGACAGTTTCACATCTGTAGCTTTTAGTTCAGATTTATAAGAATCACAAAAATCATTCAGATATTGGCTATTCATGTAATAGCTCTTCATTTTGGAAGTTATGTGGGCATAGAACCCTTATTTATGTCATTAAAGGATGAGTTATATGGAAATATTTCAATGTTTGGGTTTTTTTTTACTCTCCCCTTGTGCTTAGGCTGCTGTTGGATGCTACAAAGTACTGATAATGGATTACAGTCAGTGTGGACATCAAGACTACAGTCAGCYTGAGACTCAAAGTCACCTTTTGACATCGATCTCTCCAAATAATGGGCACTACTTTTCTGGACAAAATGAGCTTGATGAGTGTGATGGTACTTCACTTTAAATTGATGCATGCTGGATTATTGACTTTCAATGAAATGGTTTGATGCTGTAGTCTGTGTCTCGTGGCACAAAATGATCATTGTGGTTGTTGCTTTATACAGCTTGTGAAACAGAGTGTTTGGGTCATGCTCGTAGGTTCCTGGAGGTATTTATTACATGAGCTGCAGTTTATTATGGACAGGCTACCAGCCTATCTGAAGCAACAGATATTTTTGGAATAAGCAGTTTTCTGGGACTCAAACCTCATAGTGAGTTTTCATGATTCACTTTTCCAGTGATATCAGAGACTGAAATGGTTCATGCTTTAAAAATTGTTATGAAGGAGTTTTGCCCATTGTAGGAAAATCTGTATAAAGAAGTTACAACCACAGAAGCCCAGCCCTCCTTGAAGATGCCTGACTGGAACCTTGGACTGTGAGTTAAGCTGCCTAGATAAGATAAGATAAAGAAGGGGGACACTATTGTTCTGTTATCTCAGGCTGAGGGGGAAGAATGCATCCACAAGAAAGCCAAATCCAGATGCACCAAGAATCATCTCTGGCTGGGTTTGGGGTGGAGGAGACCACAGCCCACAGAGGCCAGGTTTACACAGAGTCCCTCGACCTCCCCCCCACCCCCCACCCCCCCAGCCAAGGGGAGAGGAGGAGGTTTCSGATTGTGRTGTAACCTCTGGTCAGAGGCAGTGAACACACATCCTCCCTTACAAAAACTGGCCCAGCTGTGAAACCCCCARTCCCAGAAAGGCCACATYCACAGGACATTCACGTGGAAGGCAGCTGAGAGKGTGTCATAAYCCATCAAACACCCCCAAAGTGCCCCCCACACTAATTTCTGAGGCCTTGCACCACAGCGTTGCACGTTATGCAAAGTGATGCAACAGATCCAGAGTTTGCTGCAAGAGACTGTGTCAAACTGCCCTCTCACCCTGGGGGGGTGGTGCCTGGGCCTGAGCATTCTCACCTGTCCTGAGCATATATTAATCTGTTACATTTTATGTTCTCTGGAGACAAAGAAACCTCACCACCAAGAAGACCAGCTGAAGAAGATCAACAAGACACCATCAGGATCCATGGAGTGGTGATACTTTCTTTAATCTGTCTAGCTTTCTATCACCCTACTTTTTTTCCAATTTTTTCTCTTCCTTTTTCTCTTTCTCTCTCTGTCTCTCTCTCTCTCTGTCTCTCTCTCTCTCTCTCATATTTACAATCAAACAAAATCCGTAGTATTGACTTTGGCATATGGTCTCACTTGCACCTTAATTCGGGCAGAGGCATTTCTAATAACTTTAAAAACAGGACTGTAACAAGTGAGAATAGCTATTCTTCTGTCCTTTTTATTTTCTGTTAGGCTTGAGCCGAAAAGAATGAACTTCATTTTTTTCCTATGCACAGTGTTAAAGCGAAAACACCAAAATATGGGTGTGAGTATTGTGCAAACTGCACAGTAGCAGCTATACCTGAACTATACCTATACCTAGCAAGCTCAGGCCCCAGAAACAAAACATCTGGAGGTGAGAGTAACCCGAGGTTACACTGCCTCATCAGGCTTTGTGGTCTGCAATGCAGATATATCCACACTCTTCCCCACTATGAATGTCTCAGGTGTTAAAGCTGGATGAGGAAATAATATTGACACATATCTGTATAAAAATCTACAACCAAAGTTTGCACTCTCTCCTTTTGGTTMCCCTTGCAGGCTTCTGGCTCCATGGTGCAAACTCCTGAAACTTCTGCAGAAAGTCAGTATTGAGGTTATTAAAAAATAGAAAAGCACATGTACTCAATTTCATATGCTTTTGCTAATAAGCTTTATGCTATCCTCAACGTGAAGTACTATGGAATGTAACTACTGGTTTTATGTAATCGTGCTATAAAAAAAATTGAAGAAAAATTTAGAGGCTCACAAGGTCATAGCTGTTGATTTAGCCTTCTATGCATATAGAATGTAAAAAAAAAAGTTTAGTAGATTAATTTGCATTTTTTGACTATTTTTCTCTGTGTGTATCTTCCATGCTTGTTTTTAGTGCATGCATTAGCAAGAAAGATCATTGCTGGGTCACTGAAAGCCCAAACTTATAGCCAGTTAAACTATTTGCACAGGAGAGATACTGTAGATGTTGTTTAAATATGCRTACCAGGACACCATCAAAGCAAAACTAACTCTGATTTGCTCAAAAAATTGCTCAGATGAATGGTCTGTTAATATATTGGGGCTTATTATTTGCTACAAATGGTCTTATAGTTTTTGTCTATGTGGCCTGACTTGGGAACAAAAGCCCTGGGTTATATTTTTTCACTTCAGGGTAAAAAGAACAACTAGCCAATTTTTTTTAGCATCATATGTAAAATTACCTTTCCATGCTTTACACTCTTCCTTCATGGTAAAGCTATGTGGCATGATCACAGAGCAGCTGATAATGATGGAAGTGAATGTCCAGGACATGATTGCAACAAAGAATATAAGGACATCTTTAAAGAGGACCAGAGAAAGAGGAAAGGAATACCTATCCTAGGAACTGCTCTGTGCCAGGGCCAAATAGATGATGGCAGGCCTGAACCGGTTTCTGCCACAGCTGCTATTCTTCCCAGTGGGAAAAAAAAATATTAAAAAGCCACTGCAGGTACTAGGAAAATAGGGAAAGCCAGGGCAGAAGCGGGAGAACAGGGAAGAGACAGTGCCAAGTGCTGCCTGTGAGACATAGTAAATGACAGACCAGRGTGGATCTGCATACTGGAGCTTATTTAAGAAAAGGGCAATGAGGGTTTTTTACCCTGCATGATTACCTCACACATTCAGTCACACCCTCCCCTGCAGCTCTTGTCCTCCTTAGGTCTTGCCATCCCTTCAATGCAGGGAGTCACTCCTGGCCCAGGAAGGTCTCTAGGAAACTGGGTTGGTTGCCTCTGTGCTGTWGCTCATCCTTACCCATCTCAGCTGTTACCCCTCAAAGTTCCCMGGCATCCCTCTTTTTTTGGTCTTCTTACAGCCCCTGATTTCCAGGATCTCTCCTCCAGAAAAGATCTTCACTGTTTCAGGACCATCTTCTTTCSAAGACCAGTTTATATAGGAATCCTTTTCAGTGAAAGTCTTTTCCAAATCCTCAGTTCTCCCGTTTTCCCCATTTCAAGAGTCTATATTCAGAAATACAACACTTGATCAGCCTCTTAATTAGTGGTTTTATCTTACATTTCTTTATTAATTTGAGGATTTGGGGCAGGACAGTTTTGTTTAGTCCAGACACTGAAAAAATTTTCAAAGAAAAATTATCTATTCATATCTATTGCTGCCAACAGGTAGTGGATTTCCTCTTGAGAATTCATGAATTTAATTTGTGGGATTCACACACACACACAGACACTGACACAGACACAGACCCACACAGACAGACAGACAAGCACACACATATATCTAAGTTGTTTTTACATCCATGAAAGCAGGTGAAAAATCATTTTGGTAAGAAGAAACAAAAAAATTCCAAGGGGTCAAAACATGCTGACATTACATATGCCTGACAATAATAGTAAAAGGAAAAAAAAAACGTTGTGCATAAATAGACTGTGATGGATCTTGCCATTCAACAGCATTATCATACAATATGCTGGTGCTGATGCAGCATTGCAATTGGRAAATACTTTCAAAACTTTATTCACTTTGGTAAGCGGTTGTGTGGGTAAAGAAAATACAGCAAAAGAGAAGAAAAAGAGCTTGAAAAATTTGGTGAACTCTAGCTCAGAATGTCAAGTAAGCCCACTTTATTATCTATCCCACATACCTTTCTCTTAGTCATCTGTCTAGACTGCATCTCTCATAGCCGCTGACAAGCTTGTGGGATCCTATTAAATCTTCAGGTCCACTGATGTCTCTAGCTTAATTCTCAACATTGTCAAGCATTTACAAAAGAGTAAAAATTCTGCAGACTAAGAATTCCAGAAAAAAATGCATTAAACAATCTCTCTCACTATCAACTTTAGTCTTTTATAAGCCTTTAAAATACCATAGTGCAGGGATTTTTTTCAAGTGGAGTTGTCATCACTACAGAAGAGTCTAAAAAATATTTGATATTCCTGTCTATTAGCATGACCTTAATAATGAATGGATCCTACCTTTTCATCTGAATCTCTAAAAATTTTTTATGGAGCTAATATATTTCCTCCTTGTGGCCATGATAAGATGCCAAACCAAGAACCACGAAATCATAGCATGATTTGGACTGGAAGATACCTTAAAGATGATCTTGTTGTACACCCCTGCCATAGGCAGGGACAACTTCCACTAGACCAGATTGCTCAGAGGCCCATCCAGTCTGGTCTTGAGCACCCACAGCTTCTCTGGGCAACTGGTGCCAGTGTCTCACCACCCTCACGGTAAAGAATTTCTTMATAATATCAAGTCTATATCTACCTCTTTTAGTTTAAAACCATTTTCCCTTGCATTACCACTACACATCCCTGTGTAAATTCCTTCTCCAGCTCTCTTGTAGAGTCACTGGAAGATGCTCCAAGGTCTTCCCAAAGCCTTTTCTTCTCTGAGGTGAACAGCTCCAACTCTCTCAGCCTGTCCTTGTAGGAAAGGTGCTCAGCTCTGATCATTTCACCTCTGAAAGAATTTCAGACTTTCACTGGGTTTTAGTACTTCAAATAACATTTGGAAGGGTGAAAATTGTGAAGAAAAAGCATAATTAAAGTATGAATTTTATGTATCGTATAGGTTTACTACTGTTCATGAGCACTAAATTGTTTGTTAGTTTCCAGTCAATGCTATGAGCCCTTTAGTTCTTTGGTCTGACTATATTACAGGGTTTATTTTTCATTGATACTCGGAYAAAACTTTCTGAGCTTCCTAAAAATATTTTTATTAGTCCTGTTGCCTTCAGCTCTCTGTTTCAAATTTCAGCCTGAGGACTAACTCTTGCCATGTAAGAAGTAGAGAATGCTCTGAACTTATAGTTTGGGATAAAAATATGGAAATAAGAAAATCATCATCAATCAAAACTAAAGCCTTTGGAATGTCTGTTCTTCTTCATCACAGACACACTCAGCTGTCTTTTGAGACACAAAAATGTGCATGAACATGTGCATTCTCGGGTTAAAAATAATCTTTAGGGGAAAAAAAATCAGAAATTCCTGGGACAGAGAATTCTATTTTTTATATATATTTTACTCTTTTGCTTGAACTGTTGTTATTTTTTTTGATCCATGTGGGGTTGACTGAAATAGGACTTCTACCAGAATGAAAGTATCTGGAGAATCATCTTTTGAAGCTGTTTCACTTCTTCATGAAGGGGTGGGGAAACAAAAATAAAATCTTAAAATCCCACAAAACCTGAAGCCTCAGTAGGACCTATCCATCTTTCATTTTCCTCATACATGAAATCTTCCATTTTCCAGACATGATCCTTGTCCTTGTCATTTTTTTAGGGCTCACCTGTCTGGCCTTTCATTGCACAGTTCTTGTGCTTGGCTTATTTTTTCTTCTTTACCATGTTTGCACTTGGCTACCACTGTGGCATCAAATTCTGTGTTTCTCCTTCCATTTAAACATATTTGAAAATGCACAACTGTAAGGGTGGACCACAGTACAAATATTCTTATAACAAGCAGTAACACCTAGAGGGCTTTTAGTCAGAGTATTTGCCACTGTCTATTTATGGATTTTGCTAAACGGGTGGTAATATCAGCATACACTGTAATCTCTGATTCTCTCCCTATGACTTTTGAGAAGTGTTATTGTAACTGGCATTTTGCTGACACATTAATGAATTTGGCCATTTTTCCTTCAGAGTATGCCTTTCCTCCTTCTCTAAGCAAGGATAAACTGCACGTTTGGAAAAGATCTTTTATAACTTACTCTTAGATTTATACCTTAATTGTAAATAGTCGTATCAGAACGGCTAATGAAAGAAATGGTGTCTAACAAATAATGTTTTTAGGGTACAATTTATTRAAACAATTTGTTTAAAAGATTGAGATAAGGAGGTAAATACTTTCTCTATCAGACATGCTTTGTACAAAAATATTTTTCTGTAGAACTTGGTTTTCCAATTATGAAATAGTAAAAGTAGTTGAATACCCATAGATAGAAATATATAAATGAGACCTAGTGGCAGTCGGATATGAAAGTACCTTTATGTACCTTCTGATTGAAGTATAGGTTAGTGTTTTCTGGACTGCATCATTAGGGTTTCAAACACATCATAATCTTTCTAAGTAATAGAATAAATTTGTAAAAATATGAAAAAAATTCTATGATGATTGTAGGAAAAGAAAGCTCAAGTCCCTATTTTAGACATATTTCTATAATGAGGAAAACAGAAATTAAGCTAAGTTACCAGTAGTAATTCCCTCTTAGCATTACCTTTCAATTGAATTTCAAGCACAAATTAAGTGAAAATCGATTGTATAGCTTTGACTAGAGAGACTAGAGTCAAGTACTGGTGTGGGAGTTGGCCAAGCTGAAGCAACTACAAACCTAAGGCCATGGGAAACCCCTTTCTAGCGGTGGTGAGCAGTAAAGGTTCATGGGAGTTTGCATGTTAATGAAGTTATTCCCAATAAGGTTATGCTTTTATGATTGGTCAGTCATGTTGTACAAATATGGTTATGTTCTCAGTTCGCATTTGTGATTGGACCTTTACCCTCAGACCCACTCTTATATATTGTCATGTTTTCCTCAGTTCCAGGTCTTAGAAGGGCCTCTATATCTACGACTTATTTCTTTGTTTTGCTATTAAAGTCTTTGTGTTTTGGGCTTTCTTCATTGTTCTCACTTCTTAGTTGATGTTAGTGACTCCCGCTAGCAGGAACATCCTAGCTCTTGTCTCCCTGCCAACAAGGGGAGCTAGACCCAGGCAGCAACATTATGGTGTACCCACACTTTATGTGTGTGAAATTACAGGTCTCAGATTGTACTCAATAAAGGCTTTTTTTAAGGTTTCAGAAGAAATATCCATGCAAATTTCATCAGCACGCTACTCAAGTCAGCCTATGGCACAACTTCTGGCTGGTAAGTCATTTACCATCCTGATTCTATGGCGCGTTCAGCACATTCTTTCCTTTCCACCACAGTTAGTAATATCCAAAGCTGCTAGTACAGATTCATAATTATTATGGTTCCGATAACAGTTAACAAGTGTACAGCAAGTCTGGTGATACATAATTAACAAATCTTCATCCACTTAATTAGCTTTCCCTGCACATACCATTTTCATAATGTGCAGCACTATTTTGACTTTTGGGGGTATATGTAATTTTTTGAGAGTGAAAAAGGTGTGATGTCTCAAAGCTATTTTTACATTACTTATTCAGTAGTAGTAGAAATCTACCAATGAGTTGTGATTTTCCCAGTGGGATGGTGACTCTGCTCCCTCACAAGAAGCTGCAGGCACATAGTGAAATTGCTGTAGTGTGGCACAGGGTCTGCTTTAGTTATTGGTGATCTTTCTGCCTTGAATTGTGCTGCAGTACCCAGAAGTAACCCAGCTGTCTTTACGTGCTGCCTTGCAGAAAAGGTGATGCCTTTAGGACATAAATTGTCTAATACTTGACTTTTCAGATTTAACTCTGCCTCAAATCTAACCTCTTGGAAGAACAGTTCCTTCTTCCAAGGAAGCAGCCCTTCTGTCTAACTGCTGAGTATGCTGGTGTCTTTCTGAAGTCTTTTTTCCAAGGGCTAGTTATATCATAGAAAGAATAGGGAGTTTCTTAGTGATGTAGTTTCCTTTAAAATTCTTCTACATGCCTGCTGGGGCAGGATAGAGGAATCTCTTGGTCTTTTGCTTTCTTCTGGTGGTGGTTCTTGTCTCAGGAAAGGCATGATTCTGCCATTTTTTCTCTTTTAGACTCCCTGATGCTCTTTAACCGTTCTGCTTCCTCAAGTGAAGGAAATAGAAAGGTTACTTCACTTGGTCATGCTGTTCCCATCACTGCCATCCATTACCAGCAAAAGGCTCTGGCAYGCCTTGCCTGAGGCCAGGGCCTGGATTGGTGCATGATTTTGTGGGAGCTCTGTAACCACAACAGTCCTGGTGACTGCATAGCAGATTACAAACCTTCTGCTGGCAGGATACTACAGTTTAGTTACTTGTGAGAACTCACCTTTTGAGATTGTAGGGTGCCAATGCCCTTCCTGTGCATCCTTCTGGACAAACCACCACATCACACGCTGGATTATGGGCTGCACATTCTCTGCCCGTTCTAATTGCTGCACTCTCCAGGTTGCTTTTTGTGGGTGTGAATATGCAAAAGGAGTGGATTTCTCATTCTCTTGCTCTTGTTTTCTATCATTCTGATGTGTTTTATAATAATCAGAGATAGTGTTAGATATTAGTCACTGTCAAGACATGTTTTAATTAACCGGAGTTTAAAAGAAGTATTTTAAAAATATATATTTATATAACTTAAATGACTTTCCATAAGTATTATAATTATTCATACTTTTGCTTAAATAAAGTGCTTAAGCATTTAATTTTGCTTAAATAATTTTCTTTTAAATGGAGTTCAGTTTTCATGATGAAACATTTGCAGCTTCCTTTCTTAATCATTAAAGAAACATAGAACTTCTTTCAATTTTTATCCCAGTTGCTAGACTAATAATGTCATTTTTGTAAGAGAGTTGGTCAAATTAATGAATTTCAGATAAATATTCTGATAAAGCTCCAAATTACAATCTTTAGTACATAAAATGGGTCTCATTTAACAATAGTAATCCATGAATAAAGTGATTACAGCACTTTGGTTTGCCATGTTTTGGGTTGGGTTTTTTTTTGTTTGGTTGGTTTTTTGGTTTTTTGTTTGTTTGTTTGTTTGTTTTTTGGTTTGGGTTGGGCTTTTTGTTTGTTTTTTTGTTTGGTTGGTGTTTTGTTTTGTTTTGTTTTAAATACTGATCAACAGCTCTTTCAGTTTTTCACATGTCCCTATAACAGCTTTCTCATGTGACTCACTCTGTTTTGAAAGGCAAGGCCTAGACAAAATAACTGGTCTTTTTGAAAGAAACATTCTCTACTAGTTTCAATTTTATAACATTGGCTGTGAAGGTTTTTTTGTTTATGTGTCTCTTTACCATTACTCCTCAAATCAAAGATTAAACAGTGATGTGGCAGTCAAATGAATATGCTTTGATTTTATAAGGGGAATATTATACAGTCGATAGAATTTTTCATAAATAACTTTTGAAGGCTTTTTTCTAATTGCATTTGTACTGATAACCTATCTTCCAGCAATTTTTCAATTTAATTGCATTTGCTTTGACTGTGTTTACCCCTTTCTCTCTGCTTGCTCCAAATAATGAGAAAATTAGTTAGCTGGCATAAATGCTAATGTAAAATTTATTTTACCTGTGTATTGCCAAATATTTGTAGGAATAAACTATAATTCATATACAACATTATTCACAGATGCAATTTCATTATAAGATTTTGGTTCATTAAATAAAATAAATAGATTTTCTCAATGTGTTTAATCAAAACAGCTGGACTTACAAAATACAAATGTTTAAAGCTGTACTTTGAAAGCTACTGATTGGGGCTTGTAGACACTATTTGTCAGATGACAAGGCAATGGCTCATATGTGAATTGGATACTCAAATTAGTTTGCTTGGGTCTATTTAATGAAATTCATGCATGAAGTAAGTGTTTATTTACAGGAAGCATATAAACAGAACTGAATTCCCTATTGATGATTATATAAATGATTATAATTTTGAAATTAAGGGGCTCTCAGACAAGGATATGAGGGGTAGGAATAACAGTTCTTTGCTAGTAAGTAGTAACAAACAACAATACTGATGACATTAACAATAAAACAGAACTAGGAACTTCGTGACAGCCTTCTCGGCTGRGAAGGGATGGAGGAGAGGCTTTGCTTCACAAAACCCTGGGGCAGTCTGATCCCGGTGCCCCTGCAGGATTCTGAAGAGCACCAAGCTGGAACAGCAGGAATGGGCAGAAATCCTGGGCTGGTGGATGAGATGTACCAGAAGCTTCACAGTGGTAGCTGGAACTGCGGAACATCCCAGCAGGGCAGGGCAGGGCAGGACAGGGCAGGGCTACAGTGTAGAAAAGACCCACAGCAGTGCCAAGGAAGCAGCAGGAGCAGGACAGCCATAGCCCAGCTCCAGCAGGGCAGGAAAAGGCGAGCTCAGGTTTCCTGGACATGTAAGCAGATGATGGTAGGTCCCTAGGACCGTACTCCAGTGGTGACAGTGAATTTTCCCAGCAGTAAGCAACAGCTTCACCCTCCTCCTGCTGATGTCAAGAGCTAGAGAGCACAGCCGCCCCTCCAGCCCCRTCCTTTTTCCTGCCCCCAAAACTTGTGATATCTTCCCCCTCCGAGAGAAACTTCCAGATACAAAAGAAGTGTAGCCAGGTGCTACATTCCTCTCCTTTGGCCATTTATTTTGTTTTGCTTACGTACCCATAAGTGCCCAGTAGTTAGTTTCCTACCAACTTAAGGGAAAAAATACTATAAGTAAAAAAACCCCAAATCTAACCCTCAACACTAAAAAAATCCAAATGTTAGCCAAAAATATTGTCCAGGACAGCTGTGCCCCTGAAATAAATCAGGAAAAGGTATTTGTTCCAGGTATCTGCAACTAGATACGTGTTTCTGAGTCTGCCAGTTGGTAACAAGGTTTTGCTTAGTCTGTAGGATGAATAGCTTAAGTATTCCCTTGTAACAAATGCTCAGTAGTTAGTAATTAATTGATTGTTTAATCGAATTAACAGCTCACCACAACATGAAAACCTTCACCCCATAAATTGCAAGGAAGGTGGAATAGAGAGAATGAAAATCAGAGGTGTAACACGAAWGGTGTAAGAAGCAAACCTTGAATTTGCAATGGGCAAAATTCAGAAACCCAGCTGGTCTCTGTGGGTTGCAGCTGCTGTTCAGCTGAAGGAAAACAACTGAACACAGTGAAAGATCACCAAGACTGAGGAAGTTCATGTATAGAGCTGGTTGGATATCTGGAAGGTTGACGTGGAAGGTTTCAACTCCCAGGAAGGAAAAACTGAGTTGTTTTTCATCCTGTCTAGGTAGAATTTTGGTCTTCAAAGTCAGTTCTACAAAAAAACCCCAAACAAGAAAACAAATTAGTTAATTGTTGTGGTGCGCATTTTGCATTTCCAAAGTTCTGTATRTTTTGTTATCTGTTTTATAATGGTTTGTTCCTACACCCCCATCCCCAAACCCCCTGTGGTCTTCCCCTGGCATCTTCAATCACACTGCCATCCCACCCTAAAGCCTGAAAGGTTCTAGTGAGGCTTCAGGATGATTCGGCAAGTTCTCAGGTTCCCTCCTTCTTCCATCTTTCTGTTAAGTGTCCCTGTTCTTGGTCACTCCCCCCACTCAGTAGATTGGTTCCAGGTATTTTCCCTGCTCGGTGTACGCCCCCTGTACTTAAGGTGAGAACAGAGGGCCAGGCCTCACTCTGCCCGTGGGCAGCCCTCTGGGTGGAATAAAGCCTAGTGAAACCCTGTGAGAGTTCTCCTTTTCTTCCATGCCGTCCATGTTCCTGCTTGAGGTTCAGACCCACCAAAAAGGTACAAGGCTGTACCCCTTATATGCAGACTGGTGAAAGAGCTAGCCAGTAACAGCACTGACACCTGCACAGTTAATGCTTTGTAATTCTCAACTCTCACTTGCTGTGATGCCAGCTCTGCAAGAAGTTATTCTAATTTATTCTAGCTGCTTCCCTTCCCTGAAGGCTGATAATAGCTGATTCAGTAAAATCCAGTGAAACAATATGCTGTCAAACTGTGAGGTTTTTTCAATTGAAATTCTTCAGGAAATATGTTTATTTTAGCAAGAGTCTCTTTCAGAGAAGAGGGGATGTGGAGAGTGGGAAGGAAGTCCTGTTTTGACACTTTCCCTTTGAAACTTCTCGGAGGCAAATGTAATTACTTTGTCTGAAAAATGATGGTGTGGGCTTTGCTTAATCTGAAGCTTTAAAAACCCTTTTTGAATAAATGTAAAGCAAAAGATAGTAAATACTGTTAGTCCCATTTCCCCTAATCATTTCTTGGCACTTTTTTTCATCATGAACACAACAGAACTGCATTAGGTTTGAACAAAATTAATTTTTGTCTCATTTAATGAATCCATTAACTGATATGAAATGATTCTGCAACTAATGACACCCAAACAGAAGCCTTTTCTGCTGTTCTGCCTCTGGTTTATGTTGACTCTATCTACACCCCTTTTAAAATATAGTTTCAGTGATCAGATCAATTTTCTGATTTAAAGAAAAAATATTCAGCACAACTGAATACATGGGAAAGAGACAGTGAGACAATTAAATTRCCTTATAAAAAAAGAAATAAAAATTAGTTTAATTTAAATGGGAATAGCTAGGTCAGGTGTACTGGTGGGTTCATGAAATCCCTAGAAATCACTTCTGCCCACTGCTTTTTATCCACACTGCAAAAGAGTAAGTCTTTTATGATAAACAATAATTTGCTAGAATATCATTTTTTCATTAAAAAATGAGAGGGTAGTAGTAAGGAAGGGTAAGTAATGACAATGAAATATGTAAAAGATTAATGATGACCTATATAAATAATAGGATATTAACTTAGAAAGAACTTCTAGAATGACTGAGTCAATTAAAAAAAAACAAACTTACACTTCTAATTTACAAGATAGAAAAACTTTATCAGAAATCAAATTAAGCCATTTGAAAGCACACCTTGCTGCATGAAAAGTAAGCAAGAAGGAGGTTCATTGCTGTCTTAACTCCTAACCCTTATTGTAGCCCTTATTTTCCATCTTCTTCTAGCCATYTATCCTCTCTTCCTAGAAGAAGATTCCTACATTCCTACACAAGTAGTTTCCTTGTGTAAAATACTTTGCCATTAAAAATAATCTGAAGGCATCTTAATTACAAATATTTTTCGTATTCTCTAAGTAAGTATTATTTCAGTTAAAGTTGCATGGAAGTCCTCAGTCTGAACAAAAGTTTGTTACAATTTTTGCAGACAAGCTGCTTAAAGAAAGCATCAGAGAATAAGTTTAGCTTCTGGTTTAGAAGTATTGACATCAAGAAGTTCCCTAGAGGATTCTGCATGAATCTTCTTGTGATGTTTTTGATGCCATGTTGAGAAGGGTCCTGAGCAAAATCAGATTGTTAGAGTTTTCATGGCTGAAAAAAGACAAAAGGAAATTTGTTGTTTGGTTTGATTTTGAGGGGAACTGTTGGTGTGGCTTTTTTTTTCTTGTTTTTCAAAAAGGTCCTTCCTGTGTTATTTTAAGCTTCTTTTCTGCCACAGATCTCAATTTTGACTACATAACAAAGGAATCTGTATTTGTGTTTTAGTAATGATGACATTTTCACCCTACAGAGCCTGCACTAAGTCAAACATTGCAGA
Organism: Mixornis gularis; assembly: GCA_003546035.1. NCBI lineage: Eukaryota > Metazoa > Chordata > Aves > Passeriformes > Timaliidae > Mixornis > Mixornis gularis. Next base: position 7,868,970 of record QVAJ01000013.1, on the reverse strand, counting down.
GCTGCTGGCCCGTGACCTACTTTTGCTAATGACTGCATACAGACTATACACACACTCCATGATTTGCAGTGCATTCATTACTAGTTTGATCCTGCTGCTAAGTGGTTTGGCCCAAACATCAGCTTAATAAACAGAGGTCTGGGTCCAGCTGTATCCTAATGGAAAGCTACTCAAGCCACTTGTTTCTGTTGACAGTACAGCACCAGCTATTCTGCCCTTGTGGCAGCCTGCCATCTCAGAGTGTCATGATTGATGATGAAGTCCCACAGAGCTGAGGAAAAGCTGAACAGCTTTTGCGGAGATTTAAACAGTCTTTCAAGAAGGAATAAGCATCTGAATCCAAACAAAAGTAAATGTGGATTATGCAGCTGTAATTCCTATCCTCTTGTGTGGCTGAAACATGTAGGAAAATCAGAGCTGTTCCGGTAAGCATTTTGGACTATAACGCACAGACACACACACACTCCATGCCCATGAGGGACAGTCTTTCAGGAAAGAACCTACATAGTCATAGTCAAATAATCAGCATTCAAAGACCACTCCTGCAGGATCAGTTATACTGGAATGGTTTCTGACACAYGTCAAAGTAGAGTGCCTAAAATTGTTTCAAGATGTGGAGAAAGTGAATCGGATTTCCAGAAGGCAGGCCAAAGAATGCTTAAAAACCGTGTTCAGGGAAGTCATTAGCTATTTGATGTTAGTTCCATGACATAGGAAACTGCTGTTTTGGCCCATGTGTTGGTGTTGGAGCTCCCAGAGATGGTGGTTGCAGTAATGCTGTCAGAACCACTGAGCAAAAGTCCAGCAAAGGAAAATAGCCACAACAAACAGGAAACTGCATCTGTCGTCTCTGTGGCAAAATTGAGCTAATTTTTTACCTAAGCCACAAAAATACATTTATCCATGAAGTCCATAGAGATTATAAATTTAGGAGAAATTAACTAGTGATTTTGTTTTTAATACCAAATTAATTCAGTATTATCTATTTCACACTTGAGATTCAAGAACTTGCAAGTATAGTCATATTTTAGGTAACACAAGGTATAACAGATACTTTATGTCTAAAATAGAAAACATCCTGTAATTCTGTTTTGGTCACAACTTTAAAGTATGGTTTTCTCTTCAAATGGAATTTTTGTGGCCAGTGGAATGGACTGTGCTTCAGGAAATGTTCACCATTTTGAGGCAATAATGGTATTCTCTATCACTATTCAGAGTCTTACATGGCTTTTAGAGCACTTAAGGGCCAACATTTACAGAGAAAGATTTTCAATCTAAAGTATAACAGAATCGAACTCTGTTATAATCAAAAGGTTCAGAAGTTACCCTCGAAAAGTCCATAAGTTACTCCATGAAAGGCATACACAGTAAACTCCAAACCCAATCCTTCTGTTTGCAAAATAAATCATTTTTAAGAACAACGATGAACTAAAAGTCATTTGTCAGTATAGTAAATTCTAAGTCCTCAGTGAGGCCTCTGCTCTATTTATCACATTTTATTAAGTCAGACAGCATTGCTAGTGATGCAGTGTTTGACAGACACGGCTCAGTCAGACATGAGTACTGCTCTACCCTTTTCTTTTACATGACAGCAAAGTTCCAGATCTTTGCCTCTTCTCAGAAAAGGCTTAGAAGTGAACTGAGAATAATACACATTGTCACTTACCAGCATTTATTGATTAGTGAAATTTCTCTTTTATGAATGTAGTTTTTCACTAATTCTTGTGGATTTTAATTTATTTTCCTAATTATTCAATTCTTATATTCCTATTACATTTACCTGTTTGTACTTAATAATTGTTTACATAACTAATTCAGATCACAGCCTTTTGCAAAGCCTTTCTTTGAAATCATAGAATGAATCAGAAAATCATAGAATGACCAGGTTGGAAGAGATGTTTAATACCATCTAGATCCAAACCCTCTGCCATGGGCAGAGTCACCTTTCCACTGGACCAGGTTCCTCAGAGATCCATTCATCTTGGCCTTGAACATTTCCAGGGATGGGGCAGGCATGGCTTCTCTGGGAAACATGTTCCAGGGCCTCATCACCCGTACAATAAAGAACTTCTTCCTAATATCCWATCTAAATCTTGCTCTCCTTCAGTTTGAAGCTATTCTCTCTTGTCCTGTTACTCCAGACCCTTGTAAATAGTGTCTCTCCATCTTTCTTGTCGGGTCCCTTCAGGCAGTAAAAGGCCACAATTAGGTGACCCTGAAGCTTTTCCTTTCCAGGCTGAACAGTCCCAATTCTCTCAGACGCTCCTTATAGCAGAGCTGCTCCATCCCCACCAAGATGATGGCCTCCTCTGGACTTGTTTCTACATGCCCACGTCCTTCCCGTGCTGGGGACATTTGTTTTCTTTAAGTTTCTTTCAGTATTTTCTACAAGTTCAATAATAATCTAGTAAAATAAGTTTCCCAATAAAAATTATTACTTTGACATCAAATAATTGGATTTCCTTAAAGGCCCAACTGATGTCCCTTTGTGGATTCTCTGGGAATTGAGAGGTGTCCATTGTAAAATACATTCCACTGGAACACACTGTTCCGTTTACAGAACTAGGAGGAATCTATCAACACAGTGTGTCTGAATGTTGAAATAAATATGTCCATTCATTTGGTACAGCCAAAGAAGTGTTAGAAATACGGTAAAGAATAGAAGAGATGCATTGTTGGTAAGCAGAAGTTTTATCCAAGCAATGGAAAAAAACCCCAAACAACAGGACTTACACTTTATATGCACATGAACATTTATGTCTAAGAAGCAGAGGTACACACTACATAGCAGAGATGTATATAAGTGTTTATAATCTTGTTTCATGTGGGAAAACCAAGAATTGCTAAAGTGCAACTAGATAACTCAGATTTAGTCAAAGGATATAAACCATGTCCCTGTGAAATGATGTTGACAGGAAATAGTAGCATTTAGGTTCTGAAACCTGAAATGAACTTAAAAATTGTAACTCCTTGGCAAACTTTAACATTTTCTTCAAGAAACAAAGCAATTATATTCCTGAGTTTCCTAGAGTATGAGCAAGCCATGTGAAACCTGATTGTAAAGAAGCAAAATAAACTTCAGCAAAAGCATGAAAAAGCTGCCAAATGCTGAAACAAATCATGAGTTAGGCAGGAAAACAACTGGAAACTTTTATCTAAATCACAACTCAAACAAGCCATATCCTTGGAAAAATAAATTTTAATTAAGAAATGCAAAAATTTCTCCAAGCTGTAGTTAGATGCATCAACTGCTGTCTAACATTGAAAAATTGTGTTCCAACACAAAATAAGAAACAGGACTAGACAGGCACTGCTGTAAATGCCTGTATGATATATTTGGCAGGAAATTAATCCTGACCCCTGAAAACAGACCATTCCATAAAGATAAGGCCTTATTAAAAACATAAGGATATTGGGTTTTTTCTCATCATGGATCTTTATCACACAGTCACATCTGAAGACATTCTTTTCATTTAGGATGACAGTTAAGAAAGCAAAATATTTTTGACGTCTAGGATATTGATTTAGCAAAATTTCTGCTTTAGAAGAAAGAGATCTTGAAACCATACATTACAACTTTCTTCAAGTCTTAGATGATTAGATGTAATACAGAATTAGTTCAATCTTTTCTTCACTTAAGATATGTGTATGTTTCAGCTTTACTTTCCCGTGCTGACCAAAAAGGAAAATAAACAGCCAATTTATACTAATGTTGCTCTCCTTTTATTTCTGTATTGTCTGGCACTGAACAAGTCAAAGAGGCCTTAGTAACACAATTTAAAAATCACATCATCTTTTACATTATATTGTACATACAATTGAAACTGTTTTTGGAAGCAAAGCAGTAATAATAATAATGAGAATATCTGTAAAATACTTCTCAGCTTAGATTGTTTCATTCATCTTTAACTTCATCAGACAAAATAAAGTCACAGCATTCTTTAAACATCAAATTAGTTTTCTCAGAACTTAATGTAAACTACCACTATGATAAAACATTGTAACCTGCCACAGGTGTTGAAACTATTTCAAACATTATTTAATATTATTTTTAAAAATTAGCTTGCCTGTAAAGTGTTTATATTGTCAGCTGTCAAAAACCTTCATCTCAGCCTATCCAAAGAACTTGTTGAGCAGCTGAAGGTTTGTTCTGAGTTCTCTGCCTTGCTCCTGGGCACAGTGAGGGAAGGATATATGCTGAAACAGGTCAACAACAGTCCTTCTGACTTGTTATGAACACTCTTAAGATTTTATATTCATGTAACTCTTTTTTTTGCTTCTGGCCTTTACTTCTAGGCTTGCATAGAGTTTTTCTCCCTTTGCTCTGCATTCTCTTCATCMCCAGTGTTCATACCTAATTTGTACTTTTTTCTTGAAGTATTTCATTTAATGTATAAGAATGACCTTGGAAATTAAATTTTCAATTTTAAATTTGCTCATCAAGTATTCCTCAAAATCACTTTGAGACTGAGAGACTGGCAGAAGACTTTCAGACTCTATCTAAAGGTGAAAAGGAACATTGAAAATGTTCCTGCCACCTGGCAAGTTTAATTTGCATATTTATCACTTGGTTTCAATATCATTTTATAAACTGTTCAATTTTTTTGTATCAGAAGCCTTCCTAAGAGGATTTCTTTATAACCTTCTCTTAGTAATGACAGTGACAATCATATGTAGCTGAATGCGCATAGGAAGGTTCAGTGGTTCAGTGAGAACACTTAAGGGAGAAAACCTGCATCAAAAATTCTCCTTTGAGTCACTTTACCACTCCTTTCAAAAGGAGTCGTACTTCTTATAGTCACATATATATTAAAAGTTTAATTTATGATAGCATAATTTATTAATACTATGGAGAGAAAGTTGTACGTCCTCGTCAAGTGGTCCCTTGGTTGCATTAGATAGTTCAAGATGAAGTGAATATTCCTAAGGGTCTTGCTTAGTCCAACAAGTTATAACCTAGGTTGCTGAGATTTGTTGAACACTTTCAGGGGCCACTGAAAGTCATAGAGTGGATAGAAATTGAGTGCAGTAGTTATCAATGTCAGACTCTCACTTTTATTGTAGTGATGCAATGACTGGAAAATGAGTCCTTCGTTTAAACTGTAGGAAACTCTTGAAGTGCATTGGGAAAAGGGTGGCCAGCAGATTCAGAGAGGTGATCATGCCTCTCTATTCAGCTCTAGTGAGGCCACATCTGGAGTGCTATATCTAGTTCTGGGTTCCACATTTCAAGAAACACAAGGAGATACTGGAGAGGGCCCAACAGAGGCCGCAAAGATGATGAGGAATCTGGAGTATCTGTCTTACAAGGAGAAATTGCAGGATCTGGGCCTGGTTAGTCTGGAGAAGAGAAGACTGAGAGAGGATCTCATTAACACATATAAATATCTTAAAGGTGGCTTCCTAGAGGCTCGTGCAAGACTCTTTTCAGTGGTGCCCAGTGGCAGGACAAGGAGCAGTGACCCTAAACCAAAATGTAAGAAGTTCCTCATGATGGAACATGAGGAACAACTTTTTTCCATGGATGGTGTGAGAGCACTGGAACAGGCTGCTCAGGGAGGTAGTGGAGTTTCCCTCTCTGGAGATATTTCAAACCCATCTGGACATGTTCCATCAAGGTGACCCTGCCTGGGTAGACAGTGCTGCAATCTGGTCTAATTACAGAGGAGTAAAGAGAACTAGCCCTCTGTGAATAAAATGGACCAAACCCAGAAAGGTTTGAATATGCCAAATAAAAAACTGATTAAGACCAAACGAGGTTTGATCTTGATACAAGAAAAATTATACATTTTATTTAATAGTGAAAGAGGCAGAAAGGAAGGAAGGAAGGAAGGAAGGAAGGAAGGAA
>QVAJ01000013.1:7777730-7861314 GCA_003546035.1 Mixornis gularis | reverse complement strand
TTTTTTTTCCCCCTCACAAGTTAAGTTACAACATCCTTAGTGGATCTCAAGATACAGAATGGAATTTTAACACTCCAGAATCCTGGCATCATGGCTCAGGTGAACACAGAGCTGCTTCCCTGGCTAGAGGGCACAGCAAGAGAAGGATGTGCCAGGGAGTTGTTACCCTGTGCTGGCTTAGAAGTTTGTGGGTGTTGCCAATATTATTGCAGGAAAGTGAAATTAAATTAGGGGAGCTGAAACAGCTAGCAGGGAAGGGGAGAACCATGAACAAATACCTTCTGTTAAATGTAACTTTTTTTTCATACCTACTCTATGGAATATCATGTGGTACAAGATGTCTGCGGGATAGGAAGAACTGCTGATGACAGGATGTAACTGTGCATATAAATATTCATGTTCATGTGTCAAGGCAGGGACATAATTGCCAGTTAAGTCTACTGGAAAAATCATTAATTATGATTTGAAAAAATTTTAATTAGTACTGGCTCTATACATACCTTTGCTTCAAAAATCAACATTTTTTTGTGCTGCTTCATCCTTTTCCTTTCCATTTCCCCACCATTGTCTTTTGCTCCTTCTCCTCCTCAAGTAAAGATCCTGCAGAAAAGATGTGATGATGGTTGCTGTCATGTGTTTCTTCTAGGGAGTAATTTAAGAAGACCACAATTATACCACTCACATAAGCATAACCTCATAAGAGCACCACCATGTATGTATCCTTTTTAAAGCATTACAAGGAACCTGTAAGTCTTTATTTTGGAAAATAAAGGATGTAGGTGAAGCAGTGGCCATAATTTAACTAGGACTAATATTAAAGTCTTTATAAATTAACTCCCAATATCAAACCCAACAGAACAATGGAATCAAATTAGTACTGATATACTATGCTGCAATTTTGTAGTCCATTTACATTTCAATGGAAGACTGGAAATAGGTATTCTGAAGGATGCAATCAGATAAATTGCAAATGCACACATTTCATGTCTAATGATTTCCTTTTCACATCAAATTCTTTTCCGGCTTGAAAATACCATACAAGCAAAAAAACACCGGGTGGCTCTGGCAAGGGGGTCTATCAGACTTTTCAGTGTGTGGTGATGACCAGTCAAATTCAAAAAGTAGCTTTTGTGCATGCACAAAGGAGAGGGATGATCAAGGGGGTTTTTTTCCCCCTACTAGGGGCTGTGTTTTGAATTCATGCTGAAAGCAGAGTTGATATCACAGGGGTTTTTAGCTACTGCTGAGCTACAGTCAAGACCTTTGCTGCTCCTCATACCACCCCACTAAGGAGTGGGCTGGGGGAGAAGAAGAAGCTGGGAGGGGAGACAGCCAGGACAGCTGACTCCAACTGACCACAGGAATACCCCACAATATATGGTGTCAGCTCAGCTTATAAAGCTGGGGGAAGAAGAAGGGAGGGGGGATATTCAGAGYGATGCTGTTTGTTTTCTGTGTGATGGAGTCCTGCTCTCCTGGGAATGGCTGAACACCTGCTCACTGATGRGAAGTCATGACTTAAATCCTTGTTTTGCTTTGCTTTCATGCTCARCTTTTGCTTTCCCTATTAAATTGTCTTCATCTCTGTCTTTATCTCAAGCCACAAGTTTTCTCAGTTTTACTCTTCACTGTGAGGGAGTGAGGAAGTGGCTGTGAGGAGTGGCTGGGGTCAAACCACAACATCATATGAGATACGATATAAGATTCCAAATGTAGGGGTCTCAGACTTTCACACTAACCAGTCTTTACCAGACTTTTTGTGTTAAACTTGGTTTCTGCCAGCTGAACCAAAAATTCACACATTAAATGTAGTTCTCAAACTACCTGTGACCAAAGAGAACTCCTAGGTCATTGAGCACCATGTGGTAGGTAATGCCCTAGGAAACCTAAGACAACTTCTTAATTTATCTAGAGTGATTTATACTTATTGCTGTTTTTTAATAACATGAGCATCACTTCCCCATATTAGATGTTTGACAGCAGTGGTATGTGTCCCTGTGCTTTGACATTTCAACAGAGATTAAAAGCTTGAACATTCATACAACACACAATTATGAGAACAAGCTATCCATTTTATTTTTAGTATAGGATTTATTCATATATAGCTGTATGTATGTATATAATTAGAGCTGACCTGTAAGTTTCAGTTGTTCTGCTATGTCAAATATTTGCAAAATATCAAATGTAAGTATCTTAACAGCTTACATTTTTGAGTAAAACATTAATTGATACCATGACTCCAGAGGTTAAAATCATTATTTGACAGTATCATTGGTACCATGTTTAATAGACTGCAGCATTTTTCTTGTACCTTAAATTAATCTCAATCATACCTTAAAAATCTCAGCTGTTGGAGAAATTACATCTTATGAAAGAGGGTAAAATTATTTTTTTGGTGGAAACCACTACATTTTAAGAGTCATAGAGGAGTTTATTTTGGAAAGAATTTTTGGAGGTCAATTTCTCTTATCTTCTGAACAAGGCAGGACAAGCTTAAATGATTGCATCATGCCTCAGAGTTTCTGCCTGGGTCAAGGCCTTTAGCATGCCTGTTCAACCAGTGCAACCAGTGCAGTTTGAAGGTCTCCTGGTCATTGGAACATCATTCATGTTGAGCAGGAGGCAAAACATCATCAGCTCCACCTCCTCTATCTACCATGAGATTGGTTACTTAAAAGTAATAGAAAAAATATGAAAATTAAACAGAAAAATATGAAATGAAAAAAAAAAGTAAAATGAATGCAGAAATATGAAGTCTCATACTATTCTTTGGTTCCCAGTTTTGGCTCACTCATCTTGTGAATTCTTGGTTAACTACATGCTCCTTAAAAACACAAGTTTTAGATTTAAAAACCCACCAACATGCTCTGAGCACGGGTTTGGACTAGGTGACCTCTGGAACTTGCAATTTACATTATTTTCACTCTATACATTTAAGAAAAGTTTCCTTACTTGTATGCATATGAACAGAGAACAGAAGGATCTATAGCAAAAAAAAGTTCAAATGATGCTATATTATCTTATTTGAAGGAACACATAAAATTTACAGTGAAAAATGTTTTGCTGCAGTATTTTTGAACTTAAACAGGATTTATTATGATACATTTTTTGCAAATGTAAAATAAAATCTTGGTTGTTACAAGATTTTACTGTATTCCTGTCATGCTTTCTGCCTTGGTGCTAACTGCAAGTTTTGTTGTGGCTTTCTTTAATGTACATATCTGTTTATTAGAGGAGACATTAAGTCCAGTGGTTTTCATTTTTTTTCTGATGTGATGCCACCAATAATGAACAATAGCTCAAATTATTGACATTTCCCAATGAGACTTTGTATGTGGTACTGAAGTCCAAATTTTCATGTATGAAAATGAGACACGAAAAGGAAAAGCTTACTTTCATTACAGAGCRAGGATTAGAACAGATCCAAACTTCTTTCCTTTTTGTCCTCCTATCTACTTTTATGAAATAATACAACAAATAACATTAAGAACATTATTTTCTTCCTAGGCAGACGGGTCTTCCTCTCCTGTAAGTGTATCCAATCATTGAAGTGAAAAATGGTGAGCACAGCTGATATAAGAAAAGAAACAGAATGTTAGCAGCTGAAGATAGATGGATAGTTCATTTAGAATGGGATTTTTCAGATTTTTTTGGAATAACTTATTTTTGTCTCCTTTTGGGTAGACTTTTCCACTAGATGGATGTGAATTCTGTGTCATTTTTGTTGCTGAGCAACAGCCTGGAAGATATAAAAAGATGAGCCTGTAAAAGCAAAGTTATAGTAGTAGAAGCCAAGCCAGAATTTGCATATTTCTTGTATAGCTCTTAAAATTACAGCATAATTATGTCAGTCTTCCTCATTCTGTGTTAAAATGTTTGTCAACCAATCAGACTTTAAGTGAGGAAGACAAAATACCCATATGGCATTGTGTAAGGTACCATTATTTCATCCAGAATGGAGGGATGCCCCTGGTACGGCTCTGTTCAAGCTCTGCCTGAAGCTGGAAATCATCTTTTAGCTGTTTTTCCTTGCAGCAGGGATGTATGCTGTTGCCTGCCAGAGGGAAAGTCCTTCCTCAGACTTGGCATCACATCATACAAGGCCCAACATAATGCAGTTGTTAAAATATGCACTCCTCAGAAACATCTTGTGGTACAAGCCTTGAGCTGTATTGAAACCAGTACCTGATTTGCCTTCTTTGCCTCTGTGGAGAGCATTTGTCCTAACCTTGCCCACATCACTTGGTCTGCACCAGGTAAATTTATTATGAAGGAAAATGGCACTACTAAGAAAGTCTTAGGATGTTGTACTTATTATGGGAATAGKCTGCAGGTACTGAAAGAAAAACTGCTACCCTGGTCAGGAAGAAAAGCTGGATCCCTTTCAAGTGATTTATACCATCTTTTAGAGTGTCCACCAGCCATTTGAAATGTCTAAAGCCAGACCAGCAGCTGAATACAGCTCTGCAAGATACAGCTCAAGAAGACAAGAGGGGTCCTTAGCCTTCTTGTCAGCATTTAGCAACAGGTATATTCCTTCTGCTGACAATGACAGGGAAAGTAACATCAATCTGGCAGTGAACAAGAAATTGGAGAGTCTCCATGAACTGATTTAGAAATGGTGGGTTTTTGGAAGTGCTTGGTTTTTTTTCTTCAGATAATTAGCAGAGCACTTTGTCTTCTCAAGCTTTCTTCCCTCCAGCAAGGTTTGAAAAGCTGCATCAGTCTCATCTTTAGATGTTACCCAGTTTTGCTATAACAGAGTTTCCCTACTAAAAAGTCTTTCATTTTACAGACCTGGCTGTTATTAAAACAAAATATGTAATCAGGCCCTTCTCCTCCTAGTATCTGAAAAGATTATTTATTTCTGTAGTTTTCTATTTGGGATGTTGCTTTGTTGAAGTCTCCATATGTAATCCATATAATTATATTTTCACTGGCAGAAAATGAACTGAGATTTGTGAACAGAACATATTTGGGCTAATATGAAGCTCCCTGTTTTTAGAGTAGGTATATTGGATAGAATGTTATATTCAGTATATATTTCTTAATGACTCTCATCTTCCTTCTATCCTTTCAAACAATGTTTAAAAAAAAGAAAAAGGCAAACTGTGGTATTTTACTTATCCTCCTTCCCCACAGAATGTCTCTTACTGACACAACTGTTTCATGACATTTTAGAAACAGCACCAAATCACAGTAACCATTTTATCCAGTTCCTCTTCTCCAGTCAATGCATGTCTGTTGACCTTTCAGTCATACCAACAGAAATCCATAATCTAGAATGCTTTGTTTCTCTTTAGTGGCATTTAATATAGACATAGAGAATCTCTAGAGGACAAAATACTGAAGTTCAGACAAAAGTAGAACATCAAGTTTCAACTGCACCTTCTAAAGGAAATGAAGATTATGTTTTCCAGCCTCTGAGCAACTTGATATGGGAGAAACTTTTAATATATTTTACTTGATTGCTACTTGGACATGCATGTTTTAAAGAAAAAATCATGAGAATGACTAATTTGAACCAGGAGTTGAACCTGTTTCTGTGACTGAAGACAATGCACAAAAATGAAAGAGAAAATAAACATTTGAGATATTACTTGGAAATCTGGGTTTGCTTCTTCAGACACTGTACTTGCACTGTAGTATTCTGAATTTAGGAGGGAATGCAGTAGAGTTGAAATTTGAGTTTAAAAAATTAATTTAAAATAAATTTGAAGTTCGGTATCATCCTGAAAGTTGACCAAGAAGCCTGAGTGAGCACTGATATTATCCAGTATATAATGCTTTGGTTAATTTTATCTGGTACAGAGAATTTAAAAATAGGTGAATAGATTATTATGATCACTAGCTCACAGTTTTAATTAAATTGACTGCATATATAATAAACAAAAAGTTCAATGTTCGTAAAAATTTTATATCCAAATTTATTRACATATTGCAGTTCATTTTGTAATAGTGCAGATTCTTTGCATCCATTGCTACTCAGATGAGGAAGTTGCAAAAAGCACTTCATTATCAAAGTCCCAGTATATAATGTCTCATTTGTTCTTGCATCTCTTTTCTGGTGTAAGTTCTGTACTTTTTTAGGCATGTACAAGGCTGTAAATGGCTGGTCCAACAGTATTTTCATGTGTCCTCTGGGATCTCCTCATTCAGTTATAAATATTTCCTGTTAATAAAGAAACAGCAGCCAATATTTTGTTTGCTCAAATGCAGGAAATCAACCTTGGAAAACTGGTAAAAAACCTGAGAAAAGAAATAGTGAAGTGTCATCTTGCTCTTTGCTGTGACGCGTTTTAAAATGTCCACAATGCAGCCAGTGTGGGATGAGTGTTACAGCAGATGGCTGGAACACATTATCAAAACAATTGATTCATACAATTATGTGATTTTACAGACTTCACTGGCAGTACACTTATACTTGAGGAAAGAAAATAGACAAATGGGTCATAGGAGGTGGCACATGTCTGTCGACTGAGTTTGAGGATTTGACATCAAGCTGTATTGTATTAATGAGGTATTTTGGTAGCAATCTGAGCAGTTATATATGATGTGATGCAGAAACCTTATACACTGCATTGTTGATGGTAGCACCTGAAAAAAAAGAACGGAGCAGACTTTAACAATAAAGGCCCAGACCACTTCAGAAATTTGTCAAGTGGTCTTGAAGTGTCAGATTTGGAGAAAGAGATTAGGCACCTTCAGCTTTTAGGAGGCAAGTAATCCTACCATCTTGGTTTTTATGACTCCTGAATCATTCCTACCCCAGTAAGATCATTAGGATAGCATGTGAGCATGCAAACACTCAATATATCTGGGTATAGATCTAATTATGAATAATAATTTTATTCCAAAAATTCAATCCAGTCCCTTTAACTTGAATCACCTTTTCAATCATGCCACTGCTAAGGATTTTCATCTGTTTTCATTTAGTATGAGGATACTCACCAAGAATTAAAGACTCTGGATTAGATTCTGAGAAAAAAAAAAACAAACACCAACAGATTAACTACTAAAACATCTCACAAGATTCTGGGTGGGATTTTTCTTTAAAAAGTTAAGATAAAACAGCATGCAGGATAAATGATATATTGATTGACATAATTTTTCAAAATCAAACAGTAAAACAGATATCAGATTCTGTTTTTAAACTGCAGAGTTTGTTCTTTTGCTCTAAACAATTAAGGTTTTACATAATTTTATCTTCTCTAATGTCAATCTAATTTAAGGTAGACTCCAGTAATTTTAGTGGCAAATTCTCTTAGCTTGCCAATATTTTTCAGCATTTTTGTGTTAGTCCAATTGTAGGATTGTGCTTAATAAATACCATAATAAACTTCAATCTTTCATGGAATGTATAAGTAGATAAAGGAAATATAACTCACTGAAAAATACATTCTGGTTAATGTCAACAACTGCTTAGTAGGCTCCACTATGAGCTTATTTAATTCACATATTGCAGAGTAAATCAGAATTTTTTTTGTGAAATCTGTCTAATTACTCTTCCTAAGTGAATGCAACAGAACTCCTTGGCATTCTTCAGAGAACTTCCTCTTTCTGCATTTGCATTAGAGTTACCATGGACAGCAACGTATGTTTGCTGCCGGTTGTTAATCATCTTAATTTTTTTAAACTTCCTGCTAAACAGCAGTTGACTCTATACAAACAGCTGTAATCTCAGCTGGTTAAAATTTAAAATCAAGCTACCAGGCAGTTTAAAAAAAGAAAAAATACCKTGGTTTACTTTCTGCTTAACTGTGAATACCTTTTCTCCCTTGTAGTTTCATTAGCCTATTTTCCTAAATAGTTCWTGCTGATTTTAATCACTCATCTTAATTTCTCCCATATGTATAGAATAAGAGGAGAAGAACTGRAACTGTAGGTGCTCTCCCCCATTGTTTTATAACAGCTTGTGGAAAGATTGGAAAACCCCTCAAAAAGGCACGTGAGGTCTGTGCAACCTCAGTCTCACCCTTACCTTCTCCCACCTTACATATGTATACAATATTATTCATATATGTGTATGTCCMTACTGCAGTTTATTTTATATGTCCATCAAAAAGTAAATGTTCAGGTGATATAAGCTAGTCCTTAAATACCATGAATAAATTTATTTTTTATAACTGAAGTCCATTGGTTCTAATGACCTTAATATTTTATACTGTCTGAAGTACTGTGTCATTTAAACAATGAATAAGAGAAATCAGATTTTTTCAGGGAACTTCAAAATTACATAATAGCATGCAATTTTCTGACTAAATGTTTTTCACAGTATCTTAAAATAGATTTTCTTTTTCAGTTTGTTTTTATTTAATAAGGAAAAAATGGGCAATGATTCTCACAATTTTTACTTTCCTAACTTTTTAATTATTTGTGCTTTACCTTTTGCATTTGTGGGAGAATAATTTAAAATCCCAAAGCCCACAACTGTTGGACAAAAGGATCTTCAAAGAATGCAAATAGAAAGAAGGGGGGAAAAAAGACTCACACCAGTCTCTTGGGGAAGTATAGTTCCAAAATTGCATTTCAAAAATAAATCCTCTTTCAAGAAAGGCATTTTTTCACTTTTGCAAACTCAAAACTCTTTTTCTATCCGCAACTAACAGTAGTTAACATGTTCACAAAAATCAGTACTATAATCCTGTTGTGATGAGAAGCGCTGAGGACATTATTTTTCCTTAGTTTCAGTGCTGCACTATACTGAGCACTTTATTTTTACTTTAAAAGGTCTTTAAAGGATATACTTAAATATAGGTTTCTGTTTTCAATTCCAGTAATGTAGTGGAACTCATTGCTGTAATAGCAGGGTTTACTGCTGCTCACAAATGGCATGATGACAGCAAACACTTCACTGCCAGAACTGAAATAAGCAACACTCCTTTATGCACTGAAATTTAAAAACATGATTTAGTCAGGAAGCCCAGCACCTGGGGATCATCCTTATGTCCCCTGTACTTGCTGCCTGCACAAAATAAACCTGGAGCTCTCTAGCACATCATTGCCACTGTTGGTAATGGGCCATTAAGCACTGTACTGAGTTTTCAAAGCCTCAGGTCTGGGGTTTATCCATTGTCCTCTGTATTAACTTTTCTTGACCTGCCTGAAGCTTTGTTTTTCTTGGTTTAGCTGTGACAGCAGTTTCTTTAACTGACCAGGTGTCCATGGCTATACGCATTACTTTTGTTTGTATTTGTGTGATACAAACACAGTTCAAAATAGAGAGTAGCACRAGCAGCTACTCAAAGATGTTTATGACAAACATGAAGACACAGTGWAGGGAAAGACAGCCCTGGTGTAAGAGCAGAGGCTTTGCCAGGTGGAGCCTAGAACGCTGTTTAGAGGAGTACAGCCATGGGAAATGGGATGGAGGGTAGTCCTGGAAGGTGAACACAGCCCCCTGAACCCCTGACCCCTCATTGAAAAGCAGACCTGCACAAAACATGGTTTAGGAGTGACAAGAGCAACACAGAAATAGTACTGTATATGGTACTGCAGACCACTGCAGGAGCAGAAAGGTATAAAGTGTGTTATCAAACTCATGAAAAATCTAAAGTGAACCCTAGACTAAGGAAGAAACAGTGATCAACTTGAACATCATCATCATGCTAGCAAAGGATGCTGAAAATTCTGCACTCTCTCAGCACAGCATGAACCCTTCTGACCTTAGGACACACAGGAGGAGTCCACAGGGTGAGCATAGCTCCAGTAGGAGTGAAAACTAAGATATGTATAATGGTTTTAACTGCATTGATTTGCTTGCTTTTCTTTTTTTTTCCTTCATTGTATCAATTACATTAGACTCATAATCCTAGATTTAKGCTAATAATCATTCAGTCATACTAACAATAAATTCTTGGCCTGATATGCATATTTTTTAGATATATAATCTATGCCTTTCTCTTTGCATATAAACAAGATTTTGAACATAATAACAATGAAGAATTGGATTGCTTGTAGGAATTCTTGGTATTACTAGAAAAGAAATTAGTGCYTTGCTGGACTAAAGGCAGCACATTTAATGAAGCAGACTTCTTTCTTTATAAGATAAACAACTGCAGGACTATGTCAGCAAGCAAAATTCCRACTGACCTGATGTTTTGCTCAAGTGGAGAAAACACTTAAAGGATGCAACACTTCCAGAACAAAATTGAGTTATATATTCAGTATATTTGATTCTGAAGATGGTTTACCTTCTCCCTAGCCAATTCTGAGTGACTGGCTTCTCTAGCTATSCTGTCAAAATATTCCCAACCATCAAGCTATTTAATTCTGGTATCTCTAATGGTCTTAAGGTCCTCCATCCTCCTTAAAAGCCTGCAAATCACCCATCTCCTGCTTCTTTAAATGTGAGCAATATCTGTATTTGTTAAGCCTTTGGTACAGCATCAGCATCCTTCTCTTTCACGTTAGAGTCATATTTTCCACAGATTTTTACTTTTTGCATGTTTTTTTGTCTTCCTCTCCTGCCTCATGTATTTATTCTACTGTTCATTGTGTTATTTTTTCTGATCTTCAGGATAAAAATTTTCCTACTCTACACCTTTGATTAGTCCTGCTTTTTTTTGGCAGACATCTACACTTCTGGAGTTGTCGGTCCAGCTTTTCTTTCCTGTTCCACCATATCATCAAAAATTCACCATGTTCAGACAGACTCATTCTGAAGTGTTATTTCAGAAAAATAAGGTATAATTCCTACTTATGCATTTCCTTGACTTACTGATTATCAAGGCAGATCAAATAACTGTCCATGAAGTCACAGAATCATAGCATCGTTTGGGTTGGAAAAGAACTCCAAGAACTTTACGATCATTAATCCAGCACTGCCAAGTCCAGCACTAAACCATGTCCTTCACTGCCACATTTTTTAAATATGTTCTGAGATGACTCTATCACTCCCCTGGGCAGCCCCTTCCTTGAAAATGCTTTCCGTGACGAGATTTTTCCCAAACGTCAAATCTCAATCTCCTCTGGCACAATTCAAGACCATTTATTCTCATCCTTACCACTTGTTAACTGGGAGAAGAGACTGACCACCACCTGGCTATAACTTCCCTTCCCTTCAGACATTCCCCCTAAGCCTCCTTTTCTCTAGAACAAACACCCCCAGCTCCCTCAGCTACTCTTCMCAGGACTTGTGCTCCAGACCCTTCCCCACCTGCATTTCCCCCTCTGGATGTGCTACAGCCCCTAAATGTCTTTGTTTAGGTGAGAGGCCCAAGACTGGACACAGTGCTTGAGGTGTGGCCTCACTGGTGCCCAACACAGGGGGACAATCACTGCCCTGGTCCTGCTGCCACACTATTGCTGATCCTGGCCAGGTGCCATTGGCCTTGTTGGCCACCTGGGCACACCTGRGCTCATGTTCAGCTGCTGTCCACTGTTGCCCTGATTCTTTAGCCTTCTGATTGCTTACATATTTCTACTGGAGATTCTCATGCATGTAACATAAACAAGTAGATTGTTTTCTCATCCCTCTCTGTGATGGACTTCTGAGTTGACCACTAAAGTCAGAGAGGTGGTCCTCTCATCTCCCAATCCTTGATCAAATTCCAAATCCTATTTAAACCCCAAATCATAATGAACTGCCCTTCTTTTCCTCACTTCAACCTGATGGTGAGAGTTGTTCTTTTGTGTCCTCTTGCAACAGTCCACCAGAATCCCCAGGTCCTTTTTCTCTGCGCAGCTTTCCAACCACCCTGTCCCCAGCACTGCAGGGGGTTGTTGTGACCTAAGGGCAGGACCTGGCACTCGGGTTTGTTGAACCTCATACGATTAGCCTTAACTCACTGATCCAGTCTGTCYTGATCCCTCTGCAGAGCCAGTATTTGATATACTCAAACGAYGGCAAGTAAAGGAGATCATGTTCTGTGACTGTGTAATATACTTCATACATAATTTACTAAAGTCCATGGCATGTTGTTCTTTTCACCCGTGAATTTTAATAAACCTTATATTGGTCTGTTAGAAACTGAAATGTTATGGTTTATGGCTTAAAAATCTTCATTAAGGACCTTTGGCTCATATAGCAAAACTGTATAACAAAAGCTGCACAGAAGTTGTGAATGGGGCTGTGACTAAGGCCCTGCACTGCTCATTGATGAAGGTAAGATAAAGTGACACAGGCCTGGACTGGGGGACAAGAATATACTCACAGGAGGACCAAGTGTAGCACCTTCAGGATGGAGATCACAGCCCCCAGGTTTTCAGCTGCCAGGCTTGCACAGACCCCCCCACCCCCCCCACCCYCCCATACCAAAGTAGGGAGGAGGAGAGGCTTTGTGTGTGTGGTGAAATAGCCTCTGGTCCGAGGCAGTGAACACCCATCCTCTGCTGTGCAGAGCAGCTCAGCTCTGGGCCCCCTCACCCYAAGAAAAGCTGCATCCACTGGTCAGACAGCTGAGGTGGTGTCATGGCCSATCAAAGGTCCCCCCAAAGGGGTCCCCAGACTCTGCTCCAGAGCACTGCAGTACGATACAACAGATCCACATTGGTGCAAGGTACAGTGTCAAACCTAGCCCCCTTAGTGGCACCTGGGTGTTCCCACCTGGCCCAAATGTATAATAATCCACGGGATTCTAGACTTTTGGCTCTGGGGCCCCTCACCACCAAGAAGACTGGATGAGGAGAACAACGAGATGTTGTTGGGACCTCCAGAACAGTGATATGTTTCTATAACCCCTGTCACTCTCTGCCTGTAAATGCTCCTCCTTCCACCCCATCGCCTTTTTCTATTTCTTTTTCTTTCCTTCCTTTCTTCTCCTATCTTTCTTTCCTCCCCTTTTACTATTAAATAATACATAGTAAGATTTTTGGCACCAACACCTAACCTAATTTGGTTTTCATCAAGTTTTGTGGTATATTTTGAACCTTTCTGGGCTCAGTATGTTATATTCACACAGATTTAGTTTTCCTTGTCCTTCTGTGTTTATTTAGATGGTAAAAGGTCTAAAGAAGAATAACAAAGGATTTTGTAGCAAACACATGTCCAGGTCTGCAGGGTGAGGGCAGGGTCCTGCCTSTACCAGGAGTTTCTGCACAGGGCATCTGTTAATAGGAAACAACACAGTCTCTTTTTCTTGTGGTCTTGCCTGCTCAATCACTTTCATCTTTTCCCCACTTCTTGTCTTTGATCAGATTAAATGGCCATGTGAGAGAAACTGTACTCCTGAAAATGAGTTCTAGTATAGCTCTTAAAATGCTTGGAGAATATGTGAATCCCCAGCTGACATGAAGATGGGACACAGCTCTATTTTCCCTACTGTTCACCTYGCAGATTAATATTTTATAAAGGATATTTTAAGCAAAGCAAAACTCCAGTTTTGAAGGAGATTGTGGTTGAGGTTTTTTAATAAAAAATGAAGTAAAGTATAAGTTACATAACTTGTATTTCTTCTTAACTTATTCAATTMATAATTAATAAAACAGATTTTTAAAACAAATGACATAAATTAAATGTTCATCTAACATTTATTAATTTTACTCCTGGAATGGAGAAATGATTACTTTGCTTTTAATTACTGAAAATTCAAAAATTAACTSGAATGTGTTAATCTGGGCTTGCCTTAAAGACCCATTACTTCAAACTCCCAGACTTATGAAACCTATTTCAGGATTTTCTGTACTGTTGGTCCTGTAGAAGCTCTTCTCTGTGGAGGTTTAAAGCATAAGATAATCAGAACAAAAGGAAAGAGAAACTTATAGTGCAAATCTGCTTAAGAGCAAGTGAACACCTGTTGCAGCAACCCTCTTATTGGAGGGTAGAAATGAGCCAAAACACCAACTTCTTGTTTATCACAGCATGAAAAGGGTCCTGGTTTATTGCTCTTTACAGCTCAGCTATCCTGACTCCAACAATTCACTGACTCTGGCTGCAGCAAGCCCCTACTGGAGGTTTCCCTTGCAGCCTCTGACTGCTGGTTATTTCCTGCYAAACTGTGACTGCATGTATTAGTTTGCAGACTCTGACTGCAGGCTTTTACCTAGCTAGACTAAGGCTGCAGGTTCCAACAACAGGCTCTAASTGCAGACCCAGGCAGACTAGACAGACCTCACAGCAGTGATTCTCCTCTCCCAGGATCCTTCTTCATGATCCTCATTCTCTCTTCCTCAAGGTTCCTTCTCCTTCATAATTCCCCCTCACYAGCTAAYCCACTCCCTTTTATCACACTTATCKTTAYTGGTCATAGCTGTGACTCATCAGGGGCAAGGCTGTATTGGGTAATTAACACAGCYGTTATACAGGCAAAGTCACCTGTATTCCCTTCTCCTACAAACACCTACTTAAGTGTGATAAAACGAAGGCTCCCAGAGGTAAACACATTTTCGYATAAAGTCTGTAGTTTAAGGACTTCCAGAGTTCTTTAATCTGCAGCTACTCTGACAGTAAGCTTTCAGGATATTTTTTTCTGTGAAATYATAGAATTTCATGTTCATGAAATACAGAGCTTTTTTCTTGGTTTTAGCATGAAGTTTGTTAGAGTTTATTAGTTAGGGGGGAAGGAGTTTCTAGATTTAAAAGGTGGAAGATATTTTTWGTAAAAGTCTTTATCCTTTCCAAATTTGTATGTTTGGACATATTTAGGGAACCACTTTATTCTTGAACATTCACTTACATTGCTGCACYTTTGCAAAATTGTGAAAAGGCTAGAAACAACCTTTTTCTACCCCAAGATAGCAATCTCAGCTACAGAAAAAGTCTCCCACAGAGCAGATACCTTGATGACTCAATAAGATTATTACACACTGTTTAAAATTCCTTCCACATTAATGGAAAGCTTCATGATGGTGTCCTGTTCAGCTGTAAGGGGAGTTGAGGAAGATTCTTTTGATAAATTTCTCYGACAAAAATAAATGCAAATATGGAAAAATATTACATCTGAGAACTGTTTACTGACAAAGAAAGCGTAAGGTCCTCACTGGAGGACAGAAAAGAGAACAAAGAGGGAAAAAGAGATGTAGAGAGAAGCAGAAGACAGGGACAACATTACTGCAAGAACCCTGGGGCATCCTGTCGGCGTCAGCTTGGCAGATGAAGTGTGTGTGCTGTAGTAAGCCAGAGCAGCTCCTGTGGTGGGGTAAACACAATTTCCAAACAGCAGCAGGCTGTGTGTCTCTCCCGTTGGTGAATGAGGGCTGCGGGCTGGCTGCCRGGCAAGGCGTGAAAAGCGGCAGTGGCCGCTGGGTGCAGGTGGTGGCAATGAGCTGCCTTGGGGAAGAGGTGACGAAGGGTAGAGGAGTAACTCCGGACAGGCAGGGAAGAAACAGCACCGCAGGAGGAAAAAGGTTGGGGGAGGGAGAGAAGTTGTGCCAGGCTGACACTCTGGGCAAGCCCCTATTCCCAAGGAAACAAAACCTGTGGAAAAAAATGTGGTGCAGCTCACTGCTTTCATGTGCTAAGACTCCTCTCATAGCTTGATTTCCTGGGCATTTTTTCCYGGGCATCCAGCAGTCTTCACCACYGGCAAGGGGGTTGTCRMTTGCWGTCCAAKCGTGGAAGCTTTCTMTTCCMTGATTGTCTGCTAGGTGAAGTTCCCCCAGAGACAGAACTTCTCTCCATTTTCTTAAGGTGTTGTCCACTTAGAGACTGTTATGTCAGCTGTCTTTCCCCCTCCCCCTGCCCATGTCCTTAAGGCTCCCTGGACACGTACAGGGACACATACATTTTTTATAAAAAATCTGAGGCATAAATCAAAATTACTTTGGTTGTTCTCAGATGGTGAAGAGGGATGTTCAATTTTCATTTTTATGTAAAGCAACACATAATTTCTTTGAAGTGAAGAGGTGCTAAGAAAATTAACCATGATGGCAAAGGTCCTGGTAAYGATGAAAGACACAAGGTAATATCGTGCTAAGAAGTTTCACCATTTCAGACTCATTTGAAGTTTAAGTATTGAATAAACTAAGCTAATTTTATAATTGTGGACTGYGCCTTGGATGTGGATTTGAGAGAAATAGATTTGAAGAACTTCTACATGGGTTGACTCTGTAGTTGGTAATTCCGGTGCTTCTGGCCAGAATCACTGGGATTACAAAACAGCACCTGCCATAAGAAGAAATGTGATCTACTGCTAATTAAATGAATGAATGAAACATGCCATTCAAAGCTAACTAGCTATAAACCAAAAATAGCACGGCTGAATTCTCTTCCTCTCTTCTCTCATGCCATCATATTATCAACACCTAATTACCTCCAMATAGAGAGACTGTAAAGTATTGTCCTAAAAAGCTGACACATGAATGTTCAARTTTTATCTCTTATTTCTATTACAGCTGTTTTGTGGGGKTTTTTTTCAACCAGYAATARGTTCTGTGAWTTTGTCAAGGAGTGTTTTCTTTATTGGAATCTATCACTTTTGCTTACAAAGAACAACCTGCCATTTCCTCAAAGAACTGAGATTTGGACATAAGGGGTTTTTTTCTTATAGATTTTCTGAGCAAGAATGGATTTTGAAGAGAACATGGTATAAATAAAGAGAATCACTCTTATCACTTGTTTTAAATAAAGTTAGAYAGTAACCAAAACCCAATTTCTCAATCATACAAAAACTCTGAAAGGAAAACAAAGCTATATTTATTGTCTTGTTTCASGTTTTTGCCCATCTATATGAAAGATACTGTATGGGCAAATGGTAATGATTTCACCTGACTGTGCAGATAGTTCAAATGATACCAAAAGACACCTTGAGAGATTGTCCTCCTTTAAAAATCAAGGTCTTTTCCTGCCTTTCCCCAGATGTAACTAACTAAATCACAGAACTAATTTCTATAGAGAGAGATCAAAATTACTACTGCTCTCTTTCCATAATATTTGGAAAGAATAATTAATATCTGATGGGGGAATAACAATAATTTCTTTTCAATAAATGTTAGTCATCAAAATTAAATATCTCATCTAAACTAGACAGCTTCTCCTACAGCCAGTGGAAAAATAAATTTCTTCCTGAATCCTTTGTCAAAGAGAGGTGAAGCTATTATTCGGTAAAGATCCCTACTGTACCTTGGGTAAATAGRTAAAAATAGGTAAAAATAGGTAAATAGGTAATCTGGTCTCAACATATCTATTTTAGATGACTATAAACTGAATTGGCTTCCACTGGTAATGTCAAAGATATACGGAGAAAAATTAACTGAAGTAAAAAAACCCCTATAATTAGTAAAAAATGTAATTTTCACTCAGTAAAGCAAATAAAAGAGAAAGATTTTGAAGKTGCAGAATCATTGACCTGTGAGAGATTATCAGATCTATTCCCCATCCTACGACAGGATAACTTAGATAATAATCTTATTGCCAGGGTAATTTTCTACTCTGTTCTTAAGTTTTCTATGGGTAAATACATGCAAATACTATCTTTATGGCTCTTCCAGAAAAAGTTTAAGTSTTTGGACCTCTGTAACATGTAGATATTGTGTTCATTCCCAGTAGTCATTTCTTTTGACTAGAACATCTAAAGAAGGATGTATTTAGTAGRCGACCAACCACTCTTTTTTCTCACTTTTGCCTGAAGGTTGGCATGCATTCAAGAAGTCCAGAAAAGTGTAGGACACATTTGTTTATTCACAATCATTCCAATTATTGTTCCTCTCCTCAGTATTTGACTATATCGGTCCTCTGTTGTGGTGACCCCTAGGGCTCTCCCATGGAAGGAGTGCAGTATCTGACCTATCTGCATAATTAATTTTTCCCCTGGGAAGTCTCTCTGAGAGACTTCCCTCTTGGTCATGGTRAGCAAAAACTTAACAATGCCATGAACCTTTGCATGCCATGTTACTTGTTTCCCTACAATTGGTTAGAACCTCACTTCCTGGTTTTCCTGTTCCCTTATTGGTGTATTTTGGATCCCTCCCCTGATTGGTGGTTTCCCTTATCCCTCCTCCCATTGGTCCGAGTTAAATCCTGCCCTCCCAGTTCTCTCTAAAATCCCGACASCCTGAGACCTCAAGGTCTTTCAGTCATCAGTTCCAGCTGAATAAAGAAGGCTCCAGGGAACTGGAAGATTGGGTCCTGTCCTCTGTTCCTGTGCCGCCTGAAAGARCTGCCTGGCTCAGCTGTTTCTGCAGCTGTCACAACTGAGCTGATCTCACAGGAGTGCCAGTGCCCCCTGATACTGAGAGAGTCTTTCTAAAGACACCTCGCTGGGGAAGGTTGTGGCACCTGGAGGGCCACGGGCTGCAACATTCTATTGGTCATTAACTAGACTAGATCACTTTCTTTCAAGACATTGAGGTGTTCCTGATTAACCTTCAGCTTGCGATTCAATGATGCGTCTTGATGTCTTTACTGGCGCCTACAAAGTTCTGCATTGCCACATGAATTTGCCTGAGTTGGCAGCATCTTGCTTTTCCTCTGTTAGAGTATCATGCATCTTTCATGCATCATCCATTTTTCAAGATCATTTTGAGTCCCAAATTCAATCTCCTGTATATGACCAATCTCTTTCAAAGTGATGTAATTTGTGATTTTAATAAGGAGATTTCTTCACTCTGATTTTTAATAAAAATGTTGAAAACAGGAAGTCTGATCCTGCTTGATAACCTTTCATTCTGAATAGCAAAGCACTGAGAGATGCTCAGGTTTCCAATGAGTTCACAGCCCAGTATATTATTTTCAGCTAGATCGTGTTGCCYCCTTTGCACATAGGAATGCCATGTGTCAAAAGCCTTACTAGTATGGAAAAATGACATCTGCAACTTCTTTTCTATKCCCTAATCTTATTGCCATGTCGGAGAAGAACATTAAATTGGTCTGACAGAGGTTTTTTCTTCACAAATTCACATTAGCTTCTGCATACCTCTTTAAAAGACATTTTTTCCCACTTTGTTGTTCAGCTTCCAGTTTCTTAACCGGAACTGAAATTGATATGAGACCTCGGTTGTTTTCTAGTTACCACAGAGCTTTGGTTCTGGAGTGCTTATTTTTAAAAGTAATTTTATATTGATATATTTTTTCTGGATTTCTTAGCAGTTAGAAAAAGACTATGTAAGCATGCCTTCAGCTTATACCTATTAGTGGTTTATTTGAGTACTGTCTGCAATGTAAAGATAGTTGAACTCTGAACAAACATATTTAGATGTGTTTTTATACTATTATATTGGGGTTTTTGTACTTAACATTATCAAT
Source organism: Mixornis gularis (assembly GCA_003546035.1). NCBI lineage: Eukaryota > Metazoa > Chordata > Aves > Passeriformes > Timaliidae > Mixornis > Mixornis gularis. The sequence continues at coordinate 7,842,194 of QVAJ01000013.1, read as the reverse complement.
AATTGTAACATATCTCTGAATACGTGATTATAGTATTGGATATTCTGACATGAACAATATGAGTAAAACTGTTTATTTCACTGAATTTGAGTCCTAGGGCAAACCCACACATTTTCCATAGGTGTTATAATTTTGTTTAGCTYCCAAGTGAAGAAATAATGATGATTTCATTACAAAGAAATCAAACTAAAAGGCCAAAAAAGAATTTATAAATGACTGTCCTTTCTAATTCAATGAACAGTTATCTACTTTTGAGATGCTTTTTTGAAAATGCTGCTGAGAAACATGACCGTTTCATTGATAAATGATCTTTATTTATAAAATAAAGATTATTAATATTTATTTATRAAATGAAAGTAAAATGTACTTTTCTTTTTGTTGATGCTGCACAGAATATCTACATTTTATTATAGCCTTCTGCTTATGGGAAGGTCAGTGTACCACGCACTCTGTAATGATACAGCTCACACTGTGCAAACCTAATGTCTCATGGAAAAATAAATCTGTAGTGCTCAATAATCAGAGGGGAAGAAAAGCCCTGAGAACAAGGTGTCTGAGATTAATTTTATTTACAGTTTGCAACTAGCCATGCTGAAATACAGAAGAGATTGAAGAAAATACTGCAAAATGAAATTATGTGCTAYGGGGCTTTTCTCTTGTCCTTTGTTGAACATCTATCTGTGGCAGTAATTTTCTAGTTTTACTTACAAGTTTACCTATGTATTCCAGGAATGTCAGAAAATTGTCCTTAAACAGATCCCTTGGTCATTTCTGMGTGTGTTTAGACAAAGCAGTCAGGTGGACTCTGTTTTAGAATGTGAACTAGTTCATCAAGAGGCAGACAGGCCTACTCTTACTGTGCCTGTTGGTTGTCTAAGATTTGGCAAGTGACTTATTTTTTACAGATTACTTTGTTCGTGCCACACTTGAACACAGGATGGGAACATAAGAATAGTCCAAAGATCCATCTGGTTTTGTGTTATCCTATTGACAGTGGTCAAGATTAGAGGCCTAGAGAAGAGTGGAAAAACAAGCAGATAGTGACACTGCTCCAAACACTCCTTTAACTGCCAATAATTTATTGCTGAAAGGTTTACTCTTCTCTCTGCCCAAAGATATSACAAAGCATGGTCCTTGTTTCACAGTCACTTAGAGAAGTCCTGATGAAGGCAAAGGAACAACCCTGGGCTTCTATATAATATTTGTCCTTACCCTTACTTGAACAGTATTTAATTCCATTGATCAGTTCCACAACTACTTTGTAACCCCACTTTTTCACATATCATCTCATCTATTAATAGTGTCTAAGATGGATTCTGGATTCAGAGATTTATGTTTTCTCCATATCTGAAGGCTACCTGCAGGAAAGTTCTCTTCCAGGATTTCTAGTCACTGATAGAATTGCAAATTTGGAGTGCTGGAATGACAATAAATTGTAGTGAACCACATTTTTTACAAGATTGCATCTTAGTTCATTAGGCAGTTGGACTGGTGCTCACCCAGTCCCTAATATCCCTACTGCAGATAAACCCTTAATTTTTAGATAACGTTGTGGAGTTAATCATTCCAGTCTCCCTATACTTTAATCTCTGGGTTTTTTATACCAGAAGTGATTTCAGCAATTCAGCTCTTCAAGCATGACCAAACAAATTGACAAAAAGCTAGAAAGACAAGATAAATTTCACAGCACATTATCAAAGTACCTTTGAGATTATTTTGACAAACTGTGGGCTAAATATGAAAACATATTTCAGTCATCAATATTAACATTTTTACAGTATGGGAAGACAWTGGCTGCCCTACAGTTTTTTGCAGCCTTTTTTTTCTGTCATATTTGAGGCTACTTAATGTAGCAAAGTGCTCTTCRGTGGAGTTACAATACATATTCCCAGCTGATGGTCTTCTAGAAGAAAGAAGTTGAGGCATGAAAAGCCTCTTAACATTTAACGAAGCTTTATAAATTGCTGGTGAAGACTAACAACTGGGTACTTAAGATAACAACAAAGAGGTAGCTGAAGCCTCGGGGAGGAGGGTATCTGACTGCACCTCTCTTCTTTGGGGGTTACTCTCTGAGGGGCAGGGACACCCTGAGAGATGGGCAGGTGAAGGACAGGGCTGGGGTGGCTGTTGGGCTCTCTCTTTCTAAGCTTTGGAGGAGGATGGYTGGAGCTGCTGCAGGGGGAAGGTTACTGCCGTAACCCTGCCCAGAGCTGCTGCTTCTTCTTTGGGGTGAGCCTCTGCCTGTGGGAGCAGCCACTGAACTGGGACCTTATTAACATCTACCTCATTAAAAGAGGGACCTCTCCCCATCTGCTCGAGTGTCCGGGATCCTAAGCTTGCCTCTCCCTGCCCTGCTCAGAGCCAGGCTCTGCTGCCTCTTGGACACTGCTCAGGGTTTTCACTACAGAGTAACCTTGCACCCCCTGCCTGCTGATATATCTTGCCTCCAGCCAACCCAGTTTCCTGCTTCGGAGAGTCCTGCTGGGGCAGCAGGATCAACTGCCCACAACTRCTTTGTGAAGCAAAGCCTCTATTCCMTCCCTTCCCAYCTTGGCTGAGCMGCCATTGCCACGTGTTCCTGAGMTCACGCCACAGCGCCCCCTGCAGCTGCGGGGGAATCATCACACCTGCCCTGCCCACCGGGAGTCACCAGCGCCCCTGCCGGCTGTGACCATAACTACACCAAAGGGGAAAGCGCCTGCGGCCAAGAAGGCTGTCACTGGGTTCCTGGGTCTGTTTGTTGTCAATGCCATAGTTGTTTGTTTGCCTTGTTATACATACTAGTAAGAACTGTTATTCCTATTCTCATATATTTGCCTGACAGCCCCTTAATTTCAAAATTATAATAATTCAGAGAGAAAGGGTTTACATTTTCCATTCCAAGGGAGGATCCTGCCTTCCTTAGCAGACACCTGTCTTTCAAGAAAAAGGGTTTTTTTTTTATCAAAATACACTATATGACTACAGGGATTTTTTTTAAAACAGCAGCAGATTAGACCATGTATTTTTGCTTGCTATACATTTTGGAGGCAATGTGACAAAATCAAGGAGCTGGTATTGATTAAGGGGAATTAGTTCTGCAAGAATCAGTTATATAATTTTTAAAAGTCAGCTTTAAGCTAACAGTGGCTAGAAGGTGAGAACAATATAATTACAGTATAAATACTCAAATTTGATTTTCATCTAAGCTATTAATAAAGCCTTTAAAATTAATTTCTTATTGATTACATTCTCTTCTTTTTATAATCCAACCTGATGGAAGCTTTAGGACTTCAAGACATGGATACAYGACATTTGAGAGTGTCAGGTAAATGCCAATGAAATCAATCTTCTATCTTTCCTATTAAAAATCTCTGATGCTGGCTATTTTATTCAGCCAATAAAACATAAAGACCCAACAGATACAGACACTGTTGTGAACACAAAGCATTCCAGTAATATATATCAGGACCCTTGAATAAAATTAATAACAATTTAAAAAATAACATTACCTTAGAATAATTAATAAAAGAAAACTAAAAAAAAAACAATGCTGCATTTTTTTCTACTTTTCAGATTCATTGGAAGATTCAAAATTAATTTTTAAAGTATCTTTCTTTCTAACATTGAGGACTAGATATGTCTATGAGTAGTTTTTTTGTGTAATCAAATGACTAGAACACCTAGATACCAGTTAAGAGGTAGACTATGTAAAAAGGTAAACAATAACCATAAAATTAATTGATATATTTTCTGCACAGGGTCTTTCTCCTAAAAAAAACCCTTGGAACTTTGGCCACTGGCATTGATGAATAAGCATATTGTAAAATTTTTGTGTCACTTGCCCARTTTGGATTTATAGGAAGTTTATAGATGCTTGGATGAAGCTGGAGAAATTATTTAAGACTTTTTAATATTTTTTGAGAAAACAAGTGATGAAACTGGTCTTCTTTCCCTCACAGATTTTAGAGTGATGTTCTTCCTTTAAATATTTATCTTCCAGATTACTCTTAATTTTCTAAGTTTGTGTCCAGCTCCAAACTCAAAGCAGGCAGTGATAGATATAAAAATGGGTTTGAAATGAATCCTTTGATACAAGCAGAAGGTGGAGCAGGATGAAAGTATATAGAAGGTGAAAGTATGGACAAGTAACCCTGGAGGAATTCTGAGACTGACCATGCAGGCAGGAGATTAGGAASGACAAAACCCAGATGGAATTGAATCTGTCAAAGGATGTCTTAGACAAGATGAGTGGGTTTTATAAGTCGCCAGGTGATAAAAGGAAGACCAGAGAACATGTCAGTGCACAGCCTATGAGGCAGGAGACTTGGACACAGCATAGTAAAGGTTGAGGTATTGAATATCTTCTTCATATCAGTCTTTACCAGCAAGACTAGTCTTCAGGCATCCAGACCTCAGAAACCACAGGGAAAGTCTGGAGCAAGAAATGCATGTCTTTGGTGAAAGAGGATCAGGTTACAAATACTTAAGCAAATTATACATTTAAGGGACCTGATGAGATGAGTGCTGAGGGAGCTGGTTGATGTCCTTAAGAGGCAATTCTTGACAATCTTGGAATGATCATGGCAGTTGGGAGAGGTGCCTGAAGAATGGAGGAAAGGAAGTGCTACTCCTAACTTCTGAAAAGGCAGAAAGGAGAGCTTGGAACTGTAGACAAGTCAGCCTAACCTCAAAGCCTGGGAATGTAGTGGACCAACTAATCCGGAGAACCATTTCTAGACATGTGAAATACTAGTCCAACAGGAGTAGTCAACATGAATTCACCAAGAGGGAGTTATTCTTTACCAATCTTACGACATTCAACAATAAATTGACTGTGTCATTAGATGAAGGGAGAGCTATGGATGACTTTGGTAAGAGTTTTATATTTTCCCCCTTAAGATCCTCACAGAGAAGCTGGTCAAGCGTGAACTGGATGAGCAGACAGTGGGGGTGCACTGGAAAATGGTGGAATGGTCAGATCCAGAGGGTGGTGATCAGTAGCATGAAGTCCAGTCAGGGGGCAGTAACCAGAGGTGTATCCCAGTTGGCCATGCTAGGTGAGATCCTGTTTAACGTTTTCTGTAATGATCTGGATGATGTGGCAGAATTTACCCTCAACAATTTCGTGAATAATGCAAAACTGAGAAGAGTGGCTGATACACCAGAAAGTCATGCCGCCACTGAGAGGGACCTTGAGAAACTGGAGAAACAGGATGAGGAACCTCATGGAGCTCCACACAGGGGCATTATGAACCCTTTGCAGTAATATATGCTGGGGTGGCACCCAGACAGGAAACAGCTCTACAGAAAAGGCCCATGGGGTTGATTGACACCAGAATGAACATGAGCCATGAGCCTTCCCTCAAGGCAAAAAAAGCAGATGGTATCCTGGGCTGCATTGGGAATAGTGTTGCTGTCAGGTGGAGAGAGGGGATCCTTTTCCTGTACTCAGGACTGCTGAGTTCATAYCTGGAGTACTGTGTATATTCCGAGTATGTTGCCATACTTGTGAGTTCTGGGTTCCTCAACACAAAAAAATCCATGGAGCTTCTAGACAGTGTTCAGTGACGGGCCAGTAAAACGACTAAGGAACTGGAGCATCTCTYCTATGAAGAAAGGCTGAGAACTGTATGATCTCAGAGGGGATTTTGTCAATTAATTTAAATACATGAAAAGTGGGCTTAGAAGTACCAAGACTCTTTACAATATGTCTAGTGACAAGAAAAGAGGCAATAAACAGTATCTGAAACACATGATCTGTAGGAATAGTGGTGTTTTTTACCGTGAGGTTGACTGAGCATTGGAGATGATTTCTCAGGGAGATTGAGGAGTACTGGAGATATTAAAAAGATATTTCGGCATAGTCCTGGACAACCTGCTYTAGATGAAGCTTCTAAAGCAAGAGRATTGGATCAGATGATCTCCAGTTCTCTCTTTAAACTTCAACCATTTTCTGTGATTGGCATGCAGATGAGAGGAAAAACAGCATCTCCCTTGAGTGTTATGAATTAGTCAGGATAAAAGCCATGTGTTGCCTTTCCTCACAGGATGGAAAAATGGGACACTCAAGAAATYACTCAGGTAGTTTCTGAGTCTGCTGTTCCCATAGATTAACACCTGGAAGCAGGTACCTGATGGTATCCTTTGCCTCTCAGCCATAATGCTGAGTTTATCCAAGGGCTGCTTTCCAAAATCCTTGTCCAAGGGATACAGTTTTTTTGTGAGCAGTCAGAGCATATTTTTTAAGTCTCTATGCACTACTGTTATTATAATTAAACCATATTTACTACAGCAGTGCCAAAGCACCTGTCAGGTCTGAATTGTCATCATTCTAAGTAATGTAAGTGCAGACCTATAGACARTGGCCAGTGTGAACAATTTACAATTTGCTCAGCATAGTTGTAAAATTTATACCTGCAAACAATAGTATGCCTTTCCCCTTCTCTTCACAAAGAATAATGAAGTTTTCAAACGTATCTACAGAAAAATAAATAATTTACTTTTCTCGCCCACAGAAATGAAAACATTTAAAACTACATAACTCAGTATTTCATGAACACTGCTGTGCTTTCTGAATGAATATTCAACTTCATGTTATCCTAGACTCTAATGTGGTAGAATATATACAGCACTTCATCTGTGAACTTATGACTACCTGACTTTTCCCCATACTAACCAAGACAAACTCTTTTATTAATGGGTGGAATCCTCAGTTCTGACTCCTTGAGTTGCAAGGCTCAAGAAATCTCATTTGAGCACAGACAGAAACCTGATTCAATAAAATCAAGAAGAAATTATATTGAGGGCTTTAGTCGAAAAACTATAAAGGTCATATCATCAAAATTTGAGAAAGCAACTCTCTGTCTTACAATTTGGCGTCAATTCCATGAACCACAGAGATCTATTTATTTTCCAAACAAGAAATTTTATGGGCTAAAGGAACTAATAAAATTTTAGGGTTTTTTTTTTTTTATTTCAATGTCACTTTTCTCATATCATCTAAGGCTAAAGCTGTCTTTTCACTGTAAAGAATCTATTTAACTCTGGAGTGACATAACAAAATTACATCTTGAACTGCATCTGAAGTTGAGTCACATAAATTCAAAAGAGATGAGCACTAATTTCTGCAGAAACTGGTGCAAGCATATTCTCCTTACCTAAAAAATATTACTCAGAATATTCAGATATGCATAATTATTTTTTTGCATGTTTGAACACTAGCGTTTTCCATAAAATAATGTAATGCATGAAGAAACCTTACTTTTTTCTTGCAAAATTTTGTCACYATTGGTAAATAATGCTTGAGAATTCACATCAAGATCTTTTACATTAGTAACTAGATTTAACTGCTTTAATATTTTGGACCACAGGTGGACATTTACGATTTGGTTTTTCATTTTTTTCTGCTAACTTCTCTTCATGCCTGTATCATTCCCATGGAGAAAACAAATCAAATTGTCTGTTTTCAATTCTCCTGCCAGGAGCTAATCAAGGAATTAGAAGCTTGGCTTGTGAATGTTGTCAGCCATGATCTCCATTCTCACTCTTAATTACAAAATTAATGTAGCACAAAAGTCATTAGAATAAAATTTAAATTAATGCAAGTAGCTAAGTTACTATAGAACTGCTTTTACTTCATTAAACAAAACAAAATAAACAAACAGAAAACCCCAGCATAAAAAATAAATTTTGGGAAACAGTGACAATAAATTTTTTGTACAAAACCATACAGAGATTCAATTATACACACAACTTGACAGTGACAGTCCTGAACAATAATTCTTTCCATTGTTAAAATGAAGTTGGGAAGTTACAATTAAACAGATTTATCAGTGACTCAATGACAGAGTTGCAGTAGAAGCTGGATGTTTGAAACACTATTTTATATTTGTATCTTCCTTTAGCTGCAGTTTCCTGACTGATGGTGTAAATATGGGCTTCAGCATGAACACCTGAATACACAAGAAAACTTCTCTGTGTGTGTGAAGCCTAGCTTCATGTAAGACAGACAGCATATTGCATATGAGAAAAAGTTAACTTTCCATTTCTCCCATCAGATTTTAATAATATCACAAAGTTCAATACTATTGGAGTTAAATTCACACAATTCAATCTGTGATGAACTCTAAATTCATTGACTAATGATACTTTATTGATGCTGAAACTGGCACCCAAAGTTGTGGTTTTTCTCTTGCCTCTCTAATTCTCACTGTCTTTTAATCTCCATCAGAACTGAGAGGATTCAGGCTGGCATGCATGGCKAGAAGTTTATCCCAATTTAGACAAATGATTATGGGGATTTCACCTCCATTTCTTGTAGGAACATGATGTAACAATCAGTTGATARTGTGTTCCAGGAATGATAAAGCACAAGTAAAACAATTTGCCTGGAATAATAAAAAAACAAGGGAAGATGGTTTTAACATCTGGCCAGATGTTACGTATCTGCTAGGACAGAAGACACCTTAGTCCAGCCTCTACTACACTGATGGTTCAATAAAAAGAGGGAAACAGCAGAGTAGCAGGGTAAATCTTTCTGTATAGATCCTTAGTTGAATGTTCCTACAATGCATTACCAACTGCCTCTCCTGCACATTTTAAGCATCTCAGATTTTGATGAGATTTTTATATAACATCAAGCTCCAACCTGAAAGTGTCTTCATGAAGAACTCTATGATAAATGGGAATTATTCACTGTGGAATTACTGGGAAATGTGCAATGGAGGCAACAGCAGAGAATTACCGGCCTATAGCAAAGGACAGGAAATGATAGATACCCTCTTGGATCTTTATATAATGTCCTTCCTATCCAATGCATTGTCTAAAATACCTTAGCTAGCACCAATGCTTTGGATTTAAATTTTTTTTTTTTTTTTTTTTTGCATTCACAGAAGGATTTGAAACATTTTCAGAGACTTCAATTTTCTTGAGCCAACAATTGCAATCTTTATGTAAATCAGGAAGTAAGCAATCTCTGAGATGACTTCACCCTCTTTTATTCCTTATGTTAAATGGTGTTGCCAATACACTGCATTTTCTGTTCATTTATATATTTGTATAAGCTGAGATAAATGCCTGGCAAGGAGTGGCAACATAGCCTACCKGGAAAAGTGAAATCAATTGTTTGACTCTGGTGAATGTAAGCACCTGCATAAGAGTTTGTAAGACTGAGACTCAATATAAAAAACATAGTTAAAGTTCAAATTATGGACATTGGTTTCATGTGAAACTCTTCTAAAGGAGAGGTAATTTAAGTTTCGTAACTTACTTTAGCATTCTCAAAAAATTAAATGTTGTATTTCTCAGCACAGTTTGTTGTATAATTTATCAGYCAGGAGAATGGGTAAAGTCTGATAGAGACAATTGACATTGGAACTCATTATGATATTTACTTAGAACTCACAAGACTGTGTACTATACTTTGTGGGGCATAAATATTGTYCCAGCATAATCACCAAACAAGAATTAATTTTATGTCTTAGAGCCTAGTATTCCTAGGAAGAACTACTTTTCATTGCTGTTATAGGAAAAGCATGACAATTCTTTTGTTTTATAACATTCCTTAAAGGAAAGAAAACAGAAATCAGGTGTTCCTAAATTCTGGGATAGGCATTAGGAATTGTATGTGTGCTATTAAAAAGTGGTATTCACAAAGGTCACCTCTATTGAGCATCCCACTCMACTGTTGTGCTCCAGCCTTGTGTTTGTGCTCATGTTTAGACTTTCTTATCTTTCTTCTGCAATGCTTGTTCCAATCAGACTCAAACACAGTCATCTGCAATTACATCATTTCCTTCCTTGTTCATCACCAGACTTTTACAAAAGCTGCTGTGGAACAGTAGAGCTCCAGTCATACTAATCTGTTGACTATTCAGAGTGGCAATATAATCTCTCATAGTAATCACACCTTATTWTTCTATACTAAACATAGAGTAAGCCAGAAAGAAAAGTTATGCCTGGATTTTCCCATGCATACAGAGACGACATAGCTGAGGAAGACTCCTGCACACACACAGATGAAAACCACACAGGCATATTTACATGTGTATGTATTTAGAAAGGACAGTGAAACTATGGCAGTATTTCAAATTTAATTTATATCAACAATCACAGAACCATAGAATGCTTTGGATTTAAAGGGACCTTAAAGATCATCTCTTTCCAACCCCTTGCCATGAGCAGGGACATCTTCCGCTAGAGCACGTTGTTTAGAGCCCCATCCAAACTGGCCTTGAACACTTCCACAACTTCTCCAGGTAACCTGTGCCTTGTAGTAAAGAATTTTTTCTAATATCTAATCTAAACCTACTCTCTTTTAATTTGAAACAATGTTTCAATAACTAGTCCCTTGAAGAGACCTTTTCTTGCACTTTCTTTGGAGAACTCCAAATATTTTGTAAAAGTCTAAAGTTTATCCCAAGCTATATTTGAGACTTTTTGCTTGTTTCTTTCCATATAACTGAATCTCTTTTCTGTCTTAGACATGAACAGAGGACCAGATTCAAATTAAATATAAGCACAATTATATTGACTTTATTTAGACTTTACATATGAGGAAGGATTTTGGTTTTCAATTCCCATTGCAACAATATTTATTACCAAAGGTAGGAGTACCTATCTTGATAATTATGTGTTTCTTGGCTTCATTGTAAAAGTCATCCAACAGCAAGGATAAGGTAGGCATTTCAGGAAGCTTCATAAAGCTTTGAGGACTGGGGAAAACTGAGGCTTTCTGAATTTTATCCACCTTGGTCCAGTAATGCTGAAAATTTATATACCCCTCTTTTTTTTTTTGTTTTTTCCTTTTAATTTCTTTAGCAATAGATTTTTAAAATTGATAGAAACAGCTAAGGTTTCTTTCAACTGTTACTGTTTAATAGCCTTAGATCATTATATTTTCTTTTAAATGACATCTTAAAATAATTTAGACTGAAAAAGASCTTTAAAATCATCATGTCCAACCGTAAACCTAACACTGCCAAGTCCACCACTAAACCACGTCCCTAAGTGACACACACATCCATGCATCTTTTAAATACCCACAGGGATCGTAAGTCTGTCTATCCCTTCCCTATGAAGCCTATTGAAGTGTTGGACAACCCCTTGGTTAAAAAAAAAAAAAATCTAATATACAATATAAACCCTTTATGTTTTTAATTAATTCTTCAAACTTCAGTGGTAACAGTGTTAATGGTTAGACATCACAGCAGCTTTGCCTTCTTTAATCATTGTTCTCTGAGAAACTAGTAACTGCTGACTCCAGTATTGCTTTGAAGATGCAGAAACAAAGTCCAATGAGTTGTCCAAGGCCTATGGTAAGCCTCTCATATGAACTTCATTATCAAATAACCTTGTTTAATATTATCTTTCTAGGTATTTCTTCCTCGCCCACATTATTACCAGATGAATTTACTTACAGTGAAATGCAATGACTTGAATTACTGTGTCATTCCTTAGTTACTCTGTTTCACATAGCTGTGAATCTCAGAGAKGTAGATAAATCTTATCTTCATCATGACTTTTCAAAACTCCTAATTAATACATCCACTTGCTGTTATTTCCTACAGTGATAATGGTTTCTGAATGCAGCAGCACAGCATGGGATTCTGCAGCCAAGCAGTACAATTTAAATGTCCTGTTGACAAGAAAACAAAGCTTGTCACCAATATAGAGAAGACTTATATTTACATGTCTTCCATATGTGACACCTTATTTTGGAGAAAAATAGCTACTCAGAATCACATCTATGTTAAGCAGTAAGTTGAAAAACCTAAATTGGCAACAGTCTTGAGTGCTGKTTTTGATGGGAAGCTAAGCAGTTTCAGGGCTGATGAGAAAAATGGAACTGAATTGGAGCTGAAGCTGTAAAATTGTCCAGAAGACCACTCAGTGACTACATTTCACACATTGCAGGAGGATCTACCCCATCACTGTTTCTAGATCTTTCAATTTTACATAATATTTTGAGTCTTCTCAAATCAACTGGGACTTAGGTTATTACGTCAAAATCTATTTTCTTACCTTCATTCAACTAAAGAAAAAAAAAAAAGAAAAAAGAAACCTACACTAAAATACCTATAAAGATGTGAACAGTGGTGGCCAGATCTCAAAGATGTAACAACCTCTCCTTAGGTTACATACAATACATCAATTTGGCCCTATTGTTACTGTCATGCTTGTGTTTCAGCACCAGAATTCAATTTGTGAGAAGAACTCTGGATGATCCTGTAATAACAAAAGATAAAAATATAGGCAAATTTATAATAAAATTGTTATTGTAATGCAGGGTATGAGGCAAAGAGATCTTTCAATTTAGTGCGTACTACAGGTGGATAGAAGGGGTTTTTTTTAGTAATTTGATTCGACAACAGTATTGTTACATAAAGAAAGATAAAGATGAATAATCTGACCTTTTCCTCAGTTTTGTGTTGTGGCAATTGACATGACTTTTAAATTATGTTGTAAAGTCTATGTTGGGTTTATACTTCAATGTCCATTATGTATCTTCTRCGTTAGTATTTTAAATTCAATTAAGTATTAAGGAATTCGGAATCTCCTTTCACTTATCCTGCTTTCACTGGTTTGGATCTAGGATTTTTCAGTGCAGATTTCTGTCCTGGGTAGCAATTACTGAAATGTAGCAATCCTGTGCAATACAATTTTATTGAGGCGGGGGTTTTGGCATTTCAGTAAAATAAGTAACTAAAATATTCTAAAAGTTTGATTGCAGCATATTCTTGTCATATTGTTGCCCTCAAAGAAGTCTCAGTCAAAGCAATATTCTACATCAATGTGTAGTTGGCAAACACACATTATTTTCTCCCTATATTTTGATGAGCCCTTTGGGCATATTTTGCTTTGTCAGTGACTATATTCAATTCAATTCAAGGTCTTAATATTTTGTTGCTAAAAACAGGAGATGAAAAGATACTATAAAAAAACCTCCATACAGCTGCTACAACTTCATTAGAGGCTCTACATAAATCTCTTTTACATCAAGGATCATTGACCTGATAAAGTGCAATAGAGTTGATTGCACTTGTTTTCCATGTTGATGTCATAAAGGTGCATTAATTAAATAAATGCATTAAAGCTGCATTCCTCTGTTGGTTAATGTGGACCTCACAAAATAAGACTATTGATATTATTGTTAGAATTAAGACCACCTAAATCAGGAGGTCATTACTTTGAATGACACAGCAGAAGTTGTTCTGCTCATGAGGGTACAGGTCAAGGGACAAAAAAGCTGAACCCGTACACCTGGATTTCTGGCTCTGAATTAACAGGCCAGAAATAGGCCAATGTGGAGCCAAATCATGAAGGCACACATTGTCCTGGTTGGTGCTCATGCTGTTAGAGCTCATTTCTTTCATTTCTATTCTTCATATTTGGTTATTGCTGAGATTGCAGCCTACTTTCTTCCAGGAGCCACTCACTGCCTGGAGAAAGTTCTACCTCTCCAAAACTGGACTTGAAGTTAGGAGCGTGACCAATCCAATGCATATGATTAGTCCCACTAATGAGTGAGCTTGCTGATAGGACTTCTGAGGTGAGTTAAAATTTGTTTTGAGTCAACCRAAGCAAGCACAGTGATTATCAGGGAGACAGGAATATTTTGATTACAGAATAAGGGTTATATAAAGCTGAATTGAACAGTACTTAAAGAAGGTGATGAAGTACTTTTTTCAAATGCTAAACCAARACATAATTACAAAATAAACTAAAATAAGAGTTTAAAATGTCATTCAAATATAATCCTGAATTCTTAATTTCTGTTTCAGTAATTTCCCATTCAATGGTCTGTTAGCAAATTAATTTTGGTACAATTGTAAAGAATAATTACTTACATTAAAGCTGTCTAGAAAAATGRAAGTTAGTTTTGGGGGGACAAACCCTTAAATTTAAGCAAAAAGCAGAATAATGAAAACGTAGTAAAAGGTTAATGCTTTTAGGAGAGACACGTCAAGGTGGTCTAGATGCCAAAACAGAACTAAAAGAACAAATAGTAAATATATTGTGACTAACAAAAATGAAAGATACTGAATAAGTGCAAAGCTTTTTCCCTATCTACACTTAAAGGATCTCAGTTCTTTAGATATGAACGCAATTAAATTAACCTAAAAGTAATAACACTTGTTATTTAAGGTTCATTTCCAACAAGAGCAAAGGTCATACCAAGCACATAYAGCAGTTGTAGTTGGGAGTCTGGGTGGGAAATAATCTCGTTTAGTTTATTGCACAAAAACAAAGTATATTAATTTTCAGTAAGTATTATTTTGGAGTGAATGTAACAATAGAATAGTTAATACAGTTTTTCATTTAAAATGTAGCATAGAGTTTTAATATTCAAACCTGATTATAGTCTCCGTAAAATACATCTCAGATACAGAAAGGGACAGAGATTTTGGTCAGCTATAGATAGAGGAGATTCACGGTGAGAGATAATTTCCATGATAATTCACATTCTTATCAGCTAAAGCAGGTAAGRATGTAGGGCTTCAGAAGGCAAGATATTAGGCCAAGACATGAGTATAGCACTGAAAACAGTTACAATACAGGTGAATTTTTTGGAATAAAAGTCTATATTTTATTAAGTGTTGAGAAGAGAGTAAAAACCAGCAGAAATGTTTTGCTTTGCATGAGTATTTTAAATTAAAAGAAAAGTTTTGCTTGGCCTTCTCAGTGAAAAGAGGATGCAGTAMAAGTTATCAATATATAGAAACCATACTCAAACAAAATAAATTATTCAGTATGCATTATTTAAGTAACACTCCAGTGTTGTAATTGGTATCTGAAATGAAGTGAGAAGACAAATAGAAGGTTTATGGTCAAAGACTGATGGAGAACAACTGCTGAAAACCATCATCATTCATAATTTTGCCATCATTAGACTATTATTAGTGGTACACAGCTTTATGTAGATTTCTACYATTAGTGCATCTATTTGTCTTCCTTTTGGGAAGAAACACTGTGCTGGTTTTACATTGATTGACATTTGATGAGGAGGGAAGAAGCCACCYACGGAAGTGATTTTTCTGAGAGAAGTTGCTGACCGTTTCCTCTGTGCCTGACAAAACCAAKGAGGGGCTAGTTTGAATACTGACACCTTATTAAACCATTAGAAATCTGAACACGCCTCTGTGAACACACATGTTAAAACAAACCCTGGGAAAAGCTCTTTTATTTCCGGACCTTGAAGAGGTAACAGGGAGCTGGCAGGGCTGGCCCCGCTCTGCCTCGTGGCCCGTGGGCCTGAYGGGGCTGGGCTGGACCGGGCTCTGCCTCTGCTGCAGCACTGGCCGGGCTGGCCCCCCACACTCCACTGCCAGTGTGGCCAGACCGGCCCACGGCTCCGCTGAAATTCTGCCGCTGCTGAGTTTCACCAGAAACTGCTGCACATGGGAAGGGGAAGCCATCAGCCCACAGGTAAAATTGAACAAAGCAGGCGCCAGAGACCAGCTATTCGGCCAGAGCAACTGTTCTGACTGAGGCCCCCTGAGATCCTGGCGCAGCCCCGACACGGCCTGAATCTATCAYCATGACTGCTTCGGCTGTCACTCAGCAGAAACCATCAATGACCCGCTGCAGGCCCGGKAGAGAGATTAACTCTTTCGTTGCACAGATGAAAATTGAAGAACATTGATCCTCTCTCGAGTGAGAGAAAAGGACAGTGAAGACATGCAGAGAAACAACACGAAGACACCAAGGTCAGTGAAGAAGAATTTAAGTCCCAGATGGGAGAAAAATGAGGAGATGCCTTAGTCTTAGGCTGAAATTCTTTTGCAAGGCCATGGTGATRGATGGTCGATACACTAGAAATATTTCTTTAATTCATTAAAGAATTATGGGAGGATGGAGTGTTCAAATTGCAGATATGAGCAAAGGCATTAATGCTGAATCAAGTAAATGTTGAAGTAGCTGTGATCTCATAAGAAGCTTGAACAGAGGGAGAGATGACAGTGATGAAGACCTTTTGCCCTGAGGGAAAGAAGAAGACCTCTGTTCCCARAGATGAAGATGATCTCAGAGATAGATGAAGAGAACCTTTGCTTTTGACTAGCTCATCCTCAAAATAGTACTCCATAAGTTTGTCATGGCCCATGAATGCAGCTGTAAGAAGGCTGCCTGAGATGGGAGGGACTTCATGAATGCAGATTTCTGGGCGGCTGCTTTTCGTGAGAATTGAAGCCATGAGAGGACTGCTTTCTTGTGGAAAAGTCTCCATGACATGGCAAAAGAGACTCCTCTCCCTAAGAGAACTGATGAAAGATTATTTTAGAGTGACCTAAGTCCCAGGTTTTGTCTCTGTACATTGTCAGTACGAAAAGAACAGATGTTTGTGGGGGGAGAAGTGTTCTGAAGGTTTTATTCTGGTTCTTCTTATTTTTTTTTTCCTTTTCTTTAAGTTCTGTTTAAATAAAATTTTCTTTATACCTTTTAAAGTTTGAGCCTGCGTTACTCTTCTCTTAATCCGATCTTGCAGCAGAAAAGGAATAAGTGATTCTAGTGAGTGCCCTGGTATTTGGCCAGTGCTCGACCCACCACATTATTTAGTGCATTGGACAAGAAATCTCAAATTGGCAAACCAAAACCATTAGAAGTATATTATCTATTCAATATACTCTAATGTATTCTTAAAAAAGCCCCAGTTAAAAAACATTTTTCAAATATAATATTAAAGCAAAACTAGAAGTTGACTTCTCTTTGGGTTTCAATGTCTTTATTATAAAAATAAATACCTTTTTATTATGTTAAAACAATAGCAAGAAAGAGTACAAAAAAGGGTAAAAGAAGATGCTGGTAATCAAAGGAAGGTCTACACAACATAATTCACTGAAGACAGTAGGATTGCAGACAATAAAAACAAATTTTTATTTTTTATAAATATGTGTCTTAGTGGTCATTCATATTCCTTAGTTGCTCTTTTTATTTTTCTTAATAATAACGTGTTCAGACACCTTCTAACAGGTAAAAGTACATGRCAGTTTAATAATCTCAGAAAGATTGTGACATTATTTATTAATATTTCCTAGTATTTTAAAATATTTTTTGAACTATAATTCAAGTTGCCAGAGTATTTCACTTCTCAGATAACTTTTCATTACATGAACCTGGTGGAACTTCATTTCTTCTTTAAGAACTTCTCTTTACTTTTGTGTAATTAACTTCATTTATYCTTGCGGCATTCAAGCAAACTTGTTACAATGCTCATTACTGAAAAAAGAAAGGAACTTTTTCCTTTCACTTTTTTTCCCCTCCCTGTGCTTAAGTGCTGTCTGCTGTGAATATCTTGTTGCTCTGTAAAGTCTTCTCTTGAAACCATGAAAGGAAGCTCTTCAGGCTTGAAAGACTAACAGTCACAGCTATTGTGCCTGATCTGTCAAAGCAATATCTCAATGGTGCAAAAACTTCCATCTGCATCAGAAATCCATTAGTCAGTGAACTTTAGTGGCAGAGTGAGCATAATGGCTGGATGAGCTTCTGTACTCCTTTGCGTGATTTCTTAACTTCCTATTATACATAAAATGGCTAAAAATATTGCCAAAGCATGAATGTGCATTTTATAGAGTATATCCTCTAAAATTTTGGACCAAATTAACACACGAGGCTAAAGGTTTACATTATTAATGGCAACTGCAATGAAAATACATTTAAAAAATATTAAGTGTTCCTCTTCCTCCATCCCTGAGCACAATGATGACTCAAGCTCCCCTGAAACTCCTCAGGCTTGATTCCTGAGTAATCTTAGTCATGTCTAGGGCTGGAAAGTTTTTCCCCTTCAATGCAGAATGAAACAAACTGATTTGTCTTCTTAGGATGTCTCTACTCCCTCTTGAACTGCATAGGATGGAGGGAAGAGCCAAGTGGCTTTTGGAAAATACAGAAGTGCAAATTAAAGTATTTAGCATCTAAAACCTTTTAGTTAAGGTTCCATACTTTGCTGCTAATGATTATACATCATTAGTATTGCTCATTGTTCATAAAGGAATGCTTTGACAGATGAGAGATGACATAAATATCATACATCAAATGATGAGTGGACTGGAGGCAGAGGAAGTGGCAGCTAGATTTCCTCTTTGCATTTCCATTTGAGGGCTGGATTCTGGATTCTAGAGACTGACAAAAAAAAAAAAAAAAGAAAAAAAAAAAAACAAAACAAAAAAACTGCAAGAGTTTAGTTTTGTCCACAATGCTCTATTATTTTCTTTTAAAACTTCCACAAACTATCTCAATCCCCTCAATCCCTCTAAAATCCTCATAGTCTTGAAAAGCTTTAAATTTCCTATTTTCTTTTCATAAAAACATCAAATTATTTTTTTAAATTGCTCTAAGTATATGGCATTCATCACTATTACTGAAAATATCTTTGTAGAAAGAAATGCATTAGGAAAGTGACATTAAGTTCCATTAATATAAGAAAGGATAAATAGATGAGATTTCATTCCCTGGTCCCTTTCACCTATGGATTGTTGATGTTTAGAGGCAAATTATTATGATGAACAAATACTAAGTATAGTTTGATCRTTAGCTTTTCATGTCAATGTTTTTGTGGTTTGCATCAGTTACATTATTAGTACAGTAATTCCAGCTGCTTTAAAAATATAATTACTATGTATTTACATAATTTAGCTCTTTACATAGTATATAAATATACACTTTCTAAAAGCATGTATGGCAAGTGGCAAGTCATATCTGTTTTGGAAAAACAGAGCTCTCCAGATTATTAGAACTGTACAATGGAACTGTCTTCAACTGGATTTTATGCCATTTGCAATGCCAAGGGAAACAAAGCATGCTGTACTTTGCCTCGGCATCAACCTAATTCTAGGAGACACATATTATATGGTTAAATATTTGAATGCTGGAAAAGTGTAGAAATGATAGCTACGCATGCAGGTCATTTTATTCAGGAGCTGTCACTAGAAGGACTGACATTTCACAGACACTGGTGTGAAGAGACCAAGTACTGATCCATAAAATTAGAGCAAATGAATTGAAATTGATGGACCCCAAAAGATTCAGTGCTTCTGCCTTAACTCTTTCCAACGACTTTTAGCTTAGAAAGTGCATTGACTTTAATACCCACTGTAAGTATGGCTGGATTTAAATTTTAATCATTCTATCCATTTCATAGTTTCATGCTGTCAAATTATGTTAGACAGTATAGCCGATCATAAATCTAAACCATTCCTTTCTTGCTTTCAGAGATGCCCTCAATGTCAATGGCTACGTACAAGAAGAAGTGACAAGATTGAGGTATGCAAGGTTATCTTTTTGACTACTTAAGAAGCTGAAAACTTCCCATAAGACATACTTGAAATGAAATCTCCAATGTTCAAATTAGTTACTCTTATTCCTTTACCTAATATAAAATTTAAACATTAATATTAAATAATGTGTCCAAAAAACAAGCAGTGGAGCTGGGGAAGGGTCTGGAGCACAAGTCTGATGAGGAACAGCCAAGGGAGCTACAGTTTAACCTGGAGAAAAGGAAGTTCAGGGAGGAGCTGCTCCCTCTCTACAACTGCCTGGAAGGAGGGTGGAGCCAGGTGGGGCTCAGGCTCTTCTCCAAGTAACAAGCGAAAGGACAAGAAGAAATGGGATATTAGTAAAAATTTCTTCAGTCAAGGTTTAACCAGCCTTGAAACAGGTTGCCCATGGAAGTGTTTGAGTCAGCAGCCCTGGAGGAGTTTAAAAGCCACGTGTATGTGGCTCTTAGGAACATGGTTTAGAGGTGAGCTTGGCAGTGCCGGAGGAATGGTTTGACTCAATGATGGTAAGGATTTTTCAACCGAAATGGTTCCATGACAAATGCAGCAGACGCCAGTGTGTATATACACGTATATAAGTATATGCATATATGTGTGTATATATTTGCTTTATGAAACCATACTGTGCTTTCGGTCAAGCTAAAGGACAACACAGTGTGAAAAGGTTCATGCAATCAAATTTCTTAACTCTAACAGACATTAAGTAATACTGAAGCACATTTCTAAGTGAAACATTTACTTCACAAAATGACAAAATGAAGTGTCCTTTGTTTTTATCGCTTTGTAGCAACTTGATGAAGATGTTTCATTGAATCTTAACACATCCTTCCTAAACTATATCTGCATTTTTCATGGAAAACTGGCTTTCCAAAACTTTTACAACACACTACTCTAAAAAATATCTGAGACATTGCAACCCCTCATATGTTGGATTGAATTACTCTTCATGTGTACATCCTTGGAAAAAAATTATATGAGTGAGGCCAAAATACTGTTATGACTCTTTCTTTTAGACTAACCAGGTTTAAAAAAATGGTGCACAATTATTTTTTAATATTTTTCTTTCATTTTAAACAAGTAAATGAGATAGTAGAAAAATAATTTTCCCTGACTCTATCTCCTCTGTCCTCTGAGATTCAGAGTAAAAATCCAGATGTCTGGATTTAGTGCTTCAGTAGACATAAATTATCCTAAATAAGTGGGATGTCAGAGATCACACAAGTGTGTAATGGCTGACAGAGGACCAAATTTTTTCCACTTCAATTATATAAAGAAATACACAATGTGTGCCTTAAGCAATTGCAAAGAAAAAAAAAAAAAGATTACTATTGCTTTTCTTAATATAGAACTTTTTTCATACATTGAAAAAGTCTGATGGTTTTCAGCATTAGTGTTAATTTTGAATAATAAAACCTGATACATGCTATGTGAGCAGTCTTAAAATACAGTTTACCCACTCTTTGGTGCTACTGTTCCATGCCTGTATTCTTTGCTTTTCAGCTAGTGCAAAATTCCAAGAATTGCTTCCTAATGTCTCTTGAAACTGAAAAATGTATTTACTCCCTCCCCATTCAAATAAACTTGCAATTTGAATGGAATCTAATGAATATACAGTCTGAAAATGTGACATCGATTGATTTATTTTTTACAAAACTTATGATGTTTACCATGCTGTTAACTGGTTAATTCAGTTAAATTTGAATTTATAAGTGAAATATTGAAACTACAGTAAATTTGAAAGTGAGATTTTCTTGTTAACTATGTAAGAACTTCACTTATATTTTCCCATCTTCAATTGAAAATAGAAAATATATCTTCAGAGGCTCACTGAACAAGTTGGAAAGGAACCCGGAAAAATCATCTTGTGCACCTTTCGGTGGGAAAAGCTTAGGTGAGATTGCCCAACCTCCTCTCCAAGTACATCTTGAAAAACTCCAGTTATGGAGACTCTGCAACTTTCCAGTGCAGGTTGTTCCAGGGAGTGTCTGATTTTATAGTAGAAAATTACTTTCTTATGTTGAGATGAAACCCCTCCCAGTGCAACCTGTAGTCATTGCCCCATGTCTTCTCCATGGGGTCCTCATGAAACTGCCACCTTTTAACTCCTGACTGAGTGGAGGAAAGGGTTTTGACCAGAAGACTTGACAAGGAGGGAATAGTTTCTCTCAAAGTGACCTTACAGCTGGGAATGCTGAGAATGTCAGTGTGGGAAAACTCCATTTATTAATTATTATGTGAGTGTTCATCCTCTGCCTGTTTTGAGAAGAAGAATTCCTTTGTAGAGATAACACCCTCTCACAGACCTGGTTGAGCCTCCTGCTGGGAGAGAGAGAGATCAGAAAACCACAGCTTTGAGATAAACTTCTTGGGGACTAAGCCCTTTGATATAGTGGGGCAGGTAGGGCCCCCCACCCTACAGTCCAGTGGGATGAGCAGAGACGAATGGAGCCTGTGTCCCTGTGTGTCTGTGCTGCCCAGCATCATTGCTAAGGAAATCAAATAAATCTACTCTTTGCATTTCACTGTGGCTTGGTGGTCACCCTAGTTACTGTACAGGGAGATTCACACAGCAGCCTACTGTGATGAGTTGCCCCCTTGAGTCTTCTTTTCTTCAGGGAGAAAATACCTACGACCTTCCATCTGTGCTCACAGAGTAAGTTCTCCAGTCCTTCGATCATCTTCATGGCCTTCCTTTGGATCCTCTCCAATCCAAATGAAATTATTGCTATTGGTTAAAGAAATATTTCTAAATATCTAAAGCTGAGTATGAAATGAAGAATAAGGAATAAAAGTTATTTTTTTCTGAGGAAAAATATATTAATTTTATTTTAATTAAACTTAGAATGGGATATCATGTAGAGAATTTTAATGAACTGGGACAAATACTTTCTAGTAAAATTGGGAAATTTTCAAACTTAATGCCTTACTAAAATGTTTCTATTCCAATTTGACCATTTGTTAAAAGAGTTTGTTTTAAATCCTTATTAAATCTCACTTATAATAAAAAAACCCTCTAACGAAAACAGTACTACAAATTCATATAAATGACTGTGGGGAAAATAAAAATTACTATTCCTTTTCATATTAAAAGCAATAAATGCACTGAAAGATAAATTGATTGTGCAGTGTCCCATGAGAAGTCTGAGAGAAGCAAGAATTGAACCTGCATTTTAGTCTATGACCTTAGCTGTAAAAATATGCTGTCTTGAAACTATATAATTATTAATAGGAATGACAAGTTAATTACAGCTATACTCTCCTCACCACAGTCATCCTTTTGTGTCTCCATTGAGAAGGATAATGCTAGTTGAGTCTCTCTGAGAATGTCATTCACTTTTATGGACTGTTATTTCCTCCATGTCTTTTAAATCTAATTGTTAAACAGCTCAGTTTCCTTTGTTGAGAACCTCAAAAGCAGTTTGAATGGCACTATCAAGGTCAGCAGCAGCAGTTTAGCTGTTGAAGTCTATACTATGCTGTACACTGGTGACTGAAGACTAGACTGAGACAACAGAGAGTATTCTCTTTCACATAAACCCTACCTTGATTTTACAGGTTGTTTCTTCTCAGTTCAGATACAGAAAACACAATTACATGGTAACAACTGATTGCTACACATGGTTTTGCTTTTAGCTGAGCTAGTTTAACAGAGGTCTGTGGATTACTTCAGGTAGAATGACCACAAGGTTAAAGAAAAAATATAGCCAGTGTTGCAGTGCATCTAAAGAACACATTACAGAGCACCATGAACAATAGGAAGTGACAAGAACAAGTACATATTTCTGTAACTTTCCTGATGGTTGACTCCAGCTGCTCTTTCTCTAGAGTGTATAAGGTTCTGTGTGTATTATAGACAGGAAAAGCACATTTAGCACTAAGGTAACAATAGATGACATTGCTATGCTGTTGCAATATATTTGAACCGATCACTGTGTGCTCCAGCCAAATCATCTTTAGTTATTCTTATCAGAACTCTCAGGAATTTGTCAAGGYTASTGAGACATAAACAGTGGAAAGTAAGTAAGAAGAAATTGAGAAACAGAACACCAAGAGTTCAAGAACTAGATAAAGGAGGCCCATGAAGTGATGAACTGTAACCAGTCATGCTCCCTGAAAGGTGCATGCTGAGTGCATGGATAAKATAGAGGATCCAATCAAATAATGCATGATTGCATGAACAAATAGTCTTAGAATGTATAAATATAGCTGAATAAAAACAATAAATGGCTTCTGATAAATCATATTGGTTTTTCGTCCAGAAGTCCTGACTATGTCTCCCCACTATGCTGTGCAGAAATGGCTCAATATTATAGAATTTGAAAGAATATCAGATGGTTAGGTTTCTGAAGGTTAGGATTTAACCAGCACTCATTGCCTTATGGCTTCTGATTTCTTCTTCTCCATGTTTACCACCCTTTCTGCAGGATTGTCATCTTGGAGAAAAGGCATCAGAGAGGTCTCAGGTTCCTGAGTGATGCTGAAGTCTATCGCTCAGTTTCTTCCTTCAGTTGAGGAGAAAAGTTGTGTCTTCTGAACTGCTTCTGAAAGCATTTTATGAAGTAGTTCAGGGAAGAATTAAAGGAGAATGTGATCAGAACTGGAAGAGGTTGTACTGAAGCAAATGGAATTGGAAAGTCTACTACTCAGAGGATGAAGAGAAATATGGACACAAATGTTGCAGGGAGGCTGTCTGAAGTTCCGAGAAGATTGGATTATTTCCAGTTAACCTCAATGGAAAACAAAAGCTGTCTGAAACATCAGCCATGTAATCCTATTTGTTTGCCTTCCGTCATGGTTTGGTTCTTGGTCTTTGTATCACACACGAGTTGAAAGTTTTGACACTTATTACAAGTGTTTGTTCTATTATGGTCAATATTTTGACCATATGGTTTGTGATTTAGTTGCAGCACTGGTCATATCTCATGGGAAAAAGGTTGCAGAAAGTGGTTTTTGAAAGAAACTTTTGTTGTTAAGGAAACATTTTTGTATCAGCCTCTATGTCTGTGGCTTTGTTTGTACATTATTATAAACACAGTTTTGCACTTTAGATATTTTTCAGAAGCCACTTTCATTTATCTCCTGAATTTGTCAAATTCCAGACATATGAAATGTCCCTTTATAAACTGACCAGATTATGTGATAAGTAACTATAATTATTTAAGTCTAAATAGTTTAAATATATTATTAATCAAATTTCAATTCTTTGTCAAAATCTTRTCCAATAATTGGGGACAGAGATGATGGTTTATGGCCTTGTTTATTTGTTTAGAAGCTTGTTTTTATGTCTTCATTTTAAGGGAAAGGGTAGGCTTATAATAATTCTTATTCATTGTACTGTATCATTGACCAGAGACTAAATCATTCTGGTTTTGCATTGGGTTTTTTGTTAGTATTTAAAAAAAAAAGTATGCAGTCATGCAAGATCTTATTGCCTCAGACATGGCTCACCTTACTGATGTAGAGATGACTGAAATGGACATTCCTATCTGTTAAGATAACTAGTCATAATTAAAAATTTGCTTAACTTCTTAAAAACCTTTATGACCCATTTCCTTTTCCCAGGTGTCTTTGAAGTGGTTTGTTGAGTTTTGGGTTTCTTAAGCATATGATACTATCTATTAAATAATAATACAAGTTGTCAGCTGAAGATTAAATTCTAAAATAAATCTTCAGAGATTTTCTTTTAAAAAAGCAGTCCCCTAATCCTTCTTCATGTTCCTTAGCTTTCCCCTTCCATTTTAATTTGCAATGCAGATATTTTGATCTGAACAAGCAAACACCTCTGAAGAAAAAATCTCTTAATCCCTGACTCGTAGCTTCGTAAAGATGATATTAATAACAGGTATAGTCTGACACATTGAAAATATTTTAGCTGTGAAACCTTTGAATAATCAAATTAACTGAAATTTGATCATAGCTGATCTTAACTGATCTGTTTGATTTATGGGTCAACCTACAGACAGACACAAGTACCTACAATTTTGTTTGCTTGCTCTTGAATAAAAAAGTATTAGAAGAGTTGTTCTTCCTTGTCACCAAAAAGAGTGRCTTTCGAACTTTCCTGCCCTATTGTTTAATACCATTCAGTTTGATTACAGTGACTGTTACTAAATCCTGTTAAGGTAATATAATGGAGTGTAATATTAAAGAGTGTTTCTGCTATTTTATTTGATTCAATGCACAGTTTTTACCATAAGAGATTATGCTTTTAAAGAAATAGAGTGAAAAAAAAAAAAATTACCAGTGGGAGGAATTTAGAAAATCAAATTTGAAAAACTAGAGAGATTTTGTTATGTATAGAAAATATGTAGATTTCATCTTTTTTATTTTTAAGACATATGAAATGTATCTGAAAAAAATAAAGACACTGTTGAGTAGAAAACAGTTCATAAAATATTTCAGAATGAGTAATGTGGGTTTTTATATTTCTCTAGCCATTTCAGAAGTCTGCATGTGACTTCACCACGGCATTTCACAGCTGGCATTTCTTAGCTACCTTAGGCCTATGTAGAAATCAGATTCTCCTTAATAAGCATGACCTCATCTGGACTATTTAACCCAGGAATACACTTAATACTTGGGGTGCAGATACAACGTTTCGTAAAATGCAATTTTTTGTTAATTTCTTCAGACAAGTGAAAACGGAAATTTCCCACATATTTTCACAGAACTGGCTCTAGGATTCCAAAACTCAGCCATAAGAGACTGATGTGTGTGCCCATCACCTTGCTGTAGAAGAATAAAAACTCATGGGTTTCTTATGTTACAATATATTAGAATCACCAGTAATTTGTTCTCCATCCATGGATAAAGGATGCCCTTTAATTGATGAGATGGAATGACTGACCCAAACTCGATGAAAAGTGTTTCAAAGAATCACAAAATCATAGACTGGCTTGGCTTGAAAGTCACCTTAAAGATCATCTAGTTCCAGCCCCTCTGCCATGGGCAGGGACACCTTGCACTGGATCAAGTTCCTCAGAGCTCCATCCAASCTGACCTTGAACAGTTCCAGGTATGAGGCACTCACAGCTTCTCTGTGAAACCTGTGCCAGGGCCTCACCACACTCACAGTAAAGAATTTTTTCTAGTATCTAAGCTAAATGTACTCTCCTTCACTTTGAAGCCCCTTATCCTATCACTCCAGGCTCTTGTAAATTGTCTCTCTCCATCTTGCTTGTAGGCTCCCTTCAGGTACTGTAAGTCCACAATTAGGTTACCTGTTGCGGTGCGCATTTTGGGTTTTCTGATGTTCTGTATGTTTTGTTATATGTTTGTAATGGTTTGTTCCTACACCCCCATCCCCAAATCCCCTGATGGTGTTTCCCTTGTGATAGGCCTTGTCAAGCCCCTTGTAAGATCTGGAAGATTCTGGGAAAAAGCCCTAGGATTCGGCAAGGTACCCTGGTACCACCTTCTTTCATTGTTCTGTTAAGTTTCCCTGTTCTGGGTCACACCCTCCCTCCCCTTGGATTGGTTCTAAGTTCTCCCCTGCTCAGTGTACGGCCCCTGTACTTAAGGTGAGGACAGAGGGGCCTGCTCCTCACACTTTTGCTCATGGGCAGGTAACCAGGTGGAATAAAGCCAGGTAAAACCCAAGCAGAGTCCACTCTTTCTTCCACACTGTCAACCATGCTTCAGCCTGAGGTTCAGACCCACCAAACCTTCCTTATATAGTTGCCAGAGAGCTAGCTAGCCGGTGAAGCAGCTCCGGGACCCATCTATAGTTACGCTGAAGCCTTCTCTGTTCCAGGTTGAACAATCCCAATTCTCTCAGCCTTAAAGAAGACTCTGTAGGCAAGCACTGAAGGTTTGGTCAGATTCTCATCTTGGCATGCTGGATTGTTACTGTTGGCAGTGTAATGTGAAATGAAGAGTTTTTGGAGCAAAAGCTTGAACTAAAAACTGAGGTCTGCCATGTCGTTTCCCACACAGCTTCCCAAGAGAATATGTTAATATTAGGCTTCTGTGAGACAGCTGGATACTGTAACTAAGTATTTTTTTTTCTTTTTCTCTTCATTATCCATTTATAATGAAAGGTGTTTTCAAGTTATATACTTTTATTACCCAGCAAACCAATCACCCAACCAGAGGAGCTGGACTACTGTACTAGAGGACAAAACCTGCATACAGGAGTACAGCTGAAGGCTGTACATACCACAGCGATGTATTTTGTACTGTTTTTCACTGCTGTTTTTTTCCATTGCATTGAATACTTTACACAGGATGCATTTTCACCTTATCTTCTGCACTGAAGTGTTCTCATTGGAACAAATTTGAATCTTTACCTCATAAGACACTGTCCTTTTGGACATTATTCAAGATCATTTCTATTTCCACTGAGTAGGTATCCAGCAATTGTATTTCTGCAGTTCAAACACCTCAGTTGAATATAATATGACTAAAAATAGCAGTATTTTAAGTTGTTATCTGTTGTCCTTAGGGACTAGATAAATCTAATGTAATAAGAATTGTATTAATTTGAAGTAAATTTTATTAAACACTAAAATTGGTTACAATTGAAAATTCTGTACAGACCAGCAGAGCAAACTTGCCAAATATTGCAAGCAATAATTCTATATGTCACATTTCTAAAAAGTCTTTTAGCTCTCTCTTGCAGGTATGGGAAACATAAGCAGTGCAAGAAGAGAATAAATTCAATACCATGCAGGAGTTATATGCCTGCCTCAGTTTTGGAGACAAATTGCAGGTGGAAATGCCTTGGAATGTGTATTTCGTCTAGAGGGAAAGGGCTTCAGTAACTCCCTTTTCTTCTGACAGTGAGAGAACTGGATATCAGGGGATGAAAGTAAAAAAAAAAAAAAAAAAAGGAAAGGTAAATTAAATTTTATCAAAATCATTATATTTTTGGTCAGAATAATATTTATTGCATGTTTAAAAAAAAAAAAAAAAAAAAGGTAAAACTGTTTATTAACTAAGCAAGATACAGGCAAAGCACAGGAAAAAAAGGAAATTTGAACCTTACACCCCACCCCCACCTCCCTGTATGGCCAGGAGGCAAAGATGGCAGCTGCCCTTCTTTGTCTCTGGGAAGGGAGGAGAAAAAGGAGTTCACACAGCAGCTGGGAATCTGTGAAAAACAAGGTTCACTTTCTTGGTAAAATTTAAAAAGTTTAATAAAAAGACAATTAGGAGACAGAATAAAGCAAAAAAAGTACAGCCGGGTGCCTGGGATTCAGCCAAAACCACACCCTAACTCAGAAAACACTTCTTTAAAGTTACCAGTTTGTAACATACTCATAAACCTCTATGTATTATTCAAACATTCCTTGTAGGTGTTGGTTTTAACCTCCAACCTTCCCCCATTTTATCAATATGTTTTATTTCTTTTGGTGGCTCCATCTTGCTGCCTCACTTTCTGATAACAGAGGCAATAAATTCTTCCTTTGGAGTTCTGGTGTCTATGCTGATATCTTCATCCAGATAATCCAAGAATGTGGGGGATTTTCTGATTATCTTTCCCATTCTTTTGAGTTAGCTACAAAAAGCATCTTACATCACATAGTTTCTATTTTAATATTATGCTGTAACCTAAGAAATATGTATATATATGTAGCAGTGCAGAAATTTGGTTTTCAATGTTTTATATACTTTGTAATATGTTCATATTGGTTTGTCCCAATTCCCCCCCCCTAAAACCCCCCAGTGGTGTGGCCCTTGAGTCCCTTGGTGTCAATCACGTTGTAAGATCTAGAAAATTCTAGGGAAAAGGCCCTGGGATTCGTCTGGGTACATGAGTGACACCTTCTTCCCTCGTTGTGTTAAGTTTCTGTGTTGGGCTACAACCCCCCCTCCCTGGTCACTGGTGCTGAGCTCCTTGTTGTCTGGGACCCGCCCCCACACTTAAGTGGGGTGCTTTGCCCCTCCTGGTGCTCTTGCTTCGGGGGTTCAGCCCATCCACCAGAGCTCCTGAACCCTCTGCCTCCCTGAACTGACACCTGCACGTGGGAGGTAATAAAACCATCTAAAACGTAGCAGAGCTCGCTCTTTTCTTCCACGCCGCAATTCCACGCTTCAGCCTGAGATTCAGAACAACCAAACACCTGACATATAGAGTCCAAGGGGCAGGCTAGCTGGTGGAGCAGCCCCCAGAAAATGGACTTCTATATATATACACTCATCACACCACCATTTCTAAGCCCTCTTTATAGCAAAAATAAGAGAAACTATATTAATACAATAAAGCCTTCCAACATTATACATATACCATTCATTTTAATATTTGCAGAAAGCCAACTTTATAATATGTACCTATAACAGAATCTGTTGGATTTCTGGCATGAGTCTTCTCCTCACAGCAGGCAAAGTTGGTGGAGTTTAATGTCTCGTCTTCTGCTGACTCAGTCTTTCTGGAGTTCGGACCTTCCAGAGCCACTCCACAGGCTCCCCAGGCCCGAGAGGAAGAAGGTAACAAAAGGTAACTGCTGAAAGGATTTGCCAGTGAAAAGCCTCCAGAACAGTGGAAGAAAAAAAAAAAAAAAACAAAAAAACCAACCAAAATCAACCCCCCACCCCACCAATAAAAAAAATCCAAACCAAAAAAACCCAGAAGCTTCTTGCCTAAATTAAAGAAAAGTAACCCAGCAAGTGCAATGAATAATCCATGTAAACTGCAGACCAGGCAGAGAGAGAGATTGAATTCAAACCCTACAGGAGTCCAAGTCTCTCCACCCCAATTAAAGCTACAGCATTCATCTCAAAGCTACAGCTGCCATTTTCTGGGCATAAAGCAGGCAGTTTAGAGAATAAAGCATCATCATAAAATCACCCCAAGATAGTGCCAAGGGGTTTAGATTCACCTGTGTTTTGAAAGGACCTAGAAAGATGACTGGAAAACAGAAGGAACTGGAATTGTTAAGAAAAAAATTATATAGAAATATTCAATCTATTTAAGAATTCAAAATAACTGCTTTCAGCCATTTATCTAATACCCACATGAAACAACTTTAAGGCAAGGGTTACAGTCAGATAATAATTTTTTCAATGAAGACCTCTCTTCTGTATCTGACATCCCTGTCATTATATTGTATCAATGTTATGTGAAATAACAACAATTAGTCTTTTCACCCTGCTATTAAAATATGTCAGTTTGAAATTAAGCAAAAATTTTTCTTCACTCTTGAGTAGTTCATCGTCTCAGCTACATCAGTTCAGTATATTGCCAGCTATTTAAAATCACTGATATAGTGATGGGCTTCCATTATTATCTGAGAATTATTGCAACCACATGGAAGAGTAGGAACTGAAAATTTGAATAGCCAAAAAGGAAAATCAAGGCGAAAAAGTGAAAAGAAATAAATATGTATCCTTAGATCCATCAAACATTTAGAATTGCCCTTTTTGTCCCAGACACTTTGGAAAAAAAATAAGGTGTGGGGTCTTACCTGAATGTCTTGGGTTATGTAACAAAAAAAAGTCTATTCTATTCCATCTGTTGAGACCGATTGGGGGAAGGTGTTTTCTTTATTTCTTGTAAGTCCAGAGGGGAAGGGGAAAGTGTATTCTGTCAATGGGCCAGCTGCTAAAACCAGGTGGAGCAATGTTCCTTATCTCTTCCATTGCCCATCCTCCCTCCGGGGGATATCTTCTGTTAATGGGCCATGAAGGCTCACCAATGGCATGACACATTATATCATCCCATTGTGAGATGCTCCACCCAGTGGGGAGAGCCAGACAGTTCCTACCTAGATAAAAACTTAGACACCAGAACATCAGGCATTCTGGTTTTCCACTGGATTCCTGCAGGAAGACTGGATCCATCTCATCATTACTGGACCCTTTTTCTACAGGACCATCTCTACTCCTACACCTGAACTACATCTGCCAATCCAGGAGGGCTTACTTTGGACTGCTTCCAACAACCTGACCAACACAGTGTCAGGTTGTATTTCTGACTCTGTCAAGGTTTCTAGGATTTTTGTTTGTTTTGTTTGCTTATTTTTTGTACATTTGTATTCTTAATATTCCTAGTAAAGAGTTGTTACTCCTATTCCCAAATCTTTGCCTGAAAGCGTTTAATTGCAAAATTATAATAATTTGGAAGAGGGGAGTTTACATTCTCCATTCCAAGAGAAACTCCAGTTTTCTCTGGCAAACACCTGTCTTCCCAAACCAAGACACTGAGGAAACCAAATATTAAGAATAATTTGAAGGAAAAAATTATAAACTAGGAATTTACTCTTTGTTGCAATTCTGAAAGAGAATAATGAGAAAAAATAATCAATAATAATAATAATAAAGGATCTAAATGATCTTGAATTGGTAGAGTAGAAAATGGAAGAAGAAGACTGAGTTCAAAAGGTTGACATTTCCAAATAAGTCCCTTTTGGACCTTGGACCCTCTCTTGTCTCTTGTCTCTTGTCTCTTGTCTCTTGTCTCTTGTCTCTTGTCTCTTGTCTCTTGTCTCTTGTCTCTTGTCTCTTGTCTCTTGTCTCTTGTCTTTCCTTTTGTTTTTTCTTCAGCCTTTGGCAGAATCTGTATGTGGGGAAGCAAGGAAGTTGGGAAATGGAAGGAAGAAAGGGCAGAAGATGGAGGGATAGAAGAGACTCTTAGAAATGCATTAAAGAAATTGTGACTAAGGGTTGCCAGAGTAAAGGAGAAAAAAAAAAAAAAAAGCTGTTCATTACGTCTTTACACCAGTATTTTAAAGTAAAATATTTCCTTTAGATTTGTTTTTTTAATGGCTCCATATATGTATGATTTCATGACCTCTTCATCCTTGGACATCATAAAGTGACTTTAAAGGGAAAGCTTTGAATGTTTTAACTACAACATTCTTTATTTTGATTAATTTGAGGTCAGAAAGTATATATATCAATTCTTGTATATTTTGTAGTATTGTTGATCTATGTTACTCTTCTTCTCTGTGTGGTCTCTTGCTTTCAATTGCTTTCCTTATGGTCTTATGGTCTATTATTTCTTTGTATGAATTCATAATTTACTCTTGCAAATTCATCATTCATCAAAGAGCTGTCCAGCTGTATCATTCTTCCTCTGCCTGCCTCCTTTTTCTACCTTTATGGTGGTTATTTTTATATAACGTCCTACAAGGGATTTCTGTAGCTCGAAAATGTGATTGGAAGTACAGCAGAATTAATCAAAAAGGTCCTACAGCAATATATGATAGTGGTTTGCTTGAAGGTGCCAGTCACCTTGAGACAAAGTCATTCATGACCTTTTATGCATTTGAAGATTCAGATGGCACTTTTTCCTTTGTTCGTTTTCTTTATATCCCCTGGGCTGAGTAGAATCAGCTGGTAGAGGCTTTTATTGTGTGATAAAACCAATGCAAGGGTTGGAGCCATTGACCAATAAACTAATTTCAATAAACTGGAATTTTGCAGTTTATCAAATGGTTCAATTTTTAAATCTACCTGTTACATAATAAAAGCAGGTTGTAAAATCTTCTAATTAAGAACTGATCTCAAAACAGCATAGGATGGCTCTGTTTCCTGAAGACGCTCCCCTAGACTTGCAGAATCAGGCAATCATCAAATAGCAGAAAACCATACACACACCAATTGTTTTTCACTAGGAGAAATGTAATTCTTGTTATTTCTAATCACTATGAAACAACAACTACTATAGAAGCATCACAAAGTGAAAAGTCCCATCCGAAACTGCAAATGCATGAAAAGTTACGAATGATTTTGTTTCACAGTGACTGGCACCTTCAAAGTAAAAAACTATCACTACAGCACTTTTCTTGGGGGTCAGGAGGGGGGAAGCAGTCATTAAACTGCTTCTGTTTTCATGGAAAGGATGCCTAATTTGAACTTTGCAGAGACTTCCTTATAAGCATAGGGAAATGTAATATGGTAGTTTATTGATGGTACACCTGCTCATTTTGAAATTGGTCTGTGAATTGCAACAGCATGAACTGACATAATACCGTGCTGATCATTTAATTTTGTGAAGTAAAACAGCTCTGCCTAGTTGTATGCAATCTGTTCCTTTCACTTTTCTTGTTATACTGGGAGATAGAAGAGATTTCTGAATGAAGATTTATGATGCTCTTGCTCCTCAGGTATTGTATTTATCCATTTCAAACCATCATAAAGTAAATCAATGACAGTGATGACACACTTGGAATTTTTAGATGACAATATTTACAGCCTGTCTGTTTAAAAAATTATGTCAATCACTACTTTTGCACAATGCTGTTATTTTAAAAGCATTAAAACTTGTCGGGGTTCCCACCTTTTTCTTATTTTTTTCTTTTTTCTTTCTACTTTCATTTCCAAACAAGAAGAAATTATTAAGAACACAAATCACATCTGAAAATTCATGAGATATATTTATTATACCCTTATACACTGACCCTTATATCTGCCTCAGCCTTTTTACATACAGAGTTGCTGCTGCTGCATTTTTTAGAAGAATGACAGAAAATAAGCCTAGCCAAAGAAGACATATACTTCTGGGAAAAACATACAATTTCTAAGGATGTTTATTTGCAGGTGCTGAGAAAATTACATGCTTTTAGCGAGCTACTTAGAGTAATGACTGCTCAGAGTTCAGAGTGAATTTTACTAGATGAAACATCTACTTTAACAGACGTAGGTTTTGCCAAAATGGTTTATAAAAAGATGGATCAAATGTGCCGTGAGTTAGGGTAGGAAGAGGAGGGACTGGTGTATGTAAATGCTGCAGCTGTAATGCAATACAATGACACAAAGAGATCTGTACCCAGTGAACGTAGAACATTCTCAACAGAAGTTGCAGAACAGGTGAAGTGTATGGGATGGAAGAAGCGGATGTACACAGACAGTAGCAGTACTCCAGAAAAGAAGTGGTTTTAAAAGATTTCAATTTCCCCTGTGAAGTTTAGGGGCAAAGTATTATTTTTTGCTAAACCTTTTACTTCTTGTTTTTTCTCCTGTATTTTCTTTAGTGGTGTTATATTAGACAAGCTACGCTTGACTACTTGAAGAAAAAAGTCAGGCCACCCATGAGTCAAAGGATGTTTTTGAAGATCATCCTTCATCTAAGACATCTTGAACTCAGGGGATGGCCCTGAGCATTTACTCTAGCACTGTCTCTAACTAGTTGAGGGTTGGATTCAGCAATGTAACTTTTTCTAATGAGAGTTRACCTTAAAAAAATTAATAATAAACCAGTATTTGAACCGAAATTCCTAATTTTAGTTCATGGAGGAGTGCAGAAAATACAGATCTCTTTTATATCTCAACTCAAAAATTAATAAATTTGCCCTTTTTGGGTGGGGTGGTGATTTTTTATGTATTCTGCCAAAATATTTCCTTATGGGTCAAAATTTCTTGGCATTTGTAGTGACAGGTTTTTATTTCTATTTCTGATAAAAATAGAAAGCCCTCTACTGTATTTGTAATTTCTTTCTTTCTGTTTGATGGATGAGTCTTGTTAGTTAATTTTGATGTGCCGCAGAAAATCAGTTAGAGACATTGCTATAAATCAACCATTAAAAGAGTTGGATTCACTTTGTCTTCTGATCTCTGAGTCCGACATTTCAGTTGCATCTAAAATTCAAGTTGTTTCTCACTGACCATTGATAGTATTTGAATTTTTCCTACAGTCTTCCTTTCCAAGACCTTATAATTTTGTACACTAATTCCAAAATTCCATTTTGTAGGGAAAATAAATAGGCTGGACTCTTGCTCACATGTATATAATCTCTCACAGTAATACCTCAGTGTTATGTATGGCTTCTGCAGGTTGCAGACAACATTTCCAAAGTGCAGAGGTACATTAAAAACACCAATATCTTTCCACTGTTTGATTATTCTCTAATCTTTCATGTCCCGGTAGAGTATCAGACATTGCACATATACATAGTTTGACATGAATTCCGTGGATGAAGCAAGTCTCTCTTCATGGAACTAATCTGTGCATCTGTTAGGGAGAGATGTGTGAGATTGATACACAAAAGGTCAAAAGCAACTGACTCAGTGAGGAAGAAGTGCTGAGGGAACAAGGTTGGGGAGGAGAACTGCATGATTCCCACAAGCCTGGTGTGATGTCAAAACTACTAAACTTTAAAGACTCTGTAGGAGATTGGACCACCCACAATGTATCAGTGAAAGCTGTCAGGCACACAAAAAATGCATAGGGAAATAGGACATGCTGAGAGCATGCTGAGGCAGTCTGCGTTTTCCAGAAGCAATAAGGGAATAAAAATACAGCAGCCAAGGCAAAGTCACAGGAACCATGCAAAGAAACACTGGAATAAAGAATATTACATGAGAAATATATAGAAATATTATTATTCAATGAAAAATATGTAGGGAGATTATTCTTTGCTCTCCATTACATATATTACTACTAGGTAAAGTAAGATCCATACAATCCTTTGTTCTTCAGCTTCCATGTCAATAAAAAATTTACACCATTAAAGGTTTCCATGAGCAATTCCTCACAAATGGCAGATGCAGCATAACAGATCACATTAGGTTTACAAGAAACAGAGATTCAGCCCTGAAGTACCATACAATTGGATTATCTCAGGCTGAATCTGATGGCAGAACTCTGGAATTTCAATGGAAAAGTCCTAACAGAAAACCACCTAATAACAGATGTCAGCTGAACAAATGCCAACTGAATCCTAGCTGTCAGCTCAGTCTTCAGTTTTCATTAATCTTTTTAGTATTTTGAAAAGATTTAGATGTGTTTTCAATGGAAAAATGGCAGACTATTCCCGCTCAGCTCTCCTCCTAGTCCCAGAAAACTACCTCTCAGTTCTCAACCATTTGATTCAAGTGTTTGAACATCAAAAGAAGGAGCACTTTAGAAAAGTCTTGTTCATAATAGACTGAGTGAAAAATTCCTAGGTTGTTTGCACTAATGAAATGAAGCAAATAGTAGTTTTGACAGATTCTGCATCTACTCACAATTTTGGTACTGCTGGGGAGTTTTCAATTGTGCAGCACTCTGCAACCAACAGCTGCTTGGGATGAAAGGGCCTCCAGGAGGCGTTCAAGTGCAACATCCTGCCCAAAGCAGAGCCAGATAGCAAACCAATCTGCTCAGAGCCAGAAAAGATGATCTTGCATATCTTTTCTGGGCAGCCAGCTCAAATGCTCCTTGGTACTCCTGAGGGAGACAGGAAGTGGGACTTCCTGAAGTTCTCTTTTCTCCAGGCTTAGTAGTCTCAAACCCTCAGATCTCCTCATAGGGCCAGTGCTCCAGCCCCAAACATCTTGCATTTGTCCCCATTTGTAGAAGAATGCCTTTCTTCTACAGGGGAACCAGGACTTAAAGGATGCAGGGTGCTGGGTARACAGGGATAATCCCTCCCCTCAATTTCCCAGGACAGAGCTGGGTATCTTAGGTGGGTCATGCTCAGATTGCTGTTTCAGCAGCAATCATGCTCAGATTGCCCTTTCAGCAGATCTGCTGCCCATCTGAGGGTCTAAACCCATACTTACTAAAAAAAAATTATTATTATTATTCCTTCCCAGCTAGAAACTTTAAAATTTGTACTTAGTGAATTTCACAAAATTCACTCCTTTAGTCTGTCTAGGTCCAAGGGGCATTGCATTTTGGAAACATCCTTATAAACCACACTTACACAGTGAAATAGCAATGCATCTTAGAAATCATTTTGCAAAAACAGCATTGCCAAAACCCTGAGGTTTGTTGAGACTCCTTCAGAGCTTGATGTTTGACCTGAAATTCAAATTCAGAAGAGCTTATGTGGCTTTGGAACATGCCAAGAATTCCTTTTTATTACACATTTTTTCAGGGTCAGAAATATTTCTTAGAGACTGATGAAGAAAACCAGTTTGTTTAAAATATCCTACGGATAGTTTTATGAGCACTTATAATTTGGAGGAGGAATCGAGCAGGTCTGTGATTTCTGAGTGTTTGTAATAACAGTGCAGGCTTTGGTTTGCATCAAAGCATGCTGGTATCAGTGAGTATTTATTCAAGCTTACAAAGTGCACAGCTGGCAAAAACAATGTTTGAAACAGTCTCTTATCTCTCTTAGGAAAGACAGAACTGTACAGAAAGCAGGAGGTGTGCCAAACAACACCAATTCCTGAATCAAACTGTATCATCATTGTTGTCTCTTTTAGACTTTATTGGCAATGTTTTAATAGATTTGCTTATGCTGCTGCTCTTAAACACTCCTGCAATCTGAAGTGTTAGCATATGGTCAGAACAGCTTTACTCAGGTAAAGAGGTAACAGTGACACTTTGTGCTCTGAGAATTTGAATATTTTCAGTTACTCACAGTTGCTCTGCTTTTCACTTAAGAAGAAATATTACAAATCAAAATTAGTTCAACTGACAGATGGGTGTGATGATTATTTTATTTTCTGTCTACTGCTCAGGTCTGATCCTGAGAAAAGGGAAGTGTCTAGAATGCTTACGGGTTATATACGTATTTGATGTTTCTTAAACTGAACTGCAAACTGAACAAACAGAACTGTTTGCCCCTACAAACACAAACAGCCTTTAATCTGACTTTCAATGTATGAAAGGAAGCATAAAATCTGAAGGATCTAAGTTGGTAAATACAAAGGTTCGATGTTGCCAAAAGTACATTTCTGACTGTGCAAAGCATGTATGTCACTGCCTCTCTCAGTCTCCCCTGCTCTCTCCCTCTTTTATCATCATACACGCAGACATAGTTTTTGTCTGGAAAAAGTGACCCTTACATGACAAATAGCAGCCACAATGTTTGGAAACCAATCTGGAGAATATTTTATTGACATTTTCAGCACAACTAGCTCTGCTGATTTTACTAGGACACATCATGGCAATAAAATTTGTGGTAGTATTTTCAAGACTCTATTACTGAAGCACTTGGATCCTTCAGCAAACAAACAGAAGCAGGTGAGAATGTGTACGAGCATGCTTGGAAGCCACTTGGGGGCACTGATATCTCTATAAGTCTCTTTTAAGAAAAATTATTTTCTGGGGAAGTTTATGTGTTAGGAGAGAAGAAAGGAAAGATTTAGTTTATCTGTAAATACACAGCACATTGAAAATAGGCCAGAAGTAAAACACTGGCCCTACTCTGCTCCTTTTATAGATCAGTGCTGACTAAATACAATTATACTCACCCTATAGTGACATAAAATGAAACTCACTGAGTCTCAGGACTTTAACTTTCTCATAATTTCTGTCTTTGTACAACCCCAACATTTCTCCCTGGTTAATCACTGCAGCAGATCTATCCTCTCTATAATATAATTGGGGCCTTAAAAGCTTTTTTGATTCCACACTTTTTGTTCATTCTGAATGCTTTAGAAATAAATGTTTAAGTATTTGATAAAGAAATTTATATCCTAACATGTTCCTATTATTTTGTTTTCAATTGATCAATTAATGTGAAAGGAAAAGTGAACATTTTGACCTTACAGTCTTCATTGCCCATTTCAATTCTTTTAATGTCCGGGTATTAACTGAACATCTTATGCGTTTCAATAAATTACCATTTTGGCTAAAATGAGAAGCAGAAAAAAAAATAGATTGTTTGTAGCTCAGTGGAGTTATTTTCCCCTTTTAAATGTAATTATCTGAATGAACCTTGGACACAAATAAACTACTAGATAACAGTAATGTTAATGTGACTTAAAACATGAAATGAAATTATTTTGTGACTTCTTGGTAGTCTCATTAAACTAAAATTATTTCAGTAGGATATTGTACAGCACATTTATCCACAGCTCCCAAAACAATTTTGCCAATCTAGTTATTCATTTGATAACTGAGTATGTTTATAATAGCATTAAAAAAAGCATTTCCACAAGCAATGTTCCACATTTTTATTTAAAAGATGATAAAAGAACACTTTTAAAYAATTTTAAAACAATGAATTAACTTCTTTTATGGTATCACTACGCACACAAATTTATTACCACAGTTAGGACAAGATTTTTAAAACAACAGGAAAATTCACCTGGAAATAACTTGTTTGTTCTTATATTCTTATATTCTTATATTTACTTACAGAAAGTATACTGCAGACTAAGTTTGCAGAAAATAATATTTCTGTTAGAATATATTTAATTTAATATTACATACAAGGGAAGAAAATATTAGATTAATAGATTTTTGGGTTTATACAGGCTTATTCAATAAGTTAAATATGCCCAATCAAAACTAGACATATCTCAATTCTCAAAAACAGGTGTCTGTCTGTGGACTGCAAAGCACTTTCAGTCTAATGGCTTTCAGCCATTTCAGATTGAGCACCTCTCCTATTAAGGAAGGCCAAGAGAATTGGGATTGTTTGACTTTGGGGTGACCTAATTGTGGTCGTCCAGTACCTGAAGGGAGCTGACAAGAAAGATGGTGAGAGACTTTTTACAAGGGACTGGAGTGGCAGGGCAAAGGAGAACAGTTTTAAACTGACAGAGAGTAGGTTTAGATTAGATATGAGGAAGAAATTCTTTATTGTGAGGATGGTGAAGAAACCTGCACAGGTTGCACAGAAAATCTGTGACTGCCCCATCCCTGGCAGTGTTCAAGGCCAGGTTGGATGGATCTCTGAGCAGCCTGGTCTAGTGCAAGGTGTCCCTGCCCATGGCAGGGGTGTTGAAACCACCTGATCTTCTAGGTCCCTTTCAACCCAAATGATTCTATGATTCTGTATTTGTAGAATTAGGAAAATAGAAGTATTTCCTGGCCAAAAAAAACAATGTCAATCACATTTTTATCCTCATGAGGAAGAAACTTTTGATTTCAATATTCTGTTAAAATCCTATTTCATTTGTGACTATAGCAGAATGTCTGCTCTTTTTGTGAATAGTTATTTCTGCACTTCAACATATTTTAACATATTATATTTATTTAACATAACATATTTATAATTAATAGTGATTTCATGGTAATTGCTACTTTTTCTCTAGGTGTACTGCCTTCAGCAGCATCTTATTGTTATTGTCAGTTTTGATAAGCATGAATTTAGAAACTATAGTAGAGTTAAAATTATAGAAAGAAATGCTAAAGAGATTTTAAATTCTCATCTTTAGACCTAATTTTTTTTATCTTCCTGGAAAAGGTTTCAAAATTAATCATTAAATCTAGTGGGTCAATTTTTGCTCTAAGGGTACAGTAAATGTAAAATCAAGGTGTTGGCAAAGTTTTTTACCCAGTTTTATTACTAACACAAAGTAAAAGATTTGCTTCTTTTACTCCATGTGTAAAAAATGGGTATAAATACACACGTACAAATACATAAATGTTTGTATAGCATGCATACATGCACACACATATATAAAAATATTTACATGTGTCAATCTTATAAATCTAAAATTATTTGCTCCTTCTCCTATTTGGGTCTATAATATGTGGAAAATAAACATATACATCTGTAGACAGTGCTATAAATGAACTATGCAAATTTTAATAGCGATTCCTCTGCTGCAATTTATAAAATTCTGCAGTAAAAAAATATCTATACACAGTGGGAAAAGATGAATATCCTTTGGTCTTATTTTTACTAATTGAAATATTTCCAGAACAATAGCTTTCTGGGTAGTAGCTGCAGCTAAGATAGCCTTCCCTCCCGGGAAATAGCAGTACTACTAATTAACATGTTTTCAAAAACCAGACTGTTGACAGAGAGCTGCAAGAGCAGAAAAAGGTTGCTAGGTACCTGCACTCACATGACCTGAATGTTTTATTCTTTGGGAAAGAATGTATTGCAAAGATTTCAGGCACTGGTAACTTTCCCTGCTAAGAAATTTATTATTCAGTGATTGGAAAACATTAATTTAAATCTTTTTAATGAAATAATGGGTCATGTAAAACACCTCATGCTTTAGGAAAATCATTTTTTAATCAAAGAGTGTAAGAAGAGTGTAAGTGTAATTGGCTAATATTTGAACTACACTTTGTAAGTCAAAAGGTGATCATTACTATTACTGCATAGATAAATCCCAGATAAACAGATAGGATTTAAATATTTATTGCAGTTTTTTGCTCTTTTTTTTCTTTTTTTTTT
Organism: Mixornis gularis; assembly: GCA_003546035.1. Classification (NCBI taxonomy): domain Eukaryota; kingdom Metazoa; phylum Chordata; class Aves; order Passeriformes; family Timaliidae; genus Mixornis; species Mixornis gularis. The sequence goes on along the minus strand of QVAJ01000013.1, from coordinate 7,800,985 downwards.
TTTTTTTTTTGTCATCATGGCACCTTTTGTTGGTATATTTTGGCCTAGCTTCTTCCCAAGGCAATGTCCATTACGAATTCCACACCCATGTGTTTATATACCAATAATAAATACATATTTCTATATTACATCTTTGGAATTTTGTGTACATATACACCTGGTTCCAAATGTTGGAACTGTTGTTATACCTTTCTGGAGTCCCTTCAGCCACTCATTGTAATACCCAGGGTCTGGCCTTGGCTGAACAGACCCTAGCTACCCCTCTTGCCTGAGGGGATACTTCCAATGTGCTCTGTACACAATGGTTTGGTCGGTTCTGCCCCTCCCCTCAATGACCTTGGCCTTGTGGTTCCTTCCTCCTCACTGTGTCTCCATTGCCTTCAGGTCAATGCCCTTACCTGCCCTTTGCCCTGCCCCCAGACCCTCTACTTAAGGGGAGATGGGGGTGGGGTTCTCTCTCTCTCTCTTCACCTTCTCCTCCCTCCCCAGCTTGGGGCAGGGGTGGGAGGGGGGGAATAAAATGGACCCTCGTGCTTAACAAAACAGAGACTTGTTTAGTCTGTTTCCCTGCTGGCAGGTGTACCTCCCTGGATCACTGATCACTGTAGCCACGCGATGTTACATACCTTAACATCATAGAGAGATATAAAGAGAATRTCAAGTTTGGAAAATGGATTATTTTCCAGGTTTGAAAAACGATCTCATATGAATGAGATGTAGGTTCATGTTTTTTGTTAAACCTGCATCCTGAAATAACAGCCTGTACTATAAACCCTTCTTGTGCATTCATCCATGCTCTCCAGGAACTTTCATGCAGGATGTGTGCCACAAACTCCCTCCATTTTGCAAAGCACTCTGGTTCATCAGCATTTATGCAGCTGTTACAAAATAATTCAGTGAGAGAAGTAAGATTTCAGCAGGTGAGACACAACGTAGGAGTATATTGACCAAAAAGGCTCAAAGTGGTGCTGGTATTCAGACAGCAAAAATACAGATTTTTGCCAAAAGATCCATAACATCAGCATRTGAGAATAGTCTAGTTCAAACGTAAGTATGTTTTTTCATGTTTTTTTTTTCCTCTCTAGACTAAGAAGATGGAAAATTTAGCAAAGAGGATATATTAACAGGGCACGTGCACAATGACATTCCCTTCCATTACAGTCTGTCCAGCACTTGGATAATAAGCAGCAGTTCACCACAAATTATGCTGGTGTGTAATTCACCTCAATTAGCACCATTCTGTGGTAATCACCAGAAAGTCCTTAATTAGCTTATTTTTACTACTCTGAAACCACAAAATAATTGGCYACTGTTGCATGTCTTTATCTCATCATCCTGTAGGGTTTGGAAGCCTAAGAACAAGTTAACTGATGTCAGCCTTGCACATGGAGAACAGAAATGAGGTCTCCTGATGGTTAGGTGTGTCCCCAGAACAGGGCAGTGTGTCCCTTGAGCAATTTCCCGTACTTAGTTCATTAGAACAATCCCTTTTGCTCAAAATTTCTCCTGTTTCACAGAATAGCTGCTTTGCTAAAGGATACCATGTTTTATTCTAGAAATCAATCCTTAAGGCTGGCACAGTTTTAATGGGTCAGTTTGTTAAATGTTACAAAGTTTAGAATATTAAGTCTCTGTCAGGAGACAAAAGTTCTTTTTATCTAGTACTTCATGACAGTTTATATTTCCCAATTCCTCCATCTGAAGGAAGAAACACTCTGGATTCTTTTTTTTACTCCAGTCTTTTCTACTAATAAGTAATGTTACAGAGGAGACACAGGTTTAAATTTACCACAGTTTCTCATACTATGAGAGATATACTCAAATATTTATTGAACTGTCAGGAAGTAGTGTTAAGGCAGATGAGACACTCAACAAGGAACCTTGTAGACCTGATAATAATTTCTAAAGTGGAATAATTGTATTTATTTTCTTCATGATGAATGTTCTACTCCTCTGAGATATGGAGCACCCTCCAACTTCACAGAAGTAAATGTAGATGTGCCCCATGTTAATTCATCCCCTTGTGTTGCTTTAAGCTTGATGCAGACTTTTTTCACCTCTAACTAGACTAGAATAATAATTGTCATCATCACATTATCTCTGCGCTRTAAATTAAGAAAACCTCGCCTGGCAGTGTAGAAGCTCAGCATATAAAGAAGAAAATGAATTGAAAGAGACTAAAGACRCAGAACTCTTGTCAAATGTGTCTGAATTGATACAAGTTGTGAACTACAGCTGCTAATCCAATGAACCAGATGGTATCAATTGTTGAACCAGGTGCAGGAAACRGAGTTGTTATCCCTCCTGCAAATCAATTAGATCAGCATGAAAAATTCGTAAATGAACTTCACACCAAACAAACAAATTGTACCAAAAATTGTCTCAGGTGTTCAACCGAGTCATGAATGATTGGTCCTCGTGYAAGTGGCAGCTGCCATTAAAGCTCTTTATTTCTTTTATGAATAAACCCACCAGAATTAAWTTTTCAACTCTAATGCATCAGTGGAAGCTGTCTGATCCAACATCATTCCTTTTATTGATCCATGCTAATTGGATATGTCAGAAAGCATGAAGTATGCTGCAGAACTAACACCAGTTTCTGCCACACAATGTTTCAGTATGCCTTACATATCCCAGTACACAAGTATTAAGTTTGTTTCATTTAGGAAAAAGACAATCCCAAAATGTTGTTCGTATAAAATAAAGGTCAATGTTGGTTAATCATGTTTTGGCTAATGGTTTGATATGATTTGTAATGAGATCTGATCTGCCTTTTTTTACAAAACAATACTTGATATGCAGTGGGTTTTGTTTAGATTATGRAGACTGGTGGGCTGCTAGAACTGGTTATGAGGCTGTTTAGTGGAGATATTTGGGATGATTCCAGGGTAGTGGTGAGAAAGGAACCAATGAATTAGATTAAAGTGATTCCCCCTATTTTTTCTGAATTATGGCAGGAGGAAGTAGAAGATTTTTAATGGAAATGGCCAAGAATACACATAAATAGCTTTCCCCTCAAGGGACCATCTGCTTAGATATGGTTTGTAAATGGTTTTCTAGTCAAACATATAACAGGAATCTTGGAATGCTTTATACACACGTTAGTTATACATACACATTTAAAATGTTAATCACRTGTATATATCACATTAATCACATTAATTACACCTATATATCTACATGCTTCATTAGTTTTTCAGCTAAAAGAAAACACAGAAGCAGACTCGTGTTGCACTTGAGTTGGAATTAAAGTACATGTGAGTGATTCATAATCAAAGAAACTCTCTCTCCGTAAGCACTTCTAGAAGAAGAATATGAACAGGAGAAGGAGAAATGCACTGAGAGGGTTTTCTCTACATATAAATGCTCTTACACAAAACAGACTATCACTGTGTTGGACTGAAGYAGAGTACTCCCATTAAACATGCATTCACTAGCTAAAAGTTAATTAAAAGCATTAAAAAAGTTATCAGAATAAACGTGTGCAAAGCAAGATGGTTCTCCAAAGAGGAAATCAGGTATGAAGGCAGAGTGTATACCTCAGAATATGTGTTGCATGATAATGAACAGGGGGAGAAAACACCAGCAAAGCTGAACAATCTAAGACAATTATATTGCAATTTCTTGCACTCATAAAGGTTCTATAGCCAGGATTCTGTTCTGCTTTTAAGTCTCTGCTTGTTACACAGCCCAGAACACAAAAGACTTCAACCAAATAAGCCTGAGCCAAACCCTTATAATTTTTAAAATTTCATGCTGCTTAAAGCATTGATTAAGGTATGATTCTTAAATGCTCTGCATGAGTTGTCCCAAGAAACTAGAAATAGTTTGCTGTTACAGGGAAATTCAGGATCAGATATCAGAAAAAAAATCCAAGTCCAAAAAAGTGGCAAATGGCATCCCTTAGACATGTAGAAGCAAATACTTCACTGAATATGAGATATAGTCCAGTATATAAATGATAACAACTGCTGCGTAAATTGAATGTAGCAATTAAATACAGCTGTATTTTAACATGAAACCATCATSAAAAAAATAGCAGCATGATATTCAATCATACACTTRGCTTTTTGATTAGGAATATTTTTAATTATTATTTAAGGTCTGAGCAGATGCACAGACATTTATTTTTCTATTATATCACCACTAAGTGTGCATATGGTTTTATCATGTTTCAAACTCACAGAAAAAACAAAGAAAYTTAAAAAAATTATATTTCTGCTATAAAAATGCTTATTGTTCCTCAATATATTTATAATTTTGTGGCAATTCCAATCAAATCTCTGAAAGCCTCTTGTGTTCTACACAAAAAAAAAAAAAAAGTTCCATCTGTTTTCTGAATGAGTTATTACTTAAAATACCAACATGGTGAAGGAAATTAAGTAAGGGTTATATACTGAGATGTGTGTATGAGGAAAAAAATACAATTTTTACTACTTTCATATAGTAAACTGATTGGATCTTTAGGTTCCATGTGATTAAAGACAACATTCAAAATATTTAKAGGGAAAGAAATACTACAGCTAACAATAGCTTCATGAACATTAACRAGGTCAGGAACTGAAAGCCCATTCTCTCATTTCTGATGGTAYACCAGAAAACATTATCTGGATAAAAGAGAAAATATGATATATATTTATCGATCATGAAGTTTTGTGGTGATGCATCCCCTCCCTCTCCAGACCCCTCCTACAGCAGCATTCGCAGAGCTGGAGTTCATACATGTTGGGCAATGAGCACTTGGCCGTGGGGCTCCTGGAAAACTCAASTCAGGACAGAGACAGCCCAGGCTGTCCCTGAGACCTGGGCTTYGCAGATCAACTATTTTGTGACTTTCCTTCTAGGAAATTTTAATTATTTTTTATAATCATTTTCACATCATGATTTAAAGAGGAAACAAGGCCTTCCTTGTTGAGATCCCAGTACTAAAATTATTTTCATGACAGATGCAAGSTATTCATTGAATTCTTCCACAGGCATAAGAAATGCTGTGTTTTTAATTCTATGGAATAGTTAAACTTGAGTAGGAAGTTTAAATGCTCAGTCATCTACACAGAATATTCATTCTGTGCATGTATAACATTTCTTAATATTTCTGCAGGGGTTTCAAGGTAAAACCAACTACCTACACACTTTCAGGCACACAGCAGATAAAAGAATGGCAGAATCATAGATTATGTTGAGTTGGGAAGGACCCACAAGGATCACTGAGTCCAATTAATTCCCTGCTCCTCTCAGGACTAACTAAAACTAAACCACATGAGTAAGAGCATTGTTCACTCACTCCTTGCACTCTGGAAGAAAGTTTTACTGGCTTACATCTGTGAATGTAAGTAGTCCCTTCTCAGTCCCAGTTTAAGTGTTCATATAATGTTGAAGTTAAGAAAATATAAGGACTATGCATTGTATTGACAAGAWTTTTTGTTGGTTCTGGGATGGAATGGAAACTATATCCCTCTTAAATTCCCCCAAGACAAAGATAACACTGAACAATTCCTTCCCATGTCAAACTCTTAACCTGAGGTGATACTTAGTGCAGTAATTTAGTGACTGAATAATTGGAACTGACTGATTTATTGATTCAATTTTAAATGTGTCCATTATTTGATCATTGTTCTGTTCATATTTAATTAGCTAATAAAACTGTAGCATATTAGCTTAGAAATATGTCTCATTAAGTGAATACTTGCTTGCTTATGCTTTTCGTTTATAAAATYCATAATTGTCTCATAGAACTGATTTATTTTCTCAAGTTGCAATATGTGCCACAAACTTTCAGACCACAAATAACTGTGGATAAGCATCTTCAGAATACTTGCTCTCTTCCCATCCAAATTTATAAACAGAGATTGAGGAGAGTATTGCCATTTTAATATCTTTGCCCTAGTGTTGAATCCAAATCAGAGTTGGTTTTACCAATGGTTAGAATGGAAAAAAGTGAGGGAGAGATGAGAGAAAGATGAAATGGGGGAATGGGGAGAGGGAGGGAGGAAAGGAATGCCTCATGGTAGCCAAGTGCTTTGTGGGTTTTAAATGGTCAATGCTAGAAATGAAAGTGAGCTACCAGACCCTTTAGAATCAGCCCCCCATGCAGGGTAGTGTGGTGTCCCATAATGAATGGAACACATCTCAGCCATCAAAACACAACCCTGAGCRAAGGAGAAAAACTAACTTGACTTTTAGGTAATAGCCTGATTGTGCAGAATGTGGTAAACTTGACAACCTCTGCATCAGTTCACGGTYTTCCTATTCCTGATGGAAATTTCCTTTCTAGCAGCCTGCATTGTGCTACATTTCGGATTTGTGGTTGAATTAGCCATGATAACACACCAAAGTCCCAAGTATTTCTGATTAGTGCTTGCACAGCTTTTGTACATCCTGCCAGCTACAACAAATCTTTAATGGCATAATTGCCATATAGATGTTTCCCTCAATTAAGGATAATGACCCTGATCTACTATTGAACTAAATCACTGCCTCTCTAAACAAGTCAGGATTTCTGCACTGGTGCAAATCAGATGGAATCTCAGCACATGAATCAAATATTTAAGGAATCATTACTTATTTCATACCTCTTCAGAATTTTCTTGGAAAGCTACATTTCCAAGAAAATCACAGTATCAGAAGTTGACCTTCCACTATGTTCTCCTGTTATAGCAGAGAGTACACTTCTATTTTGAGAGTATTAATTGGAAACACAAGATTATATCCATTATTGGAACTATGTAAAGAAAAAAATAGTAAAAAATGCCCCACACACATTTCTAATAAATTGCTGGAGATATTGATTGCTAATATATAGTCTRGGGATTGAAGTCAAAGTTTAAATTAACACCTAAAAATATTTATTTCCTCAGAGGACTGTCCACAGGAAAAGCAYAAACAAATACAAAAGGTCAAGTTAAAGTTCCTTGAAACATCTGCTGTTATTCAAATGTCCATTTAATTAGTACAAACTGAAAGACAAAATTATTATTGTAATGTTTACAAGAACATGAACAAGAGAAAGTAGTTACACATGCAGATAGAGAAAATTATTTCACTGACAGTCATTTCAATAATTTAAAAACTATTGCYATGAAAGATTTAATTTAATTAAAAAGTAAACAATACCAACAAGTTTTCTTAGACTATAAATGAAATCACTTGTCATAAAGTATCAGTGGGTGAACCACAGTCTGTTTCTTCTAGTGACAACTGTACAAATCCTGAAACAAAGCAATGCATGACAGAAGAAAAATATATTAATCAAGGGAATGCAACTGAGCAGCAATGTGGCCCTCTCCTGTAGCTGAAGGAGTATCTCTTCTGTTATGCTGCAGTACTGGCTTGGTTTGGGTTGTTTTTGAGTTTTGTTTGTTTGGGTTTTTTGTTTGTTTGTTTTCATTTTTTGCTTTGTTTTGTTTTTAATTTTATAGCATCTTTCTGCTGAGTTCCTCAGATGTGAGAGGCTGGAGTGAGGAYGGAAACAGCACTGCTCCACTGACTCTTGGTGAGTTTACACTTTCTGTACTGAGTAGGCTYATATTTGAAAATAATTACTTGTCTCCTTCATATTGGTTGGAATAAGTGACAGTGAACGAAAGCCACAGTTATTTGATCTAGTCTCTTCTGCTGGCTGGACGCAGGARGGAGTTTTGTATCACAAAATGCTCATCTGTTCCCAGTGCTGTAGATTGCCAGAGTAAAGCAAAGGCTAAAGGTGTTGCCAGCAATACGAACATACACATTTCTGGCAGATTTAAATTTCTCTGTGAGCCATTCTCAAAAATAAGCCAAATCCCCCAAACAAATTAAAAGTCAGATTAAGTACTTCAGATAGTTTTGACTTATTTATTTATTTATTTTTCTAAAGAAGTCTAACTTTGAATGTCCAGAGATACTTTTGCTTAAGTGGATAGTTACTTATTCAAATAAACCCATAAATCTTGTACATATCTGACAAGCAACACACATTTCTTGACAGACTCTAAACACAGTTTAGAATCTGTCATTTTAAATTTGAATTTTTATTTTTTTTCTTGTGGGATGATGGTCGATTCATGAAACAGTTTTGTTTAAAAACATAAAACATAAATAAGTGGATCAATTTCTTCCTCTTAAATTCTTAAGAGAACAAGTCACAGTCAATTACTGACTCTTGTACTTTTGGATGGTCTGGACCTGAGCCACTATATGTAGAAAATAAAAATATGCATAGATCTACGGGATTGTCTTTGAAGGGTATATACCGTATTTTTGCTCACATTTTCTATCATTTCTGTGTGAAGACTATGATAACTGGTTTTGGGTAGCCCTCATTCCGACTTCATTCTATACCCCATGTTAATTATAGTACTTTGGGTGTGAATATCTTGACTGCAGACAGAAGTCCTTGACATATAAAGATTATACAGTTAGATAATCCTTAACTTGTAGTTTATCAGTATGTTAATGCTGAGAGTGACTTGCMTAAATTCAATGTAAATTCAAGAGAACATGCATAGTCAAATGTTTAGCAATACACCTGTATCTCTATTGTTTATTAAGAAGTCAAGAAAGCTTCATAAGAATAAGCTTTTAATTCTGATGTACTGGCTAAATTTCAGCTTATGTAATTACACTCTGCCTGCTTCATTTTCCCTTGCATTTTTAATTAGATTCAGCATTCTTGTGCTTTTGTCCTGAACCATTTTACAGTGTGGCCATGCTCTATTAACCACTGCAGCATGATACACTACAAATGTACTGCAGAGCTGGCTGAAGCAATTTCTTTCTATAGAGCTTGTAATGTAAAATTGTTTTGAGGCATTCCATGAAGAATAGTTCTCTACAAACATATGGACACATAACATGAAATCAGTGTAGCAAGYAAAGGTTGGCCAGCTCCTCTGGTTCTGAGCCAGATAAGCACTTCAACACATGGAAGATTCTTTTGACTTCATCTCCCATGTGTAAGTATTTTGCTAGATTTATGTTCAAAAAGAGGAGATTCTGTCTGATCTGCAGTCACGAATGCTGGTCAGGATTCTGTACAGTCTTTGACACTAATCTCTCATTTGGAACCCATTTCCACAATTTCTTCTCTCTCCATTCAAGACATGATGTTTCCTGCAGCAACCACACAGCTTTTCAGGGAAAGAAGAAAGTAGGCAATAAAGCAGATTACTGTATGYTCTCAGGGGGGGAAGGATATTGTTAACTTTCACCTCACAGTTACTTTTATGCCAAATCAAAATGTACCTCATCACTGRAAAAAAAAAACAAAAACATGGTACTCTCCAGATGTAATAGACCTRTTGTGGCTATAAAGGAGATTTGATAGCTGTGTGGCTGATATGACATCCCTTTTTCATAGCTAATTTTATTAAATCAGATACTGAGACTAATTAGTGGAATTCTGCATTACCCTTGCCTTCCTTCTCTAAGTACCAGTCATTAAAAGTACCATGGATAATGATACCTTACCACAAAAATTTTAGCACATATCACTTCTGCTATAGTACTTGGAATACTGTATTTCTTTTACAATATATACTAGTTTAGACCCAGATCTCTACTAACTGTGTTACTTCTCATGACCTAGTAATGTAACTGACAACTCAAAATAATTGTGAAAATAAGACTGTTATTTAGGGAGTTGATTAACCAGAAAAATCATATACCCAAGAGGGACTTTATTCCCAAGGAACAGAACTTCTCATTTTTAATGAATGTGAAGATATTCTCCAAAGGTATGGAAAGAAGCAGTGTGCATACAAAGGATACAAAATCTGAGTGGTCCTCTACAAACACATGTTTACCTTCTGCCTTSTCTACGTCACTTTTAAAACAAACACTGTTAGGGAATCTATATGAAATTAATATAAAAATACAAAAAAAATTATTCTCTTAATAAGAAAGGAAAATCTCATTTTTATTATGAGTAGCTCACAATTAGATATTAAGACTGAAAAAATATAATTATTCTTTAAATACAAACTATAAGGCGATCTCCTGTGATGATCGTTTTAAGGCATTTGCAATCAAAGGCTGAATGACTGAAATATTTCTGAAAGAACATCTTTTCAGACAACTGCAGAGATTGGTAACATGAAAATATTTAACAGGTTTGCATTGATTTTGCTTCACTGTTTGCTAGGCAACTCCTTCATTTAGTAGCTCCAGTACTGATAGCACAGGTTCTGAAAAACTGCATTATAATCAACTTACTTCTATATTGATGTGGTGGGGCATAGGAGCCACACAATWGCAGACAGTGTTAATGGGAGTCAAATGGTTCTCTTAGCCTTTGAGGCTGAGCCTAGGTATGAACAAGCAATCAAATTAGGAATTAAAACATGCAGTTTCCTTTAAAAGACAATAGGACTACTGTTGAGAGCAGCTCTGGCTCCTGAGAAGAGGTGTGGGAAAAGAAACTACTGAATCACTGTTTCATAATAAATACATGGCTGTATTAAAAGAAAATATTTAGTTGATCTTGACATTTTATCTTCTAGTAAAAAATGGCGTGAAACATTTCTGGTCTCATAATTTAAAGGAGAGAGACTAAGAATTACTCCATATGCTGGGCAATATCAGTAGAAYAGTGTATTTGGAAGTACTACACAGTGTTAATTTTACTATGCACTGTTCTGTGATAGCCTCATAGATTTCTGTGTTATTTTTAAAGGTGAGTTTCTATAGCTGCCTGTAGGAGAAACTTACTTATTGTGTAACCACATTTTGCTTACATGGTTTACCTCAATCAACTTCCAATGGTCTTTTGTATTATACTAAAAGAATCTTTGTGTGAAGACAAAGGGAGAAAGTTGCTTCTAAAACGGAAAGATGATGCTCATTACAACGATGAAGAGTCACTACAAATGCTGACAGTGCCTGGAAGATCTTGGGTCAGAAACAGAAACTCATCTCAGTGCACCTGCTGGCACCGCCTGGACCTATGCACATAGACCGTTCTAACCAACCCTATCTCAGTGGAAATGCAACCTATGAAATAAGCAGCTCTATACTAACCTCCGCTTGGCTGAGACAGATATTAGTAATTCTTCATGTTGGTTGTGCTATTCTTGCAGTTTTACTGTGATTTTAAAATTAAATAATTTTTTATGGTTTATAAGCCATATATTATAAACATTTTTTGCACAGTGAAGAAGAATTATTATAAGTTTTGTTATCTACACTTATCTTTCATATTACAAAGAATATTTTTCATTTTAAGAGAAATTTTTTTTTTTAAAAAGCCAAATACCATACACATGCTAAAAGTCTCAGTCCTAGACATCTCACTCTCTTAAGTGCCAAGGAAAATATTTTTAGATTTCCTATGTAGAAAACAATGTGTAATAATTTAAGAGAGACAATCCATTCTACTCTAGGTATTACTAAGCTAATGTCCCAAGCACGGTACTTAGTTAAAAAAAGAAATGTAGCAAAATATAAATATTAAAAATCAGACTTTTAACTCTAATTCAAAGACACAAAGTTCTCTTCATGTTACCTTAATTTGCTGCTATGAAGATTTCCTATTTCCTTGTTAGTAATACTCCAGTCAGTAGTAAGTCAATATTTTTTTTTCTTTTATCAATAGATCTCAAACCAAAAAAAAAAAAAAAAAAAAAAAAAAAACAACACAAAAACCTGTCAGCAAATCACTAAAAAGGGTGATGGTGAAAACAAAAATTAAAATCATAAGTTTTTACTTCAGTTTGGCCTTATTTGAAAGCTTGTGTCCAGTTTCTTAAATTGAAAACCTCTTCTTGAAGGCAGCTATTAGGTTTATAATTCTTTTACATTTACAAGTTTTGAGTGTAGAAAGTTAAAAAAAGCACAGACCAATAAACTAATATGTTCTGTACCTTGGGTGTACCAAAAACCTGATGGAAACTTACACAACTTTTGGGTTTGGTTTTGTTTTGGTTTTTTTTTTCCTTATTTCAATTTTTGTTGTTGTTTTCTCGGGGGTTTGGGGTTGTTTTTGCTTGGTTGGTTGGTTGGTTGGTTTGATTTGGTTTTTTGTGTGGTTTTGTTTTTTTTGTTTTGTTTCATTTTTTTGAGGGGGGTGGTGGTTGTGTGTAGGTTTTTTTTAATTCATCCTAGAAAAAAATGCAAATCACTCAAAAATGAAAGCATGTTCCAGGTATTTGCACCTTAACTACAACTATTTTATCATCTTAAAAGAAGTCGAAGGTCTGCCTCATGAGTTTTGACTATATCTTTATGAACTAGAAAACATGTTTTATACTCAGGATGGATGTTTTCCAGTTTACCTCTATTTTCAATACTGCAGCTGATCATCACCCCTGCTTCAGAGCAATAACTTGTCTGAAAACCTGGTGGCAGCCAAGCCGTGACCACTGAAGTTCTGGGATACTGTAGTTCACAGTGAGAAGCAGCTATGCTTTGAGCTTAATCCCAATTGTAAAATATCTTTAATTAAAATCTAAGATTTGGATACTGCTAAGTGTTAAATACTGTGTTTCTAAATTATCAAGAAAGTCACGGACAATTTTTTTTTTTTTAATCTTTTTTATTATTATTTTTTACTGTTGTTGACTGAAAAATCCCTGAAGTTTATCCTATTTATTATCCTTCAAATGCACATAACTATACTTTTGAAATACATTAAAAATGTGCAGTGCAGAAATACAATCAAGTAATGCACTGCAGCACACACTGCATTACAGAACACAAAATCCTGGGGGAGATTTTTCTCTCTTTTCTTTTTTTTCTCTCGGTATTAATACCCCTGAAGAACTTAAATGAGATTTCTCACATCTAAACTTCAGAAACATAGGGATTTTTCACAGGGAAGCACAAATGATCAGGTGGCAGCGAAGATGTAATGGTAATCTATATTGTACAAATAAATAATACCATTTGTATTTCATTTATTGGTAGGACCCCTGGGTCCTACCAATTTTTAATTAAAATTTTTAATTTTAAATTCTCAGGTATCCTAAAATTGTGAAACCCAACAGATGACAATGTATAAGACAGACCATTGCTATGTGCAAGTAAAGTGAAATACACTATAGAAGGATACTATAAAATGCCCACTTAAGATTTCTATTTTGATCAAATAATTGCAAAAATRTTAGGTGTTACTTTCTTAAGTTCTAAACACATTCATCTAAGTATATGTAAGAAAAATAAGTAGATATCTAGTACTCAGAATAAATCCATTAGTTTTTTTTTTCTGAATATGAAAGTGTGGCTACCCAGCATGTGATTTGTCTCTGCAGTTTATTATAATCAGCTATTTCTGTTGGACTTTGCCAAYCTTATTTTTACACTAGGTTTTTCTTCTGCATCTGCAATGGCCAGGATTGTGGAAAGAAGTCTTTCTTATGTTTAAGAAAAATATAARGTTCCTGAAAAAATTGAATGATGACACTTCCAGTAAAATGGGAAATAGCATGTAAAAACAGCAGAAATCCCTGTCACAGTTTTACCATAGACCCCAAATAAGACTGCCTATTTATTGTGTGTTGTTTCACTGCTCAGAAAAAAGTTCAAGATATGATTTTTTCAATAAAATCTGCAAATATGGAACCTAAATGAATGGAATAAATAATGAAAAGTCAGATAGCAAGAGGTGAAAGACTAACAATTCTTAAACACAATGGATGTCTTATATTTTATTCCACTTGACCCTTGACAGAACCAGTTCTCCCCTTCACACACATTCTTAATGYCTCTCCACATTAATTGGACTTAAAATGGTACAGCTGGATAGCTTGTTAGAGATTACTTAATGCACTTGGATTGTATATAGCAAAAGAACCAAATCCATGAATGTACACTTMATAATCATATATTCTATCACAAATTTAATTCTAGCCGAGAGAACACGAAGTCCAGCAATTTAGTTGGCTAATGGAAAGAGCCCTATGCTTTCTGACACTGTTTGCAATGTAACATATCATCTACCAGCTACACTCACCAATTATAAATATCTCTAAATTAGATAATGCACATTAATTCTTTAGCAGGTGTAGTGGAGCACTTAATTTTTCTCTCAGTACTTCCTCGGGCTAGAATAATAATATATTCTTCGAAGTGCCAATGCGTACATTCAAACTGCTCCAGCAAGAATTGGAATTTTTTTTTTCAATGAATATTATTACTGATTTTTTGATTACTTGGATATTTTATACGCATATTCTGACGTATTGCATTGCAGATCTTATTTTCCTTTGATTAACTGTTTCCTTTCAAAAAAATCAATGCRATAGTTTTAATATCAGTGGTTTTTATGTGTTTCTTCACTGTTACTGGATCCATGAAACTCCACATTTATTTCCATTTTATGCATGAAAACACAAATGGAGACTCAATCCTTAATGCAAGATTCAGTGTCAAATCTGTCTCAGTCTGCTTCTGATTTCTGTGAATTAGAAAGAGAAATTCCTCCACTTTACATTTGTTTGTTTTCATACATAGTGCAAGCTAGAAAACATTCTTGCATGTATTCAAAAGTTYCTTATGAACAGTTACCAGATAAGTAGAAATATTGTTCATTATTGATGATCAAAATGATAAACRAGATCACTTTCTCCCTTTCCAATGAGACACAGTTACATCACTAAGAGAAATACTATTGTATATGAAAAAAATATTTCTTAAGAGAATATAGCTGCTGTATTCTGATCTTTTTCATTCAAAGTAAAATGTATGACTTTTAAAAGATGGCCTTGCAAAGTGATTTAAGTAGACTTTGGAAAGGTTTGAATATATCCTAACCAAAACCAATTAATTTTTTTATGTTATTCTTCTGCAAAATGAATCAGCTGAATTAAACTTCCAGTGAGTTTTAATTCTTATAAACACATGTTTATACAAAGTACCAASGYAAATAGGGAGAGAATCATACTAATRCCCAAACTAGAAACTTTCCAAAATTTTTCAATCTTATCTAACCATGGTATTGCTTGTCCTCTTTGATCAGGAGGATTAGTCAAACTTCATTTTGACAGAGACTGACAAATTGTTTCTACAGCAAAGACTATAATACCTAYAATTGATTGCGTTGTCACTATAAACTGTTGTTATCCAGACCATGTCTCATATCCAGAGGCATAATTCAAGTGTTTATTTTGCAATAAAAGACATCATTACTRATAGATGATGTTTCTTAGACTCTACAAAGAAAAGTAATGTCTCCAATGTTTGATTCTGGGAAATCATACAAAAGAAAATAGTTAAATTCACAAATTAATAAGGAACCTTTTATTTCACAAATATATTTAACATTTTCTCAATCACAGGTACAATTGAAATGGTAGTTTTTTCTTTTATTTTTAATAAATCCTATTGTTAGAATTTGGAGGCTAAGATTATTAGCTCTCCAGATCYACATATTGTTTTGAAACCACTGAGAGGACTGCAGAAGTTTACATAGTAGCAAAACAATGCAGTCAAGAGAGAGGTAGTGGAATAGTGACACAAAGAGAATGAATGGCAATGGGGTGGAAAAGAAATCTGAGCATCCACACTGGATGTTTGTGCAGGTGGTGAGGTTATTCTTTAGTCTATTCATCAGTAGGATGCTTAAATGCARAAATGAGGTTCATATAAGATGCAGATTTTGAACAAAAGTTATAGAATTCCCACATATTATCTTTATTTCTGGGTTCTTTTTTTGCTATTGAAAGGGATTATGAAGGCCCATTTGAACTGGGATGTGGGCCTACATAATTTCAAGCATATGAGCACTAGAGAAGCAGAATAGAGTTGCTGTATGGGTTGCAAAGGAATTGCAATACATCTCAGGTATCAARAGGCAAAAATGTTTTCATGCCTTAAACAAATACCAATTGTATTTGCTCAACCAAATTTCCATCAGTTATACCCATGTAATCCTAYAGTGACTGGTATTTGTTGGAACCAGCAGAGCCATGAAAAAAGTCCAGTGAACAATACAAACAGAACAAGTTCATAAAAATCATAATCTCAGTTCATGAATTGAAAAAGATATATTGACTGAGTATAAAAGATGACTGACATYCAGTGGGTCCCTTGGAACCTTAATGTCCCTATGACTGCAAAGTACAACCTTGACTGAAGGAAATGTATGTTTTACCTCTTGAAGCTTTAAAAGCTATCAGCGGGAGCAAGCTGGAAGGCTTTTATAAAACTCTATTCATTGAGAATACAGTGTTTGTTATCTTAATGGTATCTATGAAACAYTGTGAATGACTATCTATCCCTATTAAATCTACTTTCATATTTCTTCTCTCTCCTGCTCTCTCAACTCCATTTGTAGAAGTTGATGAGGCTGAATAAAAACTGTAATAACAGGATTTAATGGGTATAGTATCTGTAGGTAGACAAGGTCATAAGTGTTGGGTAAGTACCAACAAAGGCAARGGAAAGAACCATGGTTTTAAATCAAAACCTTTCACAAAGCTATTGTTAGTTAATATCCTCAGAAACTGACTTACTTCTTTGRGTGAAATTCTTTGTTCATAAAGAAAAATATTAGATTGTTAGTTCTGTAATCTCTTTCCTTTAATTGTTTGTATTGCTTAGCTGTTAATCTTCATAAAGGCACAGATTAAGAAGACCAATTCTGCAACAAATTTTCCATGAATTTATGATTCTAAATCCTTTGGCAAATCTGTGATTTTATTGAATCAGAATAGTTTGGCTTGAAAGGGACCTTTAAATGTCATCCARTCCTGCACTCMTGCAGTGAGCAGAGACATCTTCAACCRGRTCAGATTGCTCATGCCCCACCCAACCTGGCTTTGATTGTTTTCAGGGAYGGGRCATCTACCACCTCTCTGGGCAYCYCATTSYAGTGTTCCACCATCCTCATTGTAAAAAACCTTTTCYTTATAGATGGTCTAAATCATCTGTCTTTTAGCTTAAAACCATTTCCCCTCGTCCTACATAACAGGCCTTGATAAAAAGCTTAAAGTATGGCTAAACAAACTTTCCACAGGAGAATGCAGTGCAACGTGGAGGTTATTTCATGGATAGAGCCAGCTTGTAAGCAATGTTGTCAACTTGGCATGTGACATTAACCTTGTTTTAATACATGGWTTTGAGTATTTTATATTTTAGGTGATTGGGTAATCATCACTTTTCCTGAGAAATAAATTTCTAGTGAATGTTTGTACTTTTTAATTTCTTATCCTRTCATATGGAAATATCAATAGAACTTAGAATCCATAAAGTCCAAGAATGAAGCTCATATATTTGGTGAAGTTAYTTTATTGATAAAATAAAACAATAAACAATATTACATATTGTTAAATATTTAACAATATAACTGCTAAAACAATAGTAATAAACGGCCCAATTACAAATACACCAATTTTCATATATAGCCATATTTTTTCTGCTCATCCTTTTCTTCCGCCTCTTGCTCACAAATGTTAATCTTAATTTCTTCCTGTGAAGCCTTGAACCAATGCTATTCTCGAGCYAGACTGTTCTTTCCCTTCCCTGCTACAATTACTTCATCCATGTCTATCTCCCTTCTAGCCCTCAATGATTGTTGCATTCTCCCTTCCACCTCCTTGCTCTTCCCCAGACCTTTTCCATCCCTCATAATTTCCTCTCCTCTTTCAGCAGAGGTTGTTCTGCTCCTAAATTCTGACACATTCAAGTTTTTGGTGTAAGTTTTGTTTCCATATATCTGCAAAATGTAATAAAAAAGACATATATTTTGTCAATGTTCACTTAAAAGTTTGTAATATTCAGCACTAGCTATGCAAGTGAGTTCAGTGAAACCCCACTAAAAACATTGGTCTAGTAGCCCATCTTAGCAGTAAGACTCATCAACACAAGGACTAAAGTAAACCTATATTCCTCAGAATAAAATCAGAAATAAGAACTACAGCCAAATAATAGATAGATTTAAAGAAGAGATTAATTGAAGTGAAAAGAATTATATTTGATGTAAGCATCAATAAGAAAGGATCAAACAAAACATTTGAATCATAACCKCCTAATAAAACATTCACTTCATTTTGAGTGTGTATTTTGCAAACATATAATATCCTACTTGGCATTGCTTTTTGGTTGATTAATTCTCTCCAGGTGTAAGTCAGGTACTTTCACTTACACGCTTCAATACCCATATTCATCAGTCAAGGCATTACATATTTTTTTTCCTACAATTTTCAGCTACCAAGAGCTTGACTGAATATATGGGTTTACARCAGAGGGGTAAAACATCCTCCCAGTCTGTTTATTACAGTAACTAGAGATAATACAGTAGCAGTGCATAATAATAATGAAACAGATCCTTTGCTGGTCTAGTGATTTCATGAGGAAGGTTGATTGCTGGCTGATGTTCTGGTTCTATATTTAATTAGTGACTCACTCACCCCTAGTGAAGACATCAACTTGCTGCACAAAACAAATAAGAAGAGGAGCAATACTTCCAATGCATTAAGGAACAAGCAAGACTACCTCCATTTTTTTCCCTGTGTATTTGAATTTTCTGGCAGGACAGTTAGCTGAACAATGGTGAGTCCTTATGACACCTGGGTGAAATCAATTGGAAATATGGATCATCAGTTAAAAAGTTATTTTATTTAGTTGGTGGGTTTGATTGTTTACTTTTTAGTTTTGTATTTTTTTTTTTCTTACCAGATACATGATTTTCTTCCTCTGACAAGATACWTCTGTATCCTGGTCAATTAAAAAAAAAAAAGGAAATATTTCATATTTATGCATGGACACTGCAGAATGTTTTGGGTTTTTTTCCTTTTGTGTCTTTTTTCCCCTAAGACTAAGTGCAACACTACAGCCTGCTAACTTCCAACTGCTACAAGTGTCTACTGCACAATCCAATAAACTTCCTAAGGTCCTTAAATTTGCTAGGCTTCTGGGCACTCTGAATGCTGAGGTTAAACTAACTCTCACTTGCACTATTTATGACTATTTTATTATAAATCAAAAAATTTCATGAAAAACTTCAATCAGCCACAATACTCCAAATGTTTCTGTGGTTTAGAATGAGAACCAATCTGAGGTACACACTGTGTATCTTGGTCTCATGTGTTTCACCATTAATGATTTAAGTATTAAATGCTGTCACTTTTGAAATAGAGATGAATAGTCTTCTTTTTATAATATTGACAGTGATTTCTTATCTATACCCATTATTACTGGCAATATATTGAACTGTAATCAGATTATTTCCTTTATCAGCATGAATATTTAAATTCCGAGTAGAGCAGATTTTTTTTCAGTCAAGGACTATATGTGAAATATTTGACATGGAGAAAAAGCAACCTGAAAATGACATAGGATCCATTATTTTAGTTTTTTATCCCTAAGACCCGTCTTAGGTGTACTTCTTATTGTGAAGAAACAAATATAATTTCATCTTATTTAAAATATATATTTTTATGTTATATCCTTTTCTGTGAGAGCAGGGGAACAAGCCATGCTCATAAAAATGATAATAGCTTAAAAAAAATCTAAAATAGAATAGACCAAGATCAAAGGAAGAAGCCCTGCTAGTTTTTGAAGATACCAGAGTCTAGTAGCCTGATTTGCAATGATGAACCAGCCATAAAACTCACCAGAAGACTGAAGTTATTAACAAAACTGAGATGCCACCAAATGACTTGACAGCAAGAGAAGTCAAAAGGAAAAACACTGTACTTTTTAAACACTAGGTAGTTTTTATTTTGAATAATTTGTGAAAAGTTAGCCATCAAAGTCATAAATGATACATTAGAAGCTTTGAAAGTGTTCTGTTTTTTTWAATCACTATTCAACAGTGTACAGTGTCTTGAGACAAAGAGAAGAAAGTAGATGTACTTAAGTGCCTTCTAGGAACATTAGGTGAGAGTGTCAGAAACATGGAAAGGTGAAAATTTTGAATATATTGGGAAAGTGAAGGAGTTTATAGTCACATAAATAACTCTAGGCTTTATATAAGTAAACTTGACTTGTATATACCTAATTAAATATGGTTTTTGGTAAAGACTTCTAAACCTTTATACAATACTGTTGTCTATCAGAACTATCAAAACAGACAGTCATGAATGCCTCCCCCTCAAAATTGTCTCTGTTAAAGAAAACTATCACTACACCTCTAAACTGAAGCCTATACAACACTGTACTACAATTCTATATGACAAACAGTATATGCTGCTTTAATCACACAAAAATAGCACTTTAGTGGCAAGCTTATTCTGTACAGTTTTGTCTTTGAGTTCCTTTTTTCTTCAGCTCATTAGTCTTCCAATCCTTAAGGCTTTTTACATAAAAAAAAAAAATCAACAGATTTGGTGCACATGAGAGCATGCAATATTCATATAAGTGAGATATCTAATATACAGCAGTTTAATAACTGCAGTGAATGCAGATCGATGCTGCCATAAAAAAGAAGACAGGAAATATTGGGGAAATTACAAGGTAATCCACCCCAGCCAGTGTCCAGAGTTAGATATACCAGTCTCTTTCTTGTTGCCTTGTAAAATAGAGTGCTTATCTTTATGGTTATGCAGTCAGAAAATTACAAGTGAGGATAAAGGATGCCATTTGTAGCCCTGCTTAACAACTGATGGGTTCTGTTTGTGTTTAATTTAATCCCTTCGGCCTCTGAATAGACTAATATGGTGATCCTAGTAAAAATAGAACTTGTCAAAGCAGAACTTTCCACATTTTCAGGGAACTAGCATTGAACAAGTACCTCTTATTTAAAGCATCTTCAAAACCACATGCAGCTGTCTTTTTTCCCTGATTTGAATACTGTCAGCCTCTACTACATGTCACCAGATGACTGACATCTAGTAGCACTTTCAGTTGCTTTATTCAAAGATTAATTGGGTTTTTTTTTAGGAATCACTATTGAAAACATCCTTGCTGGACCACAACTGGGCCCTGCCTGAGCTATTCATCATCTCACTTTAGTGCAGAAACGAGAGACCTGGACAGGGGTCAGTGTGTGTGCTGGGCTCTCACTGGGACTTTGAGGCAGGATATTTATCAGATTTCTACATCTAAATATATAGATTACATAGATTTCCTAGTGTGGTTAGGGCAAATGGACTTCATGTCAGGAATTTCAAGAAAAAAATATTTAGTTTGTTATCTATTTCCAAAACCATATTTAAGATGATTTATTTCAATAATGTGTGATCACTACTAATTTTACTTTCTTATATATTTCCTATCTTATCCTTGCACAACTCTTTTAAAACTCTCGAAAGTTGAATTATAAAAGTAAAACATTCTAACAATTTAATTAAAGACAGACTGACTTTTTAAAGTCTGGGAAAAGTTTTTAAAAACTTACAACCTTTTTTTTTTATTTTTTATCATACAAATTATATCAGAATAAAATGAAGAACATACAGAGAACATACTTTCCTCATGCAAAAGAGCATATCTGCTACAGGTTATTTTTTCTACATTCTTATCAAGTCATGAGTTATTTCTGACATTTCAAAATTATAAAACTAGCAGAAATAGCAGCTACTAAGAAAGACCATTCCCCGGTCTTTCCTTAGATTTATTTTATAATCTTTTAGTGGTTCAGTACAGTAAGGCTTCTTTATTATATTGCTCAAAAGAAGCAAAAGAATAGTTTTGCATCCTCTGTAAGACCTCACTAAAGAAACTACTTTCTTTTGCCTTACTCTTTTACCCTCTTCACCACAGATTTTTGTCAAGGGAACAGTCTGACCTAATGGSTAGAAATCCTTCCTTGTGAGGGTGGTGAGGCCCTGGCACAGGTTGTCCAGAAAACCTGTGGCTGCCCCATCCCTTAAAGTGTCCAAGGCCAGGTTGGGTGGGGCATGGAGCAGCCTGGTCTGGTGGAAGTTGTCCCTGCCCTCGTCAGAGGGGTTGGAATGAGAAGATCTTTAAGGTCTCTTACAATCCAAGCCTATCTATGCTTATATGATCACCTTCCTCTTCTGTGGGACTCACTTGTATGTGCCAGGATTAAACATAGCTCCAAAGTCCTAGGAGCGTAGTTCCAGGCTCTTGAGGGGTTTAGGTACTGTGTCAAAGAAATATTCTCTTCAATGAAGGGCAACTGAAATGTGTGAAAAGGACTCCTTCCACATGAGAATTTCAAAAGCTGTCTTTTCTTAGGAACAAAACGTAGCCCTCCTATGAAGATGTGTATAGAATGAAATGTTTTAAAATAATATCTTCTATTAAAAATATTGCRCTTAAATTAATTTGTCAGATATGGATGAAAGAGATTCAGTAAACTTAATCCCTTAAAGATATTTTCTTACACAGGAATTTCCATCTAATTATGATTATTTTTTCTGAATAAGAACTACAGGACTTTGCTACTGAACAGTTGTTTCTATTAAGGAACCATATTTTAAAGCTGTTTTTCAATCAATCCTTCATTTAGTTATTYAAATTCATGCCCAAATTACAAGCAAATGAGTAATCCCAGGGAAGCTAGTGGCATTCTAAAGATGTTTCAGATTAAGTATTTGTATAAACATMTTACTCACTGAGACACCAGAACTGAAATATAAAGAATTATTTCAGAGGTTTTCAGATACCTATATGTGATTCAGAGAAATCATAAAGGTCTGCCAGTGTCCCGCCTGACCAAGCATCTTCCCAAGGCAACGAYAGATACAGTGAATTCCTTTCCAATTACTTTTGTTGAAGATATGCCCATTAACATTTACACAGTTCATTTATAAAAGATCATGATTTAACCCAGTTTTAAATGGGAGACAATAGCAGCAGTGCTAATGTATTACAAYGTTTATGTGTTTTTTACAGCAACTSTGGTGGTTTTATTATTCCTTGTGCCTGAGCCAGGGCCCACAGGCATTGTTTAGAATTTATTCACACCAYCCAATAAGCAATTGCTCTGGAATTGACTGCTCAGGAGACTTGTCAGCCCAGGCAGATTTTCTACAGGAAATCCCAGGCACTCCCAAGACGGAAGAGTAATGACAATGAAAATGAAATAGTCCAGTAATGATACAGAACTGGAAGACTGAGTCTTCTAAAGAAAATTACCAATGTGAAGCTTAGGGTTCACACCATTGTGAGAACAATGGTGAGATGAGTGTTCATCCTGAATTCAAAACTAAGTCGGATTAAATTTTAATTTCAGAAACCCTAAGCTTCACACTGGTAATTTTCTTTAGTTCTGGCTTCAGTAGATAACTTTAGAGTAAGTTGACAGAATAAAAATAGGTCAATTTTTTGATTTATATAAATAAGGACAGTAAATTCCCACAGAAAATGGATATTAGTGATCTTTGGGTTTGTTAGTTTTGTTTTTTGTTTTGGTTGTTTGTTTTTGTTGGTTTTTT
>QVAJ01000013.1:7751199-7767757 GCA_003546035.1 Mixornis gularis | reverse complement strand
GGAAGGGAAGGGAAGGGAAGGGAAGGGAAGGGAAGGGAAGGGAAGGGAAGGGAAGGGAAGGGAAGGGAAGGGAAGGGAATTCTTTCCACATAAAACTTTTATTTGTATGAACCAAAGAAAAAATAATTCCTCTTCAGGTATTTTTATTCATTTTTGCCCACTGGTCTTGAAGAAAATAAAAGAAGGAAGGAAAAGTGAGAAATTTAAGTAAAAGAAAACTTCTGTCAGGCAGCCATTTTGATTACGGTCACTATCAATATGTCATTGATATAAACTGCGTATACTTACTAACTATTTCAAGTATCATGTGAAATACTTATCCAATAGATTGGTATAAATTTTGAAAATCATTTGAGAGTCATGTAAAACAACACAATTTTCCCCTTTTCATGTTTTATTCCAGATTTTTATAGGAATGCATTTGGAAAATGCTACTCATTCCACAAATTAAAATGCCATGTCTTCAAATGTTAAGTGCTATTCTTTTTGGTCTGCATTTTCAGGCAGTTAAATGGTTCTGACAGAGGGCTGAAATGAAGCAGCAAACACATTCTAAGAGATTATTTATAATATTGTCRATAATATTTGTTCATTAGAATATAAGCATGGATTTTGATTAGAATTTATTCCATAGGAAGATGGTAACTAGTATTTAGTCTTTGGATATCATTAACACAGATTATAAATGCTTAGTTCTTGTATTTCTGAATATAAACTATAGTGACTCATAAGCTGCCTTTGCATCCCTCTTTGGCCACTGAGAATTAGCTTTACTTTAGAAGCTCAGACTGACATGATGCAATTTTACATAAAYTATTGTCATAGTGGAATAGATTCTTAAAGTAAGTAATATTTGAGGATGAAATGTTTATTCATGATCTTGATATTTCTATATTTTTAATATTTTGCTATTTATAGCATTACTTTGAATATAAAATGACTACACAATGTAGCTTAGAAGTCCTTCAGCAAAACCAGTGCCTCAGACAGCCCCAGCACTCCTGACCTGGGCCCTTTGAAGACAGAATGCATACAGAAAACACCTCACAGCATTCTAACTTTCAAAATTAAAGGCTTTGTTCTTGGGAATGTGCTACAATGGATTCATCCAGGTACTCATAATGTATTCTTTTAACACTAGAAGATGCTATCACAATGAAAGAAATAGACTGAGGAAACAAACAGCAATCAAAATCTGTGTGAAACTAAAAAATGTTTGACCTGTGTTGAGCATTTCAGTACTACCTCGAGGAAGAAAAAGAAGTGTCAGTGGAAACACGGAGGATGAGCATACACACACAAAATTTAGAGTTTTACCAATTCATGTGGATGAGACTGAAAAAAAAGGGGTATGTTTTCCTACAACACAGAAACAACTTAATTCAAACAGATGTGTCCTACTTATGGTGTACACTGTTTCCATCCCACATCAATGGAATTAGGCTATGAAAAAAATAGTTAATTTTGAAATAAATTTACTTTTTAAAAACAGATATTCCTAACACATCCCACTGAGTTGTGCATGAACAGAACTGGGCCAAGGATTTTTTTAAYGCACAGTGGCTGAGAGCCTGAGATCCTTTGAAGTGCTATGTGATTTCCTTTTAACTCAAAAATGAGGGAGTATAGAGAGCCTGTTGTGTGCCCAGTCCTGGCTGGCTCAGGTTTTTTTTACAAAATTTTCAAACCTTTCCAGGTGTCTCAAAGTACCTAATGAAGTTTTGAAAAGGCTCTCTATCTGGGTTCATATATTTTATGATCTTAGGGAAAAAAAATTCTTCAATAATAATTCTGAAAGAGATTTTATTTTGTGATTCTATATAGCCACTCCTAAAGGCTGAAGATATTATTAGTGGTTTAAACTGTTGTTAAGACAATTGCTAAAGTAGTTCTAGGGTGAAAAGCTGTGTTTTTGCATGCCTTAAAGAAATTATTTTGTCCAATGTCAAAACTGATATTTGGTGTAGAAAATGGAAATAAAGATTGTTATTAACAGAGAATTTTAATGCAACTAGTTTGGGAAACCATATGTTGTCTATAAATTCTACCTGAAAGTTAACAGCACTGCCTAAAAAAAATCTCAAATATTTTTCTTCTCCACATCATTCACTCTGTGGTTTTAAAATTGTTGTTTTTGCAAATGTCAAGTTCAGAAGAAAAAAAATTTATTTTTTAAGAAGAAATTCTAGCTCATTAGTCTAATGTTCCCCAAAATSTACAGTGTTAAGTTCAAAATAGAAAATATGATTTATTTTTAAAGGTTAAAAGTGTTGAAATGTCTCCTACTATCAGAACTACAAAGGAAAGCAATGAAAGCATATGGAAACTGTGGTAGCAGCAACAGAGGGAGAAATATTCAATAGGTAAGGAGATGAAAAGAGGGACATCATGGTGGATACACATGGGTTATTAAAAAAGATCATATGGCCCAGGGGCATGAAGAGTTCATAAGGAGATTTTCATCTCTGTTTCCTGTTTCTGTATTCAGGATCTCSCCTTCTTAATTTTTTTTTCTTTTTTTTTTTTTCTCTCCTCTCCTCTCTATTAACATTTTGACAGTACTTTGCAGAGTGAGAAAATAGGAGAGCATCTGGGCAAGAGATCTGCCTGCTTTGGTCTCCTGCACCTCCATGCAGCACTTTTGGGAAAGTGGCAGCAGGGGAATGGCTTTGTGGCACTTCAGAGCTAGTGTAGGAAAGGTTTTCAGATGCTCAAGCCAGCATCTCACATGGCCCCGTGGTCCTTGAGACAGCACAGACTGTCAGGAGCACAGAGAAGCCATGCAGATGGGAATGCAGACCTGTGCCAAGAATAAACTCTTCTAAAATAAAAATAATTACATGAAAATATAACCTTTTGTGAAACTCACAATGTTAGATTTTTAATGTTATTTTCAGAGATATAACTTAATAAGAAAGATAAATATGTGTTCTAAAGTAAATATGTGTAATTTTCTGTACATTTGGTGGAGAGCACTCACTGTCTGAGACCGGTAACATTAAAAACTTATCTTTACTGTCTAGCTATAAACCCAGCAGTCTAATAGCTATTAGACTAGAATTGCTTAATTCTAATTGTTAATTTGATGTATATCTGATTATTATTGTAATTGATAAGAAAAAATAATCCTCCTTTGTTATTGATAAATCTTCATCATTCATTTCATAGCCAATTCTGCCCCCAAATCACAGACCTCAGTTTCTAGGAAACTTAGCTTTTCACAGACCTAAAACCCATTAGTACAAATTTTTAATAGAAAAACRACAAACAAAAAATTCAGCACTGGTGAAATATGTGGCTATAAATGTCATTACACCATGTCTAATATGAACATTGCTTGGTGTCTGCATGCTAATCTCAAGATTAATTCTGCTGTACAGTATAAAACCATTGCAATTCAAAGACTGCCTTACCACTTAAAGCTCTGCTCCTATATATACATGTGCTAATGATAAGTAGACTCTGGTTTCCTCTCCATGGTCTACAGTAGAAAGGCATCCCCACAATTTAATTTTGTTTAAAAAAGAGAATCAAATAAGTTTTCTTGAAGAAAGTGGTATGTTTCTTGTTTCTGTCTCTTTAAATGTCTAGGAATACACGTGGACCTTGTAGAATCACAGAACCACAATATGGGTTGGAAGGGACCTTAAACATCATCTATTTCCAGCCCAGTGCCATAGACAGGGACACCTTCCACCAGAACAGGTTGCTCAGAGCTCCACTCAAGCTGACCTTAAACACTCTGTATATCTTTCTACAGTTGTGTCCCTGTTTTTATGTATGGGATTAATATTTAAAATTCCTCAAATGCTTGTAACAGCTGTATTATTAAGAAACAGATCTAAGAATCTCAACATCTATCTAATAGTTATTTTGCCAGTAATTTGCTTAAGGAAAAAACAAAGGGCACAGTCAATAGTTATTAAACAAATAAAATACGAGCAGACCACATAAAGAATGTCCAAGGACTCCTCTTACAAACATAAGAACCTGTACTTGTCAAAATCAAGGAGGTCACCTATTGTGAATTAATTTTCATGGAAACAGATSGGAAGCCAGAGGTCTCATTTCAGTACATAAACTGCACTGACATGACAGCTTAAATATACTTTTAGAGTGTCATATATTTAATTTCCTAGTAAGTACATTTAGTTACCAAGCTTCAAGAAAGTGCTTTCAGTAATTTCTTTTCAGAGAAATATTTGCATTTGTGCTTGAAAACAACTGTATTGAATAAAGCATAGACTTTGGACTTTCAAGACTTTTATTTTTTTTCTGAAATAATCAGCYTTACACACTTTATTTTGGTCTTGATCTTTTCTCAGCCCAGTTAAGCAATAGTTAATAATCTATATTTTGAGATCATCATAGCAGGTAGCATGGGTGTCCCTTTTAGCTTATTATGAACATAACATTTTAATGTACTAGACTGATTAAATGTATAGGAATGACAAGCAGGAGAAAAATCATTAGAAAGTCACTACTACTACACTAAACACTGGTCTTTCTAGCACAGTTCTCTGGCTCCAGCAGTCTACAAACTACCACCATACTTAGATACTTAGGAGATACCTAGAAGGAGCATGTTATGCTGTGTTTCCATGCCCACACATGCTTCAGAACCCATAAGAAATGCAGGGAGAGAAGGACTGATTCCTTSATTTCTCCATGGCTTTGTGAAGACCCCACGGAGCACACCAGCAGCAGGAGCAGGAGTTTCTGCAGGAGGTCTTCTCTTGCACCACCTTTCCTACACCAATAAGAATCAAATACTGCTGCTGAGACCTTCCTCCATCAGGACTACAGGAATCACCACTATTTTTATTTCCCACCTCCAGAGTCATGAGCACCTGGACTGAACATCCTTCAGCAGTATCCAAAGACAAGGGTTGTAGCAGCAACTTCAGTGCATGTGATTCACACTACAGAGAGAGACAGCAACTGCCACCATCAGACACTTCTCTGTGCAGAAGGACTCTGGGAGAAGAGGAGGTGTTACACCCAGAACTTTGAAATGARCAAAAAGGAATGTGTCATATATGGAACCAATAATCCATAAACAGTTTAATTAATGTCAAATTATCAAAACTGGGAAATATTTTGTAATAATATTAGTTACAATTATTTCTGTTTTTCAAAAGACCTTCCTTCTATCCAAATCTTTTCCCTTGATGTTTGCTCGCCCTTCTGCTGTTCCTCTGCATCTTATACCATTTAGTATCATCCTTCCCCAAAAATTGGGGTGGGAAGCAGAATTTGTGACAAGCCATTGTCCCCCCTAGGTCTTTTGCATGAGGAACTGTGGTATTTATGCTGGGGTTTCCTTGTTCTTAGTCTTGGACCATTTCTCACCCAGACTTCTCCCTGCCCCTGTTCTTAGGGAAGGAGTGCAGTCTGCCCCTATAGCCCCCCATATTCTGGGGGCTGTTTATCCCACAGAGACTTCTTTCTTCACCCAGCTCAGTCCAAGCACAGCCCAGTCAACCTCTCCAAAATTCTGGAAAGTGAGTTTCAAATTAAACTCTGACCAGCTGCAAAAGTGTTCTGCAATTTGGTGAATAATTGTTTGGCATTGACCACATACAATATATTCATGATTCTATAAATCTGAGATTATGCCCTCTTAGCCTTTTCCTSTCGGAGCAAAGATCTTTCCGTCTCACAATGTAGAACTGCTCCATGCTTTCGATCACAATCATTGATTGATYTTATACTTTCCTGTACCTTCTCTCTACCTTCATAAACCCCTGAGACCAGAACTGTAAGTAATTCTCAAGATGTGAATTTTCATGGCATGAAATCACAGAGATCAGTTCAAGGAAAACTTCACTGAGAGCTGGGTATTTTTTGGGTTTTGGTTTGATCTTGATTTTGTCTTTTTACACAATAAAAGCAAGCAAATGCCACAGCTCATGGAACAAACCAAGTATTGCACAAATTGATAGGAGAAAAAGGTTGCAAATTACTGAGTCCTACGTCCAAATTCAATAGTAGCTCCAAAGCAAGCATCCAGCTGATATGACTATAAATTTATCCTAAGGTATGTGGTTTCCCAGCACACTGAAATGGCCCCATTAACACTGTGGTGACATATGGAAAACTGGACAATAYTGGCAACTGTAACTGCACCGACATATTTTCCTAAGCAGAGAGATGGAGCATCTGGACTCATGGGAAAGTGATTAAACTGTTTCCCAGTTCAACTGGCTTTTTCACAAATGCCTGAACAATTGTCTCATTATGTGCGAAACCAGATACCATTAGGAAAACACTAGATTAATCACTACCTGATTACAATTCTAACTCATGGTRGAGTTGCAGCTGCTCGCTTGCACCTATAAGGAAGAACAAGATGTTGGTTGCACAAAATACCCAAGATACAAACAAGACAGAAAGTTCTCTGCCAGAGAAATGCATTTCTCAGCCAGAGGTTCAAACTTTATACCAGCTGTCATACTGCAATTTCTGCATAATYTGCTTCTGTTGAGGATTCACCAGTTACCAGGGTATGTAGATGAGGAGACAGCTTTCTGGGGATGATTCCTTAGACTGTAGGGCTCTTTAGTTGCACCTTGGAGCTCTTACTCATCAAAGCTCTCTGCACTCTTTCACTCTAGTCTTCTGTGATTTTTTTTGTGTGCCATCTGTATAGAATTGTTCTATACAGATGTCTAAAAATTAATGTCCTGAACCAGTAAATCTTGTCCCAGTTCCACATATATTAAGTTCATTAGTTATCTAACACAGTTTTCTAGACTTACCTATTTTCCCCAAATATCTTAAGATTCTTTTGCTTCACCAAAATCTTCAATCTTTATTCTGTCTGCACCACAGGTGACATTAACAAGACCAGAAGTCATGGTAGCCAGGCTCATTATCMCAGATGACTCGTTGTCTTTCTTTACATTCTCCTTTTTTTATAGCTTTATAAATAGCTCACTGTCTTTTATGTGAGTCTGTATTTAAATGCTCACTTCAGTAATGCCTGTTTCAATAAGACAATGACTTTTCAGTGAGAGCTCTGAATGCAAACTACAAAAACACGGCAAAAGAAACATTTCTAATAACTCCACRGTTTCAATATCCTTGTTTTCCTGGGTGTAAAAAGTAATCACAAAACACCTTTTGTCAGATACCATTAAGAATAATTGCAATATTCCTTGTACTGGCATTTTATTACTAGATTGTTTTTTGGAAAAGCCCTTCAACATCTTTCTATCAGCATCAGCACAGACTTCATTAATTTCMAGGCTGCCTGTCATGGAGCAGTTGATGGTTGAGGACACATCTGGGCAATTGTATCTTTCTAACATTTTAATAGCCAGGCTTGCCATTAGATTGCATTTGGCCTTTAGTAGCATTCAGTGAGAAATGTCTTATTTGCAGACTTATTGCAAAAAAGTTGCCTTTTTGTGCTTACCAGGTTGTGTAGGTTATATAGCGCTGCTTTTGAATGACCATTAAGATGCAACAGGATGTTCTGCAATCATGGAAAATAAATCAACTAAACAGTGCAAATCTATGAGAGAGAAATGTTCCTGAAGATTTTTGTATTCACATATTATCTTACATTTTATTTTTATTAATTATTGCCTACATCTGTCAGAACAAGAAGCAGGGGCAGCCAAATAGGGCAGGTTTAAATGATAAAAGACTACATGGAAACTGAAGGATGCAACTATCCTTGTTTTCTTAGCTTTTATTAGAAAAGCTGTTTCAAGATGGAATCAAAATTCTTCAGAAAATGAACTGCAGGATGAAATCTTTCATTCTGCATTGAAATTCATGTAACAGAACAGCATTTCTGCACAGAAAACTAGCAAATGATGCTCTGTTTGCATTTGTTTCCACATCTTATGACAAAAACAGTTGAAGAAAGAATGGAGATGAAGTCCAATCATAACTTCAGTTCTTTGTGAGGATTGGAATCACATTATTTAAGATATTTTAAGATATAATATTAAGATATCAAGAATTAAAGTATGTGCAGACAACTAAAAWTTCTAACACTGTCATAATAGGGCTGGAGAGAGCTGCAGTGGGAGGAAATGACTGAAAACATACTGAAGTTTAAAACAAATTAAACTTTTTCATGACAATGATTAGTTCTTGAATTTGTCTTCATCCAGCCCTTGTAAAAGGACATTCTTTAGAAAAAAAACCAACAACTTTTAGTCTGTAGCCTCAGAAGGTGTTCCTGAACAGAACAATTGGAAATTATCTTTGAAAGAGCACTGTAACTCTTTCAAAGGTAGATTTATTGCTTTGACTTTATTATACTCATGATCATTCTCATTTTGTTAGTTGCCAAAAGAACACCAGAAATAAACTTAGGCAATGGAAAAGAGMTTTCCCCAGAAGTGAAAGATTTTTAATTGGAAGATAAGGTGTATTGGATGGATCTACCATCCCAGTGAAAGACACAAAGAGATAGCAAAGCAATAATCTTTCATCACATGCATGGATATGACTTTTCTCTCCCTCTGGTCTGCTCATGCATTGGCTACTGATGCAGATCATGACATGAGGTTTGACACAGCTCTCATCGGAGAGTTTGTCAAGAAGCTTCTGCAGTGTGAGCTGTCTATTTGTCAGCCTTCCCCCTCTTCTCATCAAGTATTCATTTTTCAGAGTAGTGATGACAGATGTAAGGAGGGAGAATATACGGGGAATATCATGTTGCTGTCACTAATCCAGGGCATCATGTCATGCCTGAGAGAATTGTGTTATGCTATGTTATGAGCAAAATGTGCACCCAGGTTTTTGCATGGTTGTAAGCTTGTTTTTTAATAAAAATCATCAATTTTGTTAAAAAGAATATTATGTGAAATAGGACAGTATACAAAACTTCCTGACTTACATCAATATTCCAGCTATGGATCAGATGAGGAGTATCTGAAATGAAATACAAAATGATGATATACTCTTTCTCATAATGCATGAAATACTRGAGTTGAAAATGAATTTATTGACTAGGAGCTATAGAACAAGCATACAAAAATATTTTTCACGGCATGTACACCTTAATTGTCTAATTCATTGCTCYGGAATCTTGCAGCTCAAAAGCACTGGACTAAATTAATTGAAGAAAAAAAAAATATCCATCAAACTCCTACACAGATTTAGGATAGCCAGGAGATTGCTGAAGAGAGAAAAAAATAAGGAGGACAGTGTCTGAGGGACAGGGTTTCATTATTGGTTTAGAATATTTTCTCCAACTTTCTACAAAGCAAGAGCTAAGAAGACAAATTCACAGTGTTCAAGCATATAGTGATTAAATGGATGTCACACATATGTTTGTTGTCAATACTATTTCTAGCATATCAAATCACATATTGAAGCCACACAAATATATTTCCAAATATTATAGTTTGGGTGTTATTTTTTTCATTAAAGGGATTAATAATTATCATCTTGATTGCAACAGAAGAGAACAATAACTTTAATTTCGGTTTGGGWATATGTTGGTGTCATAGTATATAACAGTGTAAAACAAAGTATCAAACCAAAATACTTTTTTGAATTATTCTACAGATATCAATGATAATAAAAATAATTATAAAAATAATGAATATTAAAATCTGATGCGTTCTTTTGCTTTTTCCGTTGTCTTGCTGCTGCTTAGAAGCAGATTTTTCCAGGTACGAATGGAGGCTAACTTCTCCTGATTGCCTGGGCATCCAAGGGCTATGGATGGTCTGGGATACCTTTTTTTCATAGCAGTTGTATGTTGAGGATTTCACCAAATCCACATTTCCCTGTTGGAGAGTTGCATAAATTTTGGAAATACTAATTTGGCGGTGTCGAGCATAGATACTCGTTAAAGTGTGGAGCTCTTTAAGTTACATTGATCATGGTTATTCATTTTCTGGCTGTGGTTTAAAAGGATGAAATCATCTTGTTCTTTTCTTTGCTAAACTATTGTAGATTTTAATAATCTAATTTGTTGGATTGTTAAAAGAAAGCAGGAAAACATTCTGAGTACTTCTAGTTGCAACATGAGGTTACATTATAGAGAAAGCTATAGGGGAAACTTCCAAGAGCAGCGTAATTTCCCCATAGGAGCATCAGTCATGTGTTCAGTTCCTTCCAAGGAAGTTGTCAAAAAACCATAGGARGACGACTGATCTGATGTGGTGCCCTGAAATTCCTGGATGATTCCTTTTTGTTTGTTCATTGGTTATTTTCTGAACAGTAAAAGAGCGCTGCACAAATGTTGTTTTATGTAATCTTCTTCTTCTTTCATTTTATCAGAATAGCCCCTGCTAACCTAAAACTGAATGCAATGATTATCATTAAATATAAATAAAAATATATTTTAATTAAAATATATTGCYATTGTTTATCTCATCATCCAACATTTCTTCTACTGTGCAGTAGTTTTAGGTTAAAACCTTCCTAAGTTTTTTTGGAACATACAACAAGGGCCAGTCTTAGAGATTTTTTCCTGGCATTTAGGGAGAGTTTCCATAAAAAGGTACCCAGCAAAAGGAAGATACTTCCAATTTATCCATGTTCTAAAGTAAGAACACTGCAACATCAGCCACTGTGGGATATGGGGTTATGATTGTAAAATTAAATTCTTAAATTTGTTAAGGCTTATGTTGACCAGAAGGCCCTGTTGGAAAGGCACAGCTGCAGGAAGTTGGTTGGGGGTGAGAGATAATTATGACTTGTGAGCAGCAGACTGCAGCTGAGCTAGCCAATGGGTGCCCTTCTTCTGTTAAATTTTGGTTTTGYCTGGCTGAGATTAAAGGTATAAAAGTGGAGTGACTTCTACAATAAAGTGATCTCCTTCGGATGCATAAGAGGGTCCATGTCCCTTTGTTCGCCATTGCTACAAATGGCTGGCCCAAATCAGGACCTATAATGGTGGTGCAGGGTGGGCATCATTTTGGTAGCAACTCCCACTGAGTCAAGGAATTGGCCATCTGGGAATAGGTGGGGAAAAGGATCCAGGGAAGGATCTGGGAAGAGTTCAGTAAGGAGTTCAAGGGATCAAAAGTGCACGCACCTCACAAACCAAGTGAGTAACCAGTGGGCGCAATAATAGGAGGTGGAATATTACTGGAACAAAGGAGGAGCTTGGACCAGGTACGGCAGCTCCTACATCAGCAATCTATTAATATGGCTGATGTGAAACTGAGCACCCTGCTGGACTGGGTGTCTACTCATGTTAGAGATGTTCCCTTTGGTGGGCCCTTTCARTTAGAAACCAGGAAAGTGGTAGGGAAGAGACTTTCTCATAGCTAGGGACAGACATGCTGAAGCTTGCAAGCACCTGTGGGCACATGCGGGACTATCATGGTGGCCATTAAGGGAAGTCATGCTAATGTCAACCATTACAGGGCTTCAGAAAATAATTCCCCTGAGCCCTCAGCACCACCAGACCCTGAGATTAACCCAAACCCCATGGGACTGCCTTACCCCGAGATTAAACCATGCCCCACAGGATTGCCCTACCTCGAGATTAACCCCTGCCCCGTGGAATTGCTTACCCTGATGGAAATCCCTGTGCGGCTGATCCCCTCAGTGCAGAGTTCCTGTGCTGCAAACAGGCAGTGGACTCTCTTCTTACCTGAAATGACAATAGTGTAATCCAGAGCTGGCGAAAATGCAGAGAAGACATGATGAAGGAGGGCGATCTGGCAGGTGCTGCTGCCAGCCCAGTCACATATGTGCCGAACCAATGCCCGGCATACAGAGCTAGACTATCAAGTAATTAAGCAGCTGAGGAGCTGAAGATGCTAGTGAAAGAAAGCGCCATATCCTCCCATCACGTGCTAAGATATCTAGAGTCCATCAGTACCACATACATCCTCATACCTCATGACTGGAAAAGCATAATAAAAATGATCTTAACAGCGACGCAGTTCACAGTAGGGCTCACCAATTGTCATGAGCTGTGTACGACCCAGGCGGAAGTGCTGCAGGACAGGAATCCCTAATTGTTGCACAGCTGACCAGAGAGGGTCCTTATGAAGCCCCTAYAGCACAGGCAGGCTACCCACATGACATATATCATCACCTGCCTAGCTCTGCAAGTGCTGCTCCATCTCCCAGGGACAGGTATCGATTCTAACATGTCATTTGCTAAGACTTTACAGGGTCCAGRGAAGTCATATGTGCTGTTCCTGGACTGCAAGCCACACTCTCTTGACAAGTCTATAATGATGAAGCCAGAGCTATTCTGTTGCAGCAGCTTGCTTTCACAAACAAGAACAAAGACCGTAGAAAAACACKGCTCACTGTTTGTAACCCACATATTCGTGACATAACAGATATGGTTAGAGTATGCCAAAATGTGGGAACTGCCCCTCATCATATTCACTCTCTGGCAGTGGCTTTAGCAGCACATTTCTGGATTTTGGACACATGGGTGCCCTTCTTCTGTTAAGTTCTGGGTTTGTCTGGTTGAGGTATAAAGGGGGGTAATTTCTACAATAAAGTGATCTCCTTCGGATGCGTAAGGGGGTCAATGTCTCTTTGTTCCCCATTGCTACAAGCAACTATACAAAATTTGTTAATTAAATTATTAAAAGAAAGACATTTTTATTTTCAAAGAGAATCCTTATCTTGATTGTACTTCATGTTTTGAATTTCATTTTAAACACAAGTAAAATAGACAGAAAGAGAATAATGAAACAACATTAATTCTCAACACTACATGGGTAGATCACTAGCTATCCACACACATGATCTGTTTTTAATCCAGCCCTGCAACACCCACTCATACTATTCTTCATAAGAAAGAAGTCAAGCCAGCCACTGAAGTGGAAAATTGTATACTTGTTTGTAAGACTAAAGCCTGCAAGTGTTTACAAAAAACAAACACTATGMAATCATACCTCAGGTGTTAATCAGTACCTCTGTCATCAATGCAAGGATTCTTCACATTTGTTGTATTCCATTTTCTGCACATTTAAATGCTGTTGCCTTGGATTACTGTAAATTACAGGAATGGTTAATAACACACTTTGCTTTTTCCTATTCCTCTACCTGACTGACCACAAACAATAAGAATATTAACTTTTCTGTGTGYCTGAAATTATTGCCAAAAGGCACACTGAAAGCAAGTGTCACTTTTGTGCTGGTACTTTCCCTATTTCTTGATGCAGAAACCTTGATTGAATCAGCTTTTCCATACAGTTACATTTGCTATGAGTATCTATTCCACTTATGTATTTGAATATATGCTCTTTTTTTGTTTATAGCTCTTTAGGCAAACTTGCCACTGAAACATGCCATTTCAAAAGGGTATAAAGTAGACTACCTTCTTTCCCAGCAATCATTTATGTAGTCCATTTCCAAAGGCAGATTCCTGAGGCAATAAAGGCAATCATGATTTACGTTCAACACAGATACTGGAGATTTGACATATACAATATTCTAGGTATCCAAGCCATGTATCAATGACATAATACTTTGGTATTACTTTCTCTGGATTGTTTTTGTTCAATAAAATTCTSTTTAATCATTATAAATAGCTAATCTAAAAGTAAACAAATAATTGGAATGCGTGCACTGACATGCATTATTCACACAGCATCAGCGCTAAATCTACAACAACTATGTTGTCATGTAATTGCTTTTATTCTTAGAAAATACTATTGTGTGAAAGTTTCCTATTTGAAATATGCACTTGTAAGAATCAGCTCTATGTCAGAAGTTCCTTCCTTTATAATTTTCAGCTAATAGCTAGGTAGAAAAAAAGTTCTCATTTATTTCTGCATGGTTACAGTTAATGATTTCTGAAACAAAATCACTAATGTGRGGCTTAAAATAGATGTGTACCCCCCAAAAGATACTAAGAATTTTAAATTTTTCTGCATTTGATATTTTCTGTTTAAAATGTTTATAAAATTCTGGTTAAAATGTGTATAAAATAYACAGAGCTCAACTCTGAGGGAAAAATGGCAGCAGCAGATTTACAAAAATGCATGAATGTGCTGTGCATTTTTCACTATATATATTTGCATACAGAATTGGCTTCATCTATCAATTGTTATATCATTTACATTAGCCTGATCTTATGATAATTAAGCCTGAGAACAGGACTTTTTGCCCGTTGTAAAGAAACAGCAAAGCCTGACACTGCAGACAATTCCTGGGAAGCACTAAAGAACCTAGATTACACACTATCTGAGAACAGGAAAGGTATCCTGTTTCTCTGAAAGCCTGCAAACCTTGAGGAGACTAACAAACTCTCAGGCCAATGGATTTATTATGGGCCTGCAACATGGTTGTGTGCAAAGGACTGAAGAAAGATTCTCACAAGTAAGTGTATGAGTACTGTCTTAACTCTGCAATAAAGATTCATTTTGCTCTCAACTTGTGAGTCTTGTTTTCATACACTACAGCCAGTGTGAACAAGAAGATAAGAGACTGGAACATTATGGTACACTGCATTTAGCCCCTTTAATTTACATCACTTCTCTCCTTCACATTAAGAAAAATGTTGGATAAGTTTCTTTGGTAATGCTTTGCCAGTGACTCTATTTGCTGGTTGTTTGGCTTTAAGGACAATTTTTTTKTTGTTTTATGAATGCTCCAGAACACACAAATACACCATATTTTAAGAATTCCTGTGAGGAAAAATCCTCTGGAGCTCCCTATCATACCATAAAGGGCAATAGAGGTATGGCATTTGAAAAACTCTTTGTTAGATGCCTTTCATTTAATCTGTTTGGTCTGGACTTCTTCATGCCTTTAAAACTGAATGAACAACAACTTCTCTGGCATGGGTGGCTTTCCTGCTGTTTTGTTCTCCTAGCACARCTCCAGGAGACAACTGCCCTGGTGCCCTTCTCCTGGTCAGATCAAAGTTTTTACACTTTCTTTGAGACAACTTTRTCCATCTTACCCTCATAGAATGTATTTTTAATGGTTTAATGACACTGTACTATAAAATACTCCTAACAGTATGTCTCCAAATCTTACTGCAACTTTTATGGAGATTTTCAACTGAAACAAAGTGTTGAAATGTGTATTTCTGCAGGCTTTTAACTGCTCTGCTACTGATATGTCCTGTGGCACACAGATTTTTGTTTTCATTTTAAAAGCGAACCGCATTGACTAAATTTTGGAGTCCTTGGTTTATGTTCCATATGTAATAGAGCATTTGCTGACCATATGGTTGCATTATTTCTAAACACATTGTTTCTTACAATGCATAGTTCAAGTCCATTTAGAGGAAAAGGGAGAGGTATATACTTTGAAGAATAGGATGGCAAAAGTTTGATCTTTTGATTGTAGTTTTTGAGTCCGAATATGATGAAGACAAYAAAGGAAAATATTAATGTGGCAATTGTGCCAGCAGTCTGGTGGAGGAACTGATGAGAATCTGGACTGTTCTCCCCTGGAAAATTTACATGAATAAAGCCTTTTTAATTCTTCAACTACTTGACTCCGATTAGTGATAAGATAAATGCCTAAGAATGGTCAAGAAAAAATGTAAATGCTTAGATAGAGTTCACTGCTATGTCTTCAGCTAAGGGAGATAACTAATACCTAAGGAAATTCAGTGCAAGCCACTGTGCARGACGAGAAAAACTGAAGAATTGTTACTTAGAATTGCTTCCTAAGACATTTTATACAATTTTTGAACCATGCTTTTTTGAACCTATGTGCTTTGTACATCTGTGGTGTAGAAAAACTCATATAAATTAGAATCCAAATACTGAATCTAGATGCAACTACAGCCTATGGTCCCCAATTATTGGAGAGAAGCAAAAGTTCTYATGGGGAAAATATTGCATTTATGCCTATATTTTCACTTCAAAAAGAGATGGACACAGCTGTGCAGCTGGAGCAGAATTGAAACTAGAGAGCTGTTCTGGAGGGTATTCTCGGATACACATTTTGCATGTTACTTCTCATTTGCTCAAATGGAGAGTGATTATGTGCCAATTTGGCACATGCTTCTTCCTCTTCTCTTTTAGCTTGAGTGTTTTGGCCATTCCGGTGCTTAGACATAGCCAAGATATTATCCACTCTCCACCTCTGCTGGAACACTGTTTCCTTCAAGTGGAATATTCATGTCTATTGCTCTTCATTGGCATTTTGAATAATATACCRGTATACCTTTATACCAACACATATGAAAAAATATCAGAAAACACTTTTTTTCATTTCTTTAAACCAATGAAACTAAAATTTTCTAGCAGGAGTGCCTATACTGGCTTTCTTATCTTCTCCTAAGTACAACAAAAGCAAAATAAAAGGAAAGAAGGATTATCATGTAGTGTATCACAGGCAAATTCTGTGTGATGATAGGATAGAATGTCATGGCATTAGGATTGACATAGCCTGCTAATGACACATTTTCTCATAATTATGGTTTCCAAATATATTTTTAACTTTTTAGGTTGTGGTGGAGACATTTAATAAGCTTTCTCAATTACTATAATTTAGCACAATCAGGAAGGAAATTAAAGACAGATGCCCCATCCCTGRAAATGTTCAAGACCAGGCTGGATGGAGCTTTGAGCAATCTGGTCTAGAGGAAGGTGCTCCTGCCCATGGCAGGGAGTTTGGAATTGGATGACTTTTCAGGTCC
>QVAJ01000013.1:7715534-7749943 GCA_003546035.1 Mixornis gularis | reverse complement strand
GGCCAGGCCTTAGGCCAGCTCCCCCTCCCATAGGGGAAGCGGCAGGGTGTTTTCCAGCTGCCAAAAACCGATCGGGGTCGGGATGGGGGCACATCATCCCCTCTCCTGGCTAGKAGTCACCTGGCCAGGYGGGCCTTCTGTGAAAGCCTGGGGCAGGCCGGGGCCTTCCCAGGCCCCTCTAAGGGACAGAGCCTTACTTCCTGTGAAGGTGGAAGCAAGACAGAGCAATCCCAGGCTTCCTTCTAACTTTTAAGGCTGTGTGTGTCCCAGAGGTGCATTTCTGCATGCAATTGGCTATTCTGGTTGTTAGTTTAAAAGAAATCACCAAYTGCATTTTAACATTTTCTAAACTAACACAGGGACATAGCAGTGACTAGGTCACATATTGGACAAAATGTTCTTAGTGAATATTTTAGAAGTTTATTTCCATGGCACTTAACTTCAGTTATTTTTTAAAACTAATTGAATAATTTCTCTTCATGTTAAACATTCTRTAGTCTCAAGTTTTAGACTTCATTGTGCATTTATTTAAACTGTAGGACAAAAGAAGTTTACCATTAACTACAAGCTAAAGTTAAAAGTAAGTGAGTTAGACAAGCCCCAGTTTCAKCTTACAACCATGGACAGCAGAAAGTTACTGACTGCAGGATACCGGAGGTCATTGCTCTAGGCCCTGGACAAAACCAGACCAGAATTAGCATGATATTTTATGAGTTATTTCATTGGGATTTATTTTACATCAGTTCCMAATTTTTCCTGCATGACTTAAATCAGAAATGTAATCATAATTTGTATTTTGATGTTTGACTTCTCCAGTATGTAAAAAATATGCATATACATTTATTATATTCTTCCTTGCACCTTAAATTGATGTAGCAAAAAAGGTTTGAAAGATGGATGTTGAATAGCAGAAATTCACACAGCCTGAGGAAAAAGAGGTCAATGAAATTATCATACAGACCTGTCTACAAAACCCTACCATAATGAAGTGTTTTTTTCTATATCGGTAACAAATGTATGCTATTTGACTGAAAAGTTTGATCCAGAAAGAATGAAAGGGAGAAAATACCTAGAGTTGTATCCAGCACTTATTCTTTACACACTAAAAAACCTTTACGGGATAGATTCCTGGCTTGAAAATGACTAACTAATGTTTTTCCAAATATTTTCCTTCATATASCCAGTCAAATGTGATAACTTGGTTACATTCTATGATATACACCTCAATATTAAAACATTTTCTGTATATCATTACTGTACCCTGGAAAAACATAACAGTTACAAGAAAGCAAAAAGTAGAATTTCTCTTGTAAGTAGCATGAAACAATATTTTCAGAATGAAGATCCTGTCAAATATCATGCTAGTTCCATGCAGTCTTTGAAGGATCTGGCCCATTAAGTTTTAAAAAATATGSCTCAATATAAATTTGGTAAGCAAATTATACAGGTTTAGAAATTGTCTGTAATTTCAAAACATTTTTGGTCTGAAGAAAACAAATACTTTGCAAAATAGATCTTTGTTGGTAACTTAAAGGGAGACAGCTCTGTATTGCTTATATTTGTAACATATTYGGAAGAATGACCTTGTGTACATAAAGATTAGAACAGTTTTATGATAAAAAAACAAAAGTTAAAAGAAACCCATAGCAAAGTGGCAGTGGCAAGGGACTGTAGTCAAACATTGACTTGGTAAATTCAGACTGGGCATCAGAAAAGATTTTTACTARTGGAACTGATTGTGCAGGGGTGAGGAACTTCCATCCATGGATGCTGTCAAAGTTCACTAGASAAAGCTACAGCTGACCTAATCTAGGTTTAGATAGATCACCTCCAGAGCACTCAGTCAATTTTTCTATAACACTACTGCTACTACATTATGATAATTTCAGGTATTTCCTTCATATCTGTGTACTGCTTGTTGTATTTACTTTCCTTTTAGAGTCAATGGGAATAAATGGCTCTCCAAAATAAGGATCACARGATACTYKGAGTTGAATGGGACCCACAAGGCTCATCAAGTCCAGCCCTAAAGTGAAAGGCTCATTTGTGGATTGCACCCACAACCTTGACATTATTAAAACTACCCTCTAACCAACTGAGCTAATCTCACATATGCCTAATTTCTTTCAGCTGCTTGCTTTAACAAGGGTTGAACTGTACACTAGACTATATTGACTGCAAATATATCTTACACTGAGAATTTAGGAACTGATTGTATGTTTATGAAACTTATTCAGTGATTGCTTCAGATAAATTCCATAAGCAGTCTGGAAGAAGATGGAGCTTTAACTCCATCGTGATGAGAGTTCTTCCTGATGAATTTCACTCTAATTTTGCTGTAATATTAACAATATCAGCAACATAATAAAGAAATAATACGTCTCATAAAATGAAAATTTTCTTTCTTTTGCTRTAGTCCAGCAGTAGGGTTTCCTACAAACTTTTGAGAAGTTCCAGCCCAAAAGATGAAATGAGAAATATCCCTTAGCTCATTGTCCTTGTSTAAACTATATGCATACCTCAATGTCGGTTTCATCTCCAGTTCCATTTCAACCAAATTGCCAAAACTAACCTGCTAGATTTGAAAAGTAAGAAATCAAAAGAACTTACTTGGTCCTCAACAGAGATAATAGAACAACATTAATAACTTAATTTTTAGCAGCTAGAAGTATTAAAGGGACTCAGCAAAGAACTTTAAGATAATAAATTCCCCAACCTTTAACAGAAATATGTCAAATATCTATCTACTATCTTACTGACACTCATTTAATTTAGCATGGCTCCAAAGTACATACTCTAGACCAGGTTGAATTGCCTTGGTTTATTGTTTGGTTTTCAAAAGTCTGTTGTATATGCAGAAGTTTTAAAGGCAGGTTGATGACAATGTGCTGCAAGTTAGGCATTTGAATGAGCTAACAGCTCACACTTCAGAGGCGGGTTTCCTAGAATATGCATATACAGTTATGAAACCAAAAGAAACAATTGTGAATACAGCAGGTAACCAGAAAGCATGGTATGTCACTTATGTCTGCAAGTGAAGAGCACCCAAATGAAAATATATGACTGAAAAATGTAGGAGAAGGGATTACAGGTGACCTTGACCCGATAAGTAAGAGCTGTGTTAATTACCCAATACATACAGCCTTGCCCCTGATGAGTCACAGCTATAGCCAATAAAGATAAGTGTGATAAAAGGGAGTGGGTTGGCTGCTTAGAGGAGGACTTTGAAGAAGGGGGGCTGAGAAGAGCTGGAGGAAGAGGAACAATCCAGAGGGAGAGAGAATCACTGCTGTGATGTCAGCCTGGGTCTGCAGTTAGAGCCTGTTGTTGGAAGCTGCAGACATAGTCTAACTAAGTAAAAACCTGCAGTCACAGTCTGCAAGCTAATATATGCAGTCATAGTATAGTAAGAAATATATGCAGTCATAGTATAGTAAGAAATACATGCAGTCAGTGTGCAAGCGAAACCTACAGTAGGAGCTTGCTGCAGCAAGAGTCAGTGAATATTTGGAATCAGGATGGATRAGCTGTAAAGAGGAMTAAACCAGGACCMTTTTTGTRCTGTGATAAACAAGAAGTCTGTATCTTGGCTCATTTCTACCCTCTAATGAGAGGGCTGCAGCAACAGRAAAATGAAGGAAAATTAAAGGTATTTGAATACTGAGCCTTCTASGATAATAAATGGCATTTTACCATAGCAACTTAGTTAAAAATACAAATCTGAAGCTGATGGTGCTTAAGGGGACAGATTCTGAAYGGATACAGTTTAGTTGTCCACATCAATATTTAGTTGTTTATTTTTACTGCTACTAACAGCAAGGGACTGCTGAATTCTTTATGTCTTCAGACAATGACAGCCATCTGCAAATACTATCAYAATTGGCTGAGATACATGATAGTGYTTTCAATTGTATAGTTTTCCAGTGAGCTTTTTACTCTAAATTTTAATGATCAGGTTATGCTGGATTATTTAATCAATAGTAATTTTAGGTACCATGGCAYGTTCAGATTACTACTAATCTTTCCATTATTTTGCTTGGAAAGCCATACTTTTATTTCAGTTTCTGTGTTCACCTTCTGTTGCCTTCCTTTGCATAAAAAAAAGAGCTAAAT
This sequence comes from Mixornis gularis, assembly GCA_003546035.1. Taxonomy (NCBI): domain Eukaryota; kingdom Metazoa; phylum Chordata; class Aves; order Passeriformes; family Timaliidae; genus Mixornis; species Mixornis gularis. The sequence continues at coordinate 7,745,830 of QVAJ01000013.1, read as the reverse complement.
AATTACAGACACGAGTTAATTTATTTGTGAAAGATAACATATCTATTGTCTTCTCGTTGGGATTTGAAGCAGACTGAGTTAATGAGACATGCACTTCAGTCTTGGTTTTCTCCACTGTATCTAAATGGTAGCTATTATAGATCTGTTTCCTTCCTTTCACTTCAGCAGTCACTCATTTTTTACATATCTTCTAAATTACACCACTTGTCTGTAGAATTCTCCATGTTGCTGTCCATTTGGAGGTTTCATTAATTTTTAAAGTCCTATTTTAACAAGTTTCTTGTTTTTAAAAGAATTAGCTGCATGAGTAATTGATCCAGCTAACATTCATTCCTGCATTCCCTGACATACTTCTGTTACTGACAAGCTGTGTTGTATAGCTGTATTTTTTACTTACCTCATGTTTTCTTCATCTACTTAAAACTAYACCTTCTCTAGTCTTTATAGTGCTCACTCTGAGCTAAGAGAATTTGATACGATTTCTTATTTTAGATGATCAGGTAAAGAGATTCAATACTAGTATCTCACATAGAGAAGATGAATTCTTTGGATAGTGAACTAGTCTGGATTGAAACACATTTACTGTCTTCATTAATCTCCATTTTGTACCAAAAATGTATTAACCAAAGGATGAGAAACAAAATCTGTAGGAACTCCAATGGAAGAAAGGATTAAGTCCTGAAAAAAAATTCTCAGAATATGCGTACATTTTATAGATGCAGTAGGTGTTCACAGGATGTCTTTCATAACTACTAAAATGCACTCATTTAGATTTCTTTGTACTTGCTAATGTTGAGTTTTACCCCTCTTTGAAAGCTGTGTTCCTTAGGGCAAAAAAGAAGAACTTTCTAAATAACTGTTCAGTTCCCAATTATCCAAGATTTATGTACAACTAATTAGGATAATGGGAGTGCTAGGAGGTGGGAAAAGAATCCCACAAAACTGTGAAGACCAACTCAGCAAACAGTGCTGCTGGCTAAAAAATTAACTTTTTTAAAAGTCTGGTTTGTTTTTTTTTGTTATGTTTCAGCTTTGCACCTCTTCACAAGTCTTGATTCCTGATGGTACCAGCAACAGGACTTAAGGCAGAACTGAAGCTCAGTTTGTTTTTACAAATGGAACTATCTAAAATTAATGTACTAATTCTCACAAGGAAATCTAATCCCTATTCCACTACAAGGCTGAACTCAAATGTACATACCTGCATAGATCTTTGAGTCACTTTACTCATGTCAGCAGTATTTAAATATAGAAAGATGACTGTCACGAACATGGCCCACATACAAAAGGCTTATAAAGAGTTAGATTTTATGTACCTCTTTAAGCATTTTCCATCYGAGCTCTTACAGATTAGTAGACTCTATTTTGAAGAAATCTATTAATATTCCTGCCTCAGAAGGCTGTAGTGGAAAACCTGTGCTCTAAACAGAATATATTGCCAGTTAGTAACTGTAGAACATTGCAAYATGTACACAAGAGGAAAAAAAGTCCTTTTTCTTTTCCTCTTATTTTATATGGAGCCTGTATGACTAATGTTACTCAGACTACCGAGGGTTACCCAAAACAGGGATCAAGAAATAGACAATCAGATCTTTTTTCCACTGACAGAATCAATTTCCCATTTACTTTCTGGAAAACTAATTTTCTTCTACAAATTGCCTTTCAACAACTACCTTGGCCCACTAGGATTTTCTCTGAGGCCTGCTATTACATGGTTTTAACTTCATTCTCTGTGTTGTCTGTTTGGGATTTCTGGCAGAAATCACAAGCTAACAGCCAAATGGATCAGAATTTCATAAATAAGGAAGGTGAATACTTTGTGGAAGCACAGATATATGGCTTTAGCATACTGCGGTATTTTTTACTCTCTTTTTGTTAAAGATTACTTTACTGGTCTTCTGGGGAGTCTGTCAGCTCATTGGGGAATGCTCACTTGTGATGTAGTTAARAGAGCTTTCAGGAGGCTGAAGAACCAAGATCTGTTTCACTGCACAATTAAAACACTTCAAAGGCAAGGGTTTCAGGAGACAATTGTTCTGATACAGAACTAAGGATTGACAAGACAGTTATGAATGTCTACCCTCATYTTCTGCTGTCTGCAGGATGTTGGGTTTCATCCATGCCTTAAGAAATTTAGGCTAGGTTGTGCTAAGTTATAGGAGCATTTTATGTCGCAATCTGAGGATATCAAACAAAAACTTTTACTGTGGTTAATGTCTTAAAGTTGTTTGGTTTGGTTTGGTTGCCTGGTTTGATTTGATTTCCTTTCCTCTACTTACATGCATCTCACTTTAATTTCCGATAAATGGCTCAATGTTTTTACTCTGGAAGATATTTTGGTACTCAGACCAAGTCACTTTTCAATTTTTTTTTTATTTTTTTTTTTTTTAATTCCAAGCAAATTGAAAACTGTCTAGCGATTTTTTTCAGCTTTCAAATAACTTGCGTAGTTGTTTTTTTTTCCACATCCATCATGATTTCTTCTCCCTTCTCAAATTTAAAGACAAACTCTACACATTTTATTCATATCTCAGGCAAACACTTTTTGTAAGTGTTTGTCAGGAGTAAGTTGATTGGTCTTGTCTAGTTAATTCTACTCTTCCATTGTATAAACAAGTGTATTTTAAAAAAATTGTGGGAATGTCACAATAAGAACTTATATATAATTAAAGATCATTGTTTTCAGAATTAATTTTTTAAATACTGATTTCTGTAATGTTTACTTGTTCTCTTTATAAGGAGAGTTCTCATACTTGTTTAAAGATGTATTAATTTTAATTTTATGTAAAATCCTATATCATCTGACTATATTTTTGTATTGAAAATTGTTTCATGAAAGCTGTCACTTATTAATACTTGATTTAATAAATATGGCTTCTAGTGACACATTTCTCTTTACATATCAGCTCAGGAATATTTATCAATCAGGGAATAAAATTCTTTGATTCTTTTCAACTAGGCAAATAGATACTTGTTCCATACCTCATTATTAATTCCTAAAATGTAAGGAATCACTGGAACAACTTTCTGCCCATTAGAAGTCATTACTATGAAGTATTCTAGGTGCATGATTTTTAAAAACAGCTCCTACTTTTGTGAACCATGCTCACTATAAGAGGTTTTAGGTTCCTAATGGTGAAAGCATCAATTTATGTGGTGTGTTTTACCCCCAGTAGTTTGTTCTGTTCCCCCCTGTATTGTTGGTTCAGTCCCAAGTTCTATCCTCCCACCTAGTTGTCCATCTAGCCCTAGACCGTCCCCTCATTTAGATTGTTCCCTGTCCCTCCTCCTACTGAGTTATCAATCCCATCTTGTGCCAGCCCCTTGCCTTGGAAAACCTGTTACTTGAAGCCCCATTGGTTTGTGTGAACTTTTCCCCTCCTCCTCTGCATCCTCATTGGTTTATGTACTGTAAACCCTACCTTGTGATCCTCCCCACTCCTTTCCCYATTGGTTAAAAATTTGTACCCTCCCCTATATAAAAGTCCCTGCACACCAGTGCTCAGTGTCTTCGTCCCTGGRCTTTCCTTGATAATAAAYCRCYTTGGAATCTGTATGGAAGATCTCTCCCTTGTTCTTGTCTCTGCCTTTGGCACTTCAGCCCAGCACTGCGCCGTAGAGAGCAAGCCCTGCTCTACTGCTATTCACATCACATTGCATCTGGGAGCAGCCACTCTTGGYGTGTTGTTGGGAGCTAGTGGGTGATTCTGGCACTGTGTCAAATTTGCTTGTTTTTTCAGACATCTTTGGCACCTTTAGTTCCTCTTGTTTTAATGTTTTACCAATCTAGATTTAAGTAAGATAAACTTGCTTAAATGCTGCCTATTCACATGGTTTGAAAAGGATCTATTTCTTTTCACTTGGCTTGAGTCCATCTTTCTGATTTCTATATTGCTAATAGCCCAATGGATAGTATGCTATTGGAAAGACCCCTCAGAAAGAAATGTCATCTTATCGTTCTAGTTTTGGATGTGGTTTCATACATATGACTTCATATGAAAAATAACAAAACTATCTGGAAAATTTACACACTATAACATCTAAAATTAATTGTATTTTCAGTAAAGTATGTCTTTCASCACTTTTAAATCTGCTTAAAAAATGCAGAAAAAGATATTTTTCCTGTTGAGACAACTGTTGTTAATCTTTGTGATGTCTCTGTGCATAGACTGCTAAATTATGTGAAATTATTTTTTTTTTGATGTTCTAAATTCTTCTATCAAACTTTGTGATTGCAATTACTCAAAAAACTCAGAAGCCCTCTTACTTGCATATCATAAAGCATCTATCTTAGATCTTGTCTGATGTGCTTTTTTGTGTTATAAAGGGAGAATGAAAATGGATTTGCTCARGRCCTATGAAGTTGTCCCWGTTGTAGTAGTTCGTMTTGCTAATCTAGTATTTTTGCCATYGTTGTCCAMCTTTGTAATGAYACTTGGAAAGAAAGAAGAGTACATTTTCTAAGGTAAATCTGTTGGAGAAACCGTCTGGGATAATTTTGAATCTCGTTAAGTCAACAAAGTTTTGAAAAGACTGCAAGTGAAATGTTGCTGATGAAATTTATACATTGGTTTCCTAGTGTTGCCAAGGCTAACCAATAACCWGTCACAGGTTGGGGGATGAGAGCAGTGACCTCCTGGCACCTGGGCTGTCCCAACTTCTGACTCCTACCTTGGAGCAGACCCCATCCCTCCTCTTCCCTGTTAGCTTATGTTTAGTGACGTGCTGTTGCTGTCACCTGTCACCTGTCACCTGTTAATAAAGTTGAACACAAAAACAAGTGCAAAATGCTTTGTGCTAGAATCAAATGTATTTCAGTACACAGAATAGGATTTCTTCATCTATTACAATAAAAATACCTAAAAATTACATGGAATATTATTTTGCAATCATAAGTTTGAAACAAACTAAACAAGCACAAACATGATACTCTACATTCTTTTTAGTTAATATTTTTCTCTGCAATTCTCAATATTTTCCTGTTAAATTAATTGAAAAAATACTTGTTTTGTAGAAAAATGTGTACTTCTAAAAGACTGCGCACTGCACCCAGCTCAACTACACCGAATTTTAATGCCCACAGCACATGCATCACATTGTTAAGAAGACTTTTTGTCATTTGAACTGAGCCCAGTGCAGTGGAGAGCAATGATTTTGTGAGGTATCAAGGACAGTCAAAAGATCAGTAAAAGCATTCAAAGCAAATGATACATATTCTAGAGTGATAGCAGCCAGGACTATGTGGATCCTCTTMATTTCAAAACAGTGTAGTTAGAGAGGACTTAATTTTGAATAGTTTTATTTGTTGTGATTTGCAAGAGAATGAGGAGGTTGCAGGCATTTTGTCACTCATATACAACTATAGCCTTTGGAAAACAAATAATGTTAAATGTGTCTTGTTTAMATGTTCTATTACCTCTGTTTTAATTGAAAATATTATTTATGGAAATAACCCAATGTTCCCTGAATTCTGTTTGAACAGACTGCTTGGTCACTGCTTTAAGATGGTGCTTTTCTTATAACACTTCTGCACATAGAWTTAGTTTCTCTTTTAATCTGCTATTTGTATGTTCTCTCTTCTTTTCCATAGGTACTCATGGATCTATGGCTTTTCTCCTGCTCAGAACTTCCMAGCATTTCACTTCTGATCTCAGACTCAAAAACATTTTTAAATACTATATCCAGAACTATACTGCTCCTACAGTTTGTCTTTCTCTACAACAAGCAAATATTAGTTTTAAACAATATATYTCTGAATATATCAGGTTTATACTCTGCATTCTGAAATTTACATTCAAAACAGGGAGAGTTAGTTTTGGAGAGCTGGAAAAAATGGAAGAGCTCTTGAGTGATCCAATTCACATTAGCCACTGAACTATTTCTGAAATATTCCAGATTGAGGGAAGCTCAAAGATACTGAAATGTATCTTTATCTTCATTGCTTGTGTTCTCTCAAGAAAAGCAGCAAAAAAACCCYCGTGCTCAACAACACACATCTTTTCTGAACAGAATAGAAAGTGCTATGAATAAAAATATTTGTGACAGAGATGGACTTGAAGCCTAAAGCATGGAAAGAATAYTTGATCTATACATTTTATAACACAAAAGAAAGGACTAAAATCCTACCCTAATGAAAGCAATGCCAAAACTCCCGTTTTCCTTTAATAGCCATTTTTTTACATGAAAGACTTTTAAGGARGGAAAAATTGTGTGTTTAGGTTCTCTTTTGGGGGCACTGCAAAAAATACTGCCTGTAGTTTCCCAGCAACATTTTTAACTTATATCCTTGATGCAAGGTTAACACTTGARTCTGAGAAGGCAGGGGTTTGTTCAGTTTGCATTTGAATTTTTCTGTTTTGCATTTTGTCTTTTAAMGACATCTGCGTTCTGAAAAGCTTTACACACACTTAGCATTTCAAGGCAAAAACTGTGGTTTTGACTGATTTCTGGTGACAGAGTGACTCTACTGTCACTTCAGCATCAAGCTTGTCTGAGATCCATGCTTTCAGCTTCTTCTTTATCTGCATGGAGGAAGCTGGTGAGCATTTCAATGAGTCATTTTCTGTTTGAGGATCCAGAAAGATGCAGAAGCAGTTCTTGAAATATTTTTTTTCTTTCCTTAGTTCCTGCAGCTCTGTGGTGGGTGTTATCTGTTGCGGTYACAGATGCATGAGAACATTAATGTCAAGACGCTGGGAGCAGGACACCTGTAGAAAAAAACATACTTGGTCAAAAACGTTATTTCAGTTWTACAGCCACATTAGACCATGAAGCCATTTTCTCTAATCTGTAATTTCTCTAATCTCTTTTCATATTCCTAGTACACTAATTGCAGAATAAAGCCAAGGTATTTATCAGTATGCTGTCATTTTATACTCTATATTCTTAAATCCATTAAAATTGAAATACTATAAGAAGAGTAATGTAACTGCACTGGAATTCTGCCCAATGAAAGAGACATCAGGCAGGCACTGTTAAAAAGCAATGGCTTCACCCAATGAGGCACACATTGAGTGGGATGCATGAGAACTGGCGTCCTCTATAAACAACATTTCTCCCTTTATGTTTCAGAATAATTTTATCCAAGTCTACAACACGCACAGAGACATTTTTCACCACTTTATGGTGGTTTTATTTCTCTTTATGTTCTCTGTATAGAACTTAATATCCTATACCTGATGCATTGTCTTCTTAATACCTTTCTTTGAATGACATAAGAGTCTGACAGCTTTCTTTTTAAATGCTTATCTGCTTGGCTGAACTTTATCATCTACTTACTAACCAATAAAAGTTTTCTTTCATTGCTCATTTTATGAACAGAGATGACAAACATAATTTTAAATTGCTGTGATATTCATTGTATCTTGAGAAGTACAAAATTAAGACTTGAGCATAAAAGAAGCTTGATAAAAGAATAAACAATCCATACTTCTGTCTTTTTTTTTTTCTATAATTATTCAAATGAATTGACTTGGTCTTTTAATTGAATTAATTCAGGGTTATTATTTTTCTTTCATGGAGAACAAATTCCATGGTTATTTACCAATGCRATACGCTATAAACACACAAAGGGGAAACTGGCATTGAAATATCATTGTGTATTACTTTATAAGTAAAATACATCTTAATTAGACARCTTTGAAAGTTCTATTGTTAACACTTGTGTATCATAATTTCCCTACAAAGCAACTGAGAAATTAACCTAAAAATGCTCCAAGTTATTGAAATGCTCAACACAAAAACAAACCTAAGTGAAGGAGACACCTGAAACCCATAGTAAACTCTTCTTTTTTGTGAAGTCAATAAGCTGTAAGCTGGTCTGATAACACTCTTTCAAAGTGTGCTGATATATGTTGTCTATTTTTCTCTATTTTCTTCATATTAACCAAAACTCCAGCAAAACAAGAGTAGAACTTTGATTCAAGAGCCTGTTGCACCCTGAAGCCAAGGTTAAACAGAATAATGCTCCCTTTTTAGATTTTCAAAATAACTTGTTTTCTTTGTGGAAAGCTTGTATGAGGAGGGTCAGCTTACATTGTGTATCTACACAGAATACCTTTTAGAGATGAAAGCYGAAAGCTGATATTTATATATTTTAGTTTTAGATCCTGAGAACTTAACTGTACAATCACATAAAACATATGGTAAATATGTCACTAAAGAGGTAATTCAGGGAAGGGAAGCACTAAGTCAAATCCCTTTCACTGCAAATAAATTAGCAAAATAGGCTACTAAACAACTGGGTTTATGTGCAGATGAAAAGTGACAGAAAGAAGGACATAGCTGCGTGGAGATGAGCTGTGTCCATTAGCATTCAGTGATATATTCAGTGATTCAGTGATATATTCTGCCCTCCTGCCCATCCACATTTTTTCTGTCCTTTCCYGTGGAAAGCAAGGGGATAGAAGGATGGGAAACAACTCCATGCTTAGCTGGCTCTTCTCCCATGGTTAGTAGAATATGCTTGGGAACTTGGAAGCTTGGAACTGCTCTAAGATGCCCTTTTTCCCTCTGGTTAGGAGCAAACTGAGACAAGTCAATGAGTTCTGCATCAATCCTGAATTAACTGTGATTGTGGATACCGCACTTAAAACTCCTGTGCCTCAACCAACTTAAATACAAAAGCAAATATTCATATGTATTTCACATTTACATGAAAGATATGAAATATATGAAATGTATATATAAAAATATGAATTTTTATTGAATATATTCAAATTAATGTATTTCATATTTTTAGGCCAATATGTGGTTCTCAGACGATGTGTGTATTGGAGTGCAAACATTCACCTCTGTGAAATGTTGCCACTCAGGGCAATTTCATTTAGTTTATCTCTGCACAGGTAAAGCAYTGGTAATAATATTCATGATAATTAGCCTTATCTCCCTTGAACATTACTCTTGGTCTGTAGGGAAAAACATTCTTAAAACTTGAAAAAGCTTTCTTTCTTGTTTTCATTGCCTGCTTAATTAACCATTGTTTAAGTCTCTAAATATTTTATTAAGAAAAAATAAAAATTAAAAAACCCATACTTTATTTTCAAAACTACTTCTAGATCAAAAGAGACTATCAGAGATGGCTCTTTAGCTCTGAGGTTACCTCCAGGCCATCAGTATGAAAGAACATCTTTCAGTGATTTGAGTCCAAATTCATCTCCCCTGAATTAGTCAGCCAAAAGACAGGTAGATGGTTCCCCAAATTAGCCAGCTGCCATTGAGTAGCAAAGAGACAGCCCAAGGCCAGCTACCTAAGTGTGGAAGTTGGCCAGGCTGAAGCAACTGTAAGCCTAATGCCATGGAAAACTCCTTTCTAGTTGTGGYGAGTAGTAAAAGTTCATGGCAGTTTGCATGTTAATGAAGTTTTTCCATATAAGAGTATGTTTTTATGATTGGTCAGTTATGTTGTACAAATATGGTTATGTTCCCAGTTCGTGTTTCTGACTGARCTCTTACCTTCAGACCTGTATCGTCATGTTTTCCTCAGTTCTCGGTCTTCCATGGAGTTCTGGATACTGTGCATGGTTTTTGGGGCACCTTCCCATTTTCTTTTATCCATTATTGAAGTGTTCTTTTTCTAGTGCCAACCATCATTCCTGCTCCTAATTATTTTTTTGCCTCTCTCTGCCCTGAAGTCAGGGCACCTAAAGGTTTGTTACAGATAACCTCACTGCAACATTTAAGTTCCCCATTATGTCTCATACAGCAGTACTTGGGATATTAGGCAATTATCCTGAATGATCCATCTCCCTTTTATCTTTACCTGGGAAGCTAGAGAACCTGAAGGTTGCAAGTTGCTGTCATGCCCACAAGATGCTCTTTTCCTGTCCATCTATGCTTCTTTACAGCAATTCAAACCTTTGTCCMAACTATCAAAGCTCTCTTTGCAAGGACAATTTGTTTTCTAATTGGAGGAATGGGAAAGGATTGGTTGTTTAAGTGCAGACAGCAAGGAATGACGTACTGAACTATTTCCCAGACCTAGGAAATCATGTTCCTAAACACACTTATTTTACAGTTAGTCTTTTCACTCCTGATTTTGCATCAAGAGGCAACAGTCCCATGTTTGGATRGTAATGATAGTAGCATGGGACTGTTGTTATTATCTTGTTTATCTTACATGTTTTCTGTATGAAAACTTTAATGAAGGGATGGTTCTCCAGAAAAGGTAATGTTATTGGGAGGTTACAAGATCAGCATCACCCTCTGGCTTCCTGGGTTTTGAGGCAGCAGCCAAGTGCTTCTCTCTACACACCTCGGATCCACCACTTCAGCCTGARACATGAAAGATGACAAATCTTGTGGACTGTCTCAGCAACATGACAGTTGGTGTTATGAATGTTCCATTCTTCCATTTATGAGGAACATATCATTCATGCCTTGGTACCTTTCAACTGCTTTCAAGCACATAGACAAATTCAGCTATGGTAAGAGACAGCAACTTATCCCTGGGAAGGGTACAACGAACATCAATCTGAACATCAAATTAGAAAAACTATTCCAGAGCAAAATGTTCAAATATGTACTGATCTAGAACATCTTTAGGTAGGACAATRCATACTTTCCTACTTTTGGGATGGCATGTGTCCCTTATCCCTTTTGTCAACACAGTCTGCCTGACAGAAKGGCATGCAAGAGATCTCTGGCAATCCCAACCAGAGAAGGCCGAGTGCCRCTGTTGATTCACTCCACTTTGGGATGGATAAAGCACATTTCTGAAATAACAATGAACATTTTTTCTCCTTATCCTTGCTTGTCTGGTCTCTATACAGTTGGACACCCTTCCAATGAGGTGAAAACTGGGCCCCAAACATTTCTATTGAAACTTGTTTCTCTTTACCTGTTATCAGCCGCACACTCTGCCTAAACCAGATTTCTACATAAATTTATTACAAGAAAATTATTTTAGTTGTTTTTCTTTCTTCCACCCACATAACTTTTGAAAATTTTCTAAACCACATCAACTGTTCAAACCATTGGTATAAAATCACTGCTTAAAGCAAGCTTTGAGAAAAAGTCTCCCCATTCTTTCCTTTAGAATTGTGATTACTTTTTCTATCACTCTCCAATTTGGAACTTGAACCCAGGTAATCTGAGAGRCTTGCTTGTCAGTAGGAAATCAGAAAACCTGTGGAAATTCAGAACCATCTTTATGTCTATGAAAAGACTGATATGTGGGATGGTCCTTCCAATGGCTCCAATAAGTGTACATCTGACTTCAAGTCCTGTAGCCACCTCATATCATAGGGGTGGTTGGGGTGGAATGCTTTGTATGGAGTTTTTAAAAATTTTAATGAAACTTTTGTGTGAACAGAAAGAAAACAACAACCTTGCAAGACAATGACAGTGCTTAAGCCCAGAAAGTATGAAATGTGTCTAACCTTTCAAAAGCTCTGTTGTGGGTAGAAGACAAATGTTAACGATCATAAAAATGGATGTAGAAAGACTTATCTTTCTGGAAATACTTTGTGGAAACTGCCTAGTTAAAAAAAAAACAACCCAACAACCAAACAACAGAGAACCAAACCAACCATCCAAACAAAACCCCAAACTAAAAACAAAAACTCAAAAAACCCAAATTCAACCAAACAAAAATCAAAAAACAAATCCAACCAAACAAAAATCAAACAACCAAAACCAATCAAACTCTTTTTTTCTCTGAAACAACTGTATTTCATAGTGAATATCTCCATGGACATTCCTTATAATGATGGATATTTTCTGATTGCTGCTGGGTTGTTCACTGCAAGCAATATGGATTCTCCACTAGCTTGCACATTAAACAGGGTTAGGTAGGTTCAAAAGGATTTTTTGAATGAACAAAACCTCTTTGTATACCCACAAATATGAGGAAAATATCAAAAAGAAAATGAGTTCAGGAACAAATGTGATGAGTATTTAGTTTTGCTTTCTTCRAATCTTCCACAAATTTTAACCAGAACTAATTTAAAATAGTTAAAAACCCTGGAAAAAGTAGATAAAGAAATACCACCATCATTTAAAAATGAAGCTTTGTRAGCCTTGAGAATTGAAAAGAGTTGTGTATCTACAAAGATATCCTGTTTTCCTTARTGTGTACATGAATTACACTAAAAACTTCATTTCCATCTTTACATGCTTCATTAAGACTAGGTCCTGGGTAGGCCTGTTTGTAGAAGATTTGGTCCTGCTGCCAAGAAAAAAACATTTCTGGATGCTCTTGGGGAAGGAGGAACTTGATAGTCTTGAGAGAAGAGGATGTGAACTGAAGAATGACGTGCCTGAACATACCTCAGAAATCCCAAAAGATTGAGAATGCCAACCAGGCACATGCTATTTCTCCTGATATTTYAAAGTCTGGGGCCTGCCAAAACTCAAAGCTCTCTTCATAATGACATGGCATACRTGTGATAGCCAGACAAAGGACACCTGCTCCCTGAAAAAGGCAGGGGTTGATTTCTTTCAAAAGTAATTGCTCACGGCAATATGAGTTTGTTCTGCCTTTTTTTCATGGGTTTTTTTTTGGTCATCAAATGGAACCAGAGAATGTCAATCTCTTGAAGGATAAAAAGAGATTAAGGTACTGGTGTTCTCCATCAGCTAAAGGATTTGGGATTACAGTGAAAGTTAAATGAGCCCAAAGTTCAGCTATTATCTGTATCATACCTGGAGATAATTTAAGTGAGCAAAAAAGGCATTGAAATTCATTAAAAAATAAAAACAATATGGACTTCTTAGGATGAGATTGGTGAGTGACAAACAAAATAACACCTGTTAGAACTGCAAATCTTGCATCGCCAGCCACATTACTCTGGCCAAGATAGTCCTGTATTCTGAACAGCCAAATATCAGTGTCACAATGCCTGACTTGGGAGACTRTATAAAGACAAAATAAAATTTCAGGCTAAACTATATAAATACAAATTAAAATATATTTTCCTCTTTCATAGCAGAAGGCAATAAAGCATCATGTTAAGTGGCATTTATGAGAAAAATAGCTACTGTAATTCAGATAAATGGGAGCAAGAAGTGTTACTGCAACTCATTATAATCTCCATTTTATCAAATAAGTGTGGTGTTAATTCTTATATTTGTATTTATTGATGATTTTAAATTGCAGAACCACTGTACCCATGTTTCTGTCACAGTAAAAAAAATCAGTGTTGTTATAACTTCTCTGAGTGACATGCTTAGAATGGAGAATATGTTAATAAGCTTTTTATTAAGCATATGCTAATCAGCATACAGTTACTGAATACAGCTTCATCTATGTGAATTTTGCAGACATTTTCTCTGTGAAGAAATATTCTTCAGGACATGGCTGAGAGAAGAATTTGTAAAACACAGTCTGTAGATTTTTAAAAACCTTTTATTAACCCATTATATTTTTAAGAGTACTTTTTCTGGTTTTTTTTTTTTGTTTGTTTGTTTCGTTTTCTGTACACATATGAAGCAGTATTTGCAGAAAACCAAATTATGCAAGACAAGCTACTTTCCAGTTTTATGGTACATTGCTCCTCTCCAGATTTTCTGCCCACAGTGTTTCCTATTAAAAACTTCCATCTCTAGAGGAAAATGTAGAAGGCAAATGCCCATTAAAATTTTGCTGCATGCTCTACCAAGTAGAGTAATTTAATTGCATGAAGTGACTATCTAACTGATGCATTAAAATTATACAGCTCCAGTAGATCTTCCATATATAAATGCATTTTACACAAACATCTATGTTGTTAATCACACACCTTTAATAAAATTGAGTATATATGTTTTTGCAAGATTTCTACACTAAAACACATATTTTGCCATTTTGCATTACACGAGACGTCCRAAGTTTGGACATTGTTCAACTTTTCAGAATTTGAATAGTCTTGTTGCTTTTTGCTTCATCTTTTTTTACCACTATGAGTCCATTTTTTTCTTTTATTACTTAACAGGAGTTAATATCAAAGAATAATTCAATAAATGCTCTTTTCTGATAGAACTGAAATGAACAGAAAAKATACATTTGCTGTGCGACACTGAATATTGTCACATTACTTATGTGTACAGTATTCAGCATGAAATCAAGTACTGCCCACATTATATATAACTAATCTAATACTACACTGTAAACTGTTAGTTCAGTACATGCTGCATGTCTTGGCTGACTTAATTTTACACCAATACTCATCATTGCAGCATGAGGGTCTATAACTCATTTGCTCCAGCAGACCAATCTCTGGTGCTGAAGGCATAGCTGAATCCTGTTGTTTTGAACACCAGGTGCTTGAATCCCACCTTATTGACAGTGCAAGAGCAAAGCTAGGCACCCRTAGGACATTTTCTACATAAAAGAGATGTCAATCCTAAAGTTCTAGTCAGGGAATGACAACATTACTCTCATGGYTAAAATTCAAGGTAGTTCTTAAAATATGCACTTTGTTGGTAGTTATGATCAAGTCTAGGTAGTACTAGAATTAATATAACGAGCCTCAGAAATGTAAAAACACTGAGATGAGGACAACATASAGAGTAAAATCTGCCTTGTACCAATATTTAATCAAAATCCATATGTCCACATCTATTTTTACCAGTGCACATTTTACCCTCTGTTAACATCTAGATGCTGGTGCTTAACCAGTGCTAAGTTGGACCCTGCCTTTCAGACTTCTAAGGAGATAATCTCTATCCAGGTTGTACCATCATATGAAAGGACCTGTGTAAGCATTGACACATAATTATTTGTAAGTAATGATTTTAGCCTTCTAAGTCTTCTATAAAGCCAAGCAAAATAATGTCAGTCAGTGAAGTGCAATTTTTCTTTCATTTTCAAACCAAAGCCATTGGTTGTAACACAAAATATGCATGCATCACAGCAGTGGAGAGAAGTGATTTTCAAAGGGTGAATTTTACCTGCTGGGAAAATATTTTTCCATGGAAAGCATTTTCTAGGTGATTTACAGTGCTTTTGTTTCAAAGGAGAACAAAATAAAAATGCTGAGGAKCTCATTATATTTCCAAAGTAGACTTCTTGAATATGGGGAAGTAGGGGAAAGAAATAAAATTGAAGTCTCTAACAAAATCACAGGGAGATGTTAAAAAATTTAGAGCAAGAGTCTCAGTAGCAATAACAAACTACACTCTCATCTCCAGCATAAGATTTGAGAGCAGGAGGAAGAAGGGTAATTATTATKCCCAGCTACCAAGGAGGCTGTCAAGGTCTAAAATATTCAGTTCTCATAGGACTACTTAGCTCTTAGTCACTCCTCATCMCAAAACATCTGTTATTCATGATTCTGTCTCATGGTTTAGAAGCCAAATGGTTAGTAGATTTATCTACAGCCACTTGGATCTGGCTGGCTAAATTTGAAAATTACTTCTGAAATTATACATGTTTATTCTAAGACCATCCCTGTTATGACTCACTAATATACACAGTTGTCTGTTCTTCAGAAAACCTGAGTGGCGTATAAAGAGGCATTTTTGCAGACAGTGGACAACCCCTTTTCCTTAAGTTTTAAATTAAGAGTAGAAGAATTCCTTTTCCTTAAAAACTAAATTTTGGGTATTTGAAAATGCACAATGCCAGCACCATGGATGCTCCAGCAGGCCCTGATTGTTCTCGCCAGCCTGTAACCACCCCCCACATCAATCCTCCTTCACAACCTCTCCTTCTTCCCACCTCTTTCTCCCTCCTGGGCTGCCCTGGCCACAAGAGCACATCTGATCCTTAACTTCATGCTTCTCTGCAAGAAGCGGTCCAGAACTTTCTCTGGAGTTTGGCAGGGAGGAAGGTGGTACTGGGAGCATAATCCCAACACAGCCATGCTAAGCACAATGTCCCCAAATCATGGCCCTACACCTACCATTGCACTGCCTCCTTGGGACTCCCTGCAGCCCCAGGAAATTCCTCTGGACTGCAGGGAGCTCCCTTCAGCAGCACTCCCAAATGCCTGCTGTGACTCTGCCAGCACCTTGGAGAAGAAGAGGAAGGAAACCCATAGACCATTGCATCARCTAGCTCTCAGGAAAACTGGTGACTTGTTGCACCCTAAATCAGCCTATGAGAAGCTTCTCAGGGAGCATCCAGCACTGTACTAATTTACYCCTTCTTCTCCCTCACATCCTTTTTAGTTCTATAAAAAGTAAGAATTGGGAGAGAGGGTTTACAGGACTATTACACAGAAAGATAGTTAGAGTGCTCAGAATGACCAGAGACTGCTGGTACACACATCCTGACAAGAACTTTTGCRGCGGTCCGGTGTTTCTCTCAGGACATGCGTCTCGTTTTTAGGCTAGCTCTGGCACCAAGCCCGCAGTGAAGGTCTGGGATACGTTCCTGATCTTGTGGGTTCTTGCCTTCAGCAGAAGCGTGAACAGTGGTGAGGAATAAGGGAGGACTCTTGTGAGAAATTCAGCTGGGGTTTATTAAGCCCATGCAGGACTTGTACACACTCGGAGAGAGCCCACAAAAGTGGGTTCCCTCTCTGTACAGCACCTTAAGTATGGGGATGGGGACAGCTTGGAACCAATCCAAAGGGTGAGGGGAGTGGCCCAGAACAGTCAATAGAACCAAGCAATACATCAAGGCGGGGGGGAGAACCAGAGACTCTGCCAATCACTCGACATCTTCACTAGAACCTTCCAGGCATCAGGGTGAGGCTGTAAGGTGATGGTCAGGACCCATAATTGTGATTGACACCTGACAACCACTCAGGGGAAACCAAGAAGGGTTTAACATGGGGGTACATGGAACAAACCATTGTAATTTAYATAAAACAGTATAAAACAAAGAACAGATGCATACAGAAAACTGGTAAACCCAAAACCACACCACAACAAACATTGTATAAAATAACCCTTAATAATTTAAAGCTAACACCGTTCAGTAGGGTGGATGTGCATATGTGTTTTTCTCCACCAAAACCTGCACTGCAAAACTGACAAAGTTTGCAGGGGACGTTGACAGGCTGGAGAGGTGGTGGCTCTGTGTGGACCTCAAGAATTTCAACGAGACCTAGTGTAAGGTTCTACACCTGAGTCAGGTCAATCCTAGATGCATCCACAGGTTGTGTGGAGAAATGATTGGGAGCAGCACTGAGGAGAAGGAGAAGGGGGCCCAGGGGAAGAGGGGTGGTGACTGGGGGGAAAAGAGTTCTGGCCTCTTAAGGGTTAGGGTTGGGGTTGGGGTTAGGGTTATGGTTGGGGTTGGGTTAGGTTTAGGTAGGGGTGTTGGTTGATGGAAAACTCCTCATGAAGGCGCTGTGGGTGCTCATAGCCCAGAATGCCAAACACATCCTCCCTTCAGCCAAGCCCCATGCGTAGCATGTCGAAGGAGTATATTGAACCCCTCTGGTCTCCTGATCGACCCCACAGATTGTGCTGCATCTAATGCTCGGATCCCCAAAATTTGAAGGCCATGAAACTGCTGGAGTAAGTCCTAAGTAGAACATAAAAGGGATAACGAGATTGAAGTACCTTCCAGGCTGGAAGTTGGGGTTATTCAGCCTYGAGACAAGGAAGTTGTGTCAAAACSTCAAGGAACATTCTAATATCTGTTGGGGCCTTCAGGGAAGCTGGAAATGGACTCAGGTAGTTTAGTGATAGGTTGGGAAGTAATGGCTAAATTTCCCCTCGTTCAGCTTTAAGCTTTAAGAGGGGAAGTTTAGCTTGTATATTAGTAAGAAATTCTTTACTCTGAGCATGGTGAGGCCCTGGAACAGGCTGTCCAGAGAAGCCATGAGTGCCCCGTCCCTGAAAATGTTCAAGGTAAGATTGGATGGAGTTCTAAGCAACCTGGAGCTCTAAAAAACCTAATAGAAGGTGTCCCTGCATATGGCAGGGCTTTCAAACTAGATGGTCTTTAAGATCCCTTGCAACGCAAAGGATTCCATAGTTTTATGATTCTGTTGTTTGTTGTCTAACTGTAGATTTTTACTCTATGGTCTCTCGCCACAAGAGAGATGGGAAGCAAGATTATTTTATTATGTGCAAAATATACTGTCACTGCTATTTATCTCCAGTCTGCAAGTGGAAATACAAAGAATGAGTTTTTGTGGTGAGGAGAGATTTAAATAAATATAAATGGTAGGGAGTGTGTCCAGTTATTTGGACCAAAAGGCAGTCGGCATGTAGGTGATGTAAATCAGCATAGTTCTTTTCAGGTTAAACATTCACTGGTCAGTTCCACTAATCTGATCCAGAGAAGGTGTAAGTTTCAGAACCAGTTATTAATTATTTGAAGTAAATCACTGGTTATCAATTCATGCATAGCTAACAGAGGACTGCATAATTTATTTTAATCTCATCTGCATAATAAATCCTAATCTCTGTGTACCTGAATTTCTTTGTTGCAATGATTTTCTTTCCTGTTAAAGTTGTAAAATATTTGGAAAAAGGATGTTTTTATAACCTAGCTATGCAGATACCTACACGTACTTTGGCACTTGACATATTTTTAAATCAGGAACTCTGATGTGAAAAATAAAAATGTATTAGAATATATTAAAAGAGGTTCTGTCTTCCTGATGCAAGCTCAGGGTAAGAAACCTCTTCTGAATATTGAGTTTATCCCAACCATGCATAAGATCACTGTTTTAGGACTTTGGAAAATTAAATAGGAGAGAAAAATTAAATAGGAGAGAAAATTAAATAGGTCATCAAATGCTGTTATTTTCTGCATTTTTCCTGAAAATCCAAAATACATTTTCCTCAAAAAAATTATCAAAATAGAAAAATATGAAATCAAAGGAAATAGCCTCCTGAGATGACAATATGATTTAATGCTCTAATTGTATCAATTTTCTGAGAAAGTCTGATTTTATATCAACATTTCTTAAGACTGCTTTTGCTAAGTAAACACCAGAGAGAATTAATATACAAGATAAAATAAAATTATTCATTAAAAGCATAAGGTGAAGTGCTATTTATGAACTCTCTTAAAGTCAACAGTGATTATGAGCATCTGACATAAATTATGAATGCAACATCACACAGCCAATCTGAAACTTTAATATCTAAAAGTGCATTTAGAAATAGCTTGAGAGCATCTCTCTSTGTGAATAAACTTTATATATCAGTATGCCTTCTGGTTAGAAGCCAAAAGTCATAGGTTGGAAGAATAATTCAATTTCATTGTCTAAGAACTGATGCTACTTAGTCAGCTTCCTATGATTAGGTGAAAGAGAAAACYCAGCAGAATATAGCAGCTACACTGGGTAATAATGAATATAAATTGAAACTCAGCGAAGTGTTTAGCAGTTGAACTGCAGTGCAACAGTGGAGTAGAAGAACATTCTGGAGTAAAGAAACTGATACATAGGAGGATAAAAACCTTTGGGTTGTTTCTATTTGTTTCAGGTTTGGGGGGTTTTGTTTGKTTTTTKKGGGTTTATTTTGTTGTTTTGTTTTGTTTTGTTTAATTTTCACTCACACTTATTAAGGAGAGGATTATCTTGCATTAAATTTYAGAAAATCTGTCACAGTAAGTACTTTCACCAGAAGCACAAAATCCTGCACAACTCATGACCTCGTGCTGTTGCAGATGACCAGACCTCAGTGTAATAAGAAAAGTCTGCAGCAATGAGACCAGGATACTCTCTATTCACTTTCTGTGCTATAATGAGAACCAGATATCTCTCTCAGTCAGACAGAATAATTTTTACTTTTATAAATAATAGTGTTTTCAGGATGGCATTTTCACCTTTTTTCATGAAAAGAGATATGAGACTCATTCAACACCAAATATCATATAAATATTACGTTAAAATTAGATATTGGGGGAAAAAAGGTCTTTTCTGAAAGGCATTGGAACAGTCTTCCCTYGGAAATAGTGGAATCACCATCCCTGGAAATGTTCAAAAAGAGAGTGGATATGGCATTTAGGGACACGGTTAAGCAGTGGACTTGGTGGCACTAACTTAGCAGTTGGGCTTGATCTTGAAGAMCTTTTCCAGCCTTAATGTTTCTATGATTAGAAGGAATGGGAAATAGGAAAAGTTTGCAGAGAGCTTTACAAATGTGGCCAGACAGTCATGGCAGGCCCAGGGCAAAAAAGATAGGCAAAGGCTTTAATAGGCTCCAACTCAAAGATGCTGATCTCTGCTTGCTAGCCAGTTTTATTAGTCCTCCTGAAAAGAACAGCAATGACATTTACAGAAAAAAACATTTCCATGGAATGCATATAACCGTAATCCTTGCAAAGACACAAAAGCCATCTAAAGATTAATAATCATTAAGTGGATAAAGAGAGATGTGTGTACAGTGAATAAAATYAAGTGTACAGAAAATGAAACATAAATGTTAAACAGAACACCAAAACTGATGAGAATAATTTATGTATAATGAATAATGCAGAAAAGACATGCTGAAAAAAAAAATGTACAGAAGTTCTAAAAGGTAAAAGATGTGAGAAAGACAATATTTCTATAACTAAAGTGTGTCTGCACAAGATGATGTGAAGAAAGGATTTACTGTTCTTTTTGTCAACAACGGTTAGAAAGCTAGAACAAGGTCAGTGTGCTATGGACAGATATTGAAAACACTGGAGGTTGAAACTTGTGTGGCCATGAACGTTTCTATTGTTCTTTTAAAGACGCACTTGGAAACCACAGTGCCCAAGGAAAGATYAGCCCAACATGCTTCACCCTCTGCATCTCCCATCTGAGGGTCAGGCAGGAGTGCTGAAAGCAAAATTACTTCTCGAAACTTCAAGAAGTCAAAGAGCAGAAAAAGGCGAGACCTGTATGAATGCAATTWCTGTGTCTCATCACTGACTAGGTGATGTTTATCCAGTGAGTGTATGTTTTTGATGAGCTGTACAGAGAAAACCATCATCCTTCTGACCGCATTTTCGTAATTGTCTTTAATTAAGAATTTTTCCTTCCTGTGATATGTGCCAGTCTATGGGCAGAACAGGAGTTAGATAATGTTTTSTTCCCTCTTAGAATTAAACAAGACAGATGAGGTCAAGAGTGATATTGAATAATGTCATACATCTTTGCAATATTGAATGTGTTAGACTGCAAAGTGATATTACATGCCTGTGAGCAGCCGGTTTTTTCAGTGACTACCAGAACCCTACTTGGGACATAACTTTGTTTAAAAGCTTTTTTATCAATGGGAAATAAAAAATCATGAAATGAAAAATGTTATTTTTGACAAGTTTCTCAAACATAACTTCAATATATGCTTAATCATGAGCCATTTTTATTTTCAGGCATCTGAGATATTAAGGTTAGCTATTTCAGTAGTTGCAAAAATGATTTTATAACTTTTTGGGATCATATTGTCTTTGTAGAGGTATATTCATAGTCACTCATCTCATCTGCATTTTATTTTTAAAATGTATTTTATAGATGTAAGAATTGAAGCTTCAAAAGAAAAGCTTTCCTATACATAACAACACATGAAAAGACTATTTCCACTTTTTGTTTATTCTTGAACAATTAAAATATTGACAATAGCCAAGATATGATGACAGATGAGAGAAAAATCGCTTCCTGGTGAAAGTTTCAAACTTTGCTAATTTTCAGCAGAGTTTATAGTGCTTGTAATTAACATAATGTGATGGGTAAAGAGCACTCAGAAGTTACTTGTTTTCCAAGGTGATGGCTACAACATTCCCATTTCCTAGTATTGCCACATACAGCAGATTTAGGTCCACTCAGGGCTATAGTAACACCTCTGATTTCAGCTTAGACTTCACTAAAAATTACACAATTTAAGCTCCTATTTAACTGTAATGCTTTTTGTGGAACATTGAGGCTGCTTCTTAGTACTTTTGAAATCCTTCCGTTCCCCATTCTAGAGTAGAAGCCGTAATRTTTTCAGTAGAAAATCTCTCAACAGCATGTTGTTGTGTTTCACTGTAATCCCCAGCTTTGACCTCACGCTCTCTAAGACTGAGTGCTCATACAGCATTTCTGTTATCTCTGGAATGAACCTTCTCTCACCAACATGATAGATTTCATAGCTCATCTTCTGCCCCCGTGGTAGTGTACACTGGGGAGATAAGAAATATGTTCAAATTCAATTATTTGATTATGATCTGATTACACAGACATAAATACAAACAAGATCTAAATATAATTTTCCAAAATAATCATAATACAGTTGATTTGTTCCCACATGCATCAAGTAAAAAAATTAAATCCACTAAATCCACATTTTTGCTGTTTGTCAGGTATTTTGTATTTTACAAAGAAAACTAATCCATCTCCTACAGATACTGCACTGAKTAGACTCAATTAAATTTCTTTACTAGCTCTTTAATTTGCAGAGCAAATGTGACTAAGTTTAGGAGAAATACATGCTTTATGAAGCTTTGTGAATCTCAGGAATTCTACCGAAATGAAAGTAAAAAAAACCAAACAGCAAAGCTGATTTTTCATTTCAATTAAGACAGGGATGAATCCAGCTTGTTAATACAACATTATAAATCTCTGACTCAACATGCTAATAGAAAATGTCCCTTACTGTCTGCTTATTTTGTCCCTTATTTTGTCCCTTACTGGCTGCTCAAGAGCCATATTATAAACCTTGCAAATATCTCTTTGTTAATTATGGCTATGTACCTGCTCCCCTCTACTTCTAAACCATATCTCTGCAAAGCACAAGGGGAGAAGAAATCTGTCTGTTCTCTGAAATGTAATCTTAAGGTACTTAGAAATGTCTGTGCAAAGTCAAAGAGCTTTAGAGATACCTTTTGTTAGCCAAAATAGTCGCTCTGCCCATCTCACAGATTCCCAAACACAGTAAGAACAATTAGGTGTTGTACAAGGAATAAAATTTCATCATGATGGAAGGTATGAGTTGTCTTACAGGTTGTTGTGGCTTAAGCCCAACTGGGAATTGAGCATCAAACAGCTCCTTGGTCAACCCTCCTCTCAATTAACAAAACCCCAAAACATCAGTGTGCTATCAACACCATGCTCATTCCTAATCCAATACACAGCACAGTAAYRCTAGGSTACTGWGMAGAAAYTAAGCCTACCCTAGCTGAAACCAGRTATTGYYAACACRTGTCTATAGATGYGTTTCTAKGAAGCAGGTATGTTCTTTCCATATATGTCTAGAATTTTCAAATTTTTCAGAAAACTCCTAAAAATATATTTTTKATTAGGCCACTATTTTCTTAAATGAGTACAAATTTGGTATTAAAATGTCTTGAGCCTCTCAGTGCTTTGTTAGCTGAATCCTGATCTTATGCAATGTGATGGAATGATTAACTGACTTATCACATATTATTTCAAGAGGTACTTAATCTGTTGCTAATACATTTTGTTATCAGCATGATATCAGATACTGTGTTCAATAAATAAATTCAAAACTGAAAGGCAAATTCTTAGATCCTGTGTTGGGGTTGAAGAAAGCCTTGGTTTAAGGCCATGGAAAGCCATACCCTAGGTTCGGCGACACAGTTTCCACTTATGGTGAGCAAAAACTTACTTGCACTGGCTCCTGGGAAATTCTTATGTAAATGTTAGTAGAAAGTTCTCTGTTCTGGGAATTAGTTGTTGCATTTTTAGTGGTTATTTTTTTGTTGCATTATTTTACATATTCCTTATCCCCACTCCCTGTTGGTTCCCTTCTCTCTGACTCCACCCTTACCCTACTCTATGTAAGTTACTGTAACCCCCCCTGGCCCTTGCCTTTTTGGTGCACCCTATATTGCGCTCACCTTGCTGTTTGTTATTTTGCTTCCTATTTTTCAGGTCATCCAGTAGAGCCCTTCTCTCTTTTATTTCGCTGCCCAAGGGACTTYTCACCCTGAAATCCCGAAGTTACAGCTGGTTGTCTAATCTGGGCCTGGGCTATTAAAATCCTGAGCAGTCATTTAATCTATAAGTGTATATAAGTGGGATCAAGTGGGGGCTTGTGAATGACATTTTTCTATTCTACATAATTAAAATACACTGTGAAGATATACAAAATGGTTCTGRATTCCAAAATTTATCTTTTGTAGATCTTGGAAACAATGCACAAGCAAGAGAACCATGAATAGTTTAAAGAGAAGTGTCTTACACCTAAAATGGCAGCGACAAGAAGAGGTTACTGGTTTGCTTACTTCAGTTAGAAAACAATTTCACAGGCACTTTGTATACAAAGCACCTATGATTTGTAGCTAAACTAGGGGCTGTTTCCAGGCCACTGTGGCACCAAATGGAAATATTTCACAGGGATAGAGGATTGCCTGCTCTGAGTGTTAAATCTTGTAGTGTTTCTAACATCTTCATTCACTGAACTGGTTAAGGCTATGAAAGTTGTTTGGAAACAGAGTAAGCAGTAAAATCCTCTATCAAGGTCAACATCATTCATGAGAAAAACCCATTGYTTGACTCTACCAGCAACATCTGAAATGCCCGTCCCTGCTTTCCTTGTCAGTGCAGTAAGTAACAATCCTTGTCATTGACCACACCAGTCTTAGCAATTGCCACATAGGAGACCAACTCTGGGACCCAGAACTTGGGTCCAGCTCTTGTATTGATGGAGAGCTAYGGTCACAGGAATAAGAGATCCCAGAACTGCAAAGCACAAGATGTTTGGAACTTTAACTCTTTTGTTTTTAGAGTCATTATYTATCACATTGTAATTCAGCATACAGGTTCATTTGCTTTTCAAATGGTATCATAAGGAGTTTGTTATATCCTGAATTCAAAAAGACTTCCATCCAATTTAAGAAACACCTCAGACTTTCAAAAACTGWTACTGAGTTCCTGTTGGAAGACGTGAGACTGAGTCAAAAGACAGCACCATTCTAAAATCACTTTGTCTAACTAAGACTGAAGAGGAAGTGCAAAACAAAAATGGATAAAGTTGGGTAAAAGTAAGATATCTGTTTTTTGAAGACCAAAGTATAATAGTGACATTTTAGTTAAAAAAATTCATCTGAGCTCTCTGTACTTGTTCATCTACATACAGCACCTCTATGTAAAATCTCTCAGTACTCTCCCTTTGTCAGACTGAATTCAGAACAGATGACTCACATCCTGCACTAGAAACAACATTTATTGCAAAAGAGGCTATTTTCACTAGAGGGGTAAAGATTTTTATCCTTAATCTTTGTGTAAGATTGAGTCAGGCAATACTTACCAGCTTTAACAATATGAATCCCACCTGAAACCACATCCTATACCAGCATGRAGTTCTGGTGATTTAATCCAACACACATAGCTCATTAATATTTGGTTCAGTCTTTGCTTTGATTTGACCATCATGTTGTTTTACTGATGATCCAGTAATTTTAAGCTCAGCACCACGTTCCTATTTTTTTTTCCTCTTTTTAACTTATTATTCTTTAAATGAAGCACATAAACCAATACAAATTTCTAATGTGGGAATACAACTCTGAGGACTAGAGTGAGTTAAGTGGGCTATCTGACTGTCATTTAGCCCTCTTCCTAGATTAAAGTCACYGTTCCTCATAGCTGGGTTTTAGATGATTGACATTCAGACTGCTACCAGGCTGAGTTCTAAACATTGCAAGGTGATGAATGCCCTGTGCTTCCACTTCTCATCTCTGATGTTRCAAAATGAAGAAATATAAATTCTGTTTAACAACGGGGAGGAAAAAAAAAAAACACCCTTGAATTTTTTTTTTTTTTTTTTTTTTACAGTTGGGAAGGAATGGGAGGAGAAAGAGAAGCAAGTCTTATCCCAGTCTAGCTATACAAAGAAGAGCACTGTGACAATGAGTTGAAGACCTCTGTTCAGAAATCTTACCTGTTTCAAGCAGAGATCTCCTTCAGACTCTTGTGATGAATAAACCAATAGAAGGAGGATGTGTGGAAGACATTTTAAGATTTATACTTGTCATTTAAAATGATATTCTAGCTATAATTGTTAGTAATAACCATAGAAACTTAAAGGTAAGGTAAGCTAGTTTAAATWAATAAATAAATAAATAAATCTTAACAGAATTTCTATATTCCATGCTCTTCATTGTCTCTGAAATCTCAAGAAGATTCGAAAATCACTGCAGAAGATTAATAAAGAATTGTGTAATCAATCAACTTACATCCGTAATTGTCACCAAATATGCTTCCACTTCTCAAAAGTAATGCTAGGTACTGGAATGAACAATTTTTTTCTTGAAAAATAACACAGCTCCTTTGGTAGCTTAAAAAAAGTAATTTTCTGTCCTTTTACATTGTCTRTGTATTATTTTTTCTTTCCTCTGGACAGATTGTAAGGGTAGTCCACATTAACAGCTAAATGACAAAGTAAGGAGCATATTCGTGACTTTTGTATTTACAGTCTGATCTATAGAAAAAAAAATATGGAGGATATATAAGGAGAGGTATGAGGATGTGGCAACAGCAGTTCTAAAAAGATTCAGAGACAAGAAGTGTTCTATAAAATAAAAAAATATTTATTCATTTTCTCTGTTGAAATTGTAATGATGTGTTGGATAGAATGAGGACATTAGACATATCCCAGGATCTACAGAAATCTGATAATTAACTTTTCTGACAAACAGGTTATATGTTTATRGTCTTTTGGGGACACAATTCTAGCTGCAAATACTACTTTTCTTTGATCCAGTGCAGCCTTCCCAGAGAAATAAAACTATGTGTGAGCAGCAATGTAGAAACGTCCAAAGGAAAAGAAGAACCAAGGTGTTCATGGTATAAGTTTATGTTGTTACCTGATGTCTTAAATACAACTCATCAACCAAAAAACCACACACACACACAAAAACCCACCCCACAAACAAAAAACAAAAACCAACCAAACAAAAAACACAAAAAAACCACAAAAAAACCCAACCAAAAAAACCCCCAAAAATCCAAACCCCAAACCTAAAAAGCCCACAAAGAACAAACAAACAAACAAACAAGCCCACAAACATGATAAATTTAATGCTTCCAGGAATATATATTAACCAGAATAGAAGCTCAAAAAATGGGAGGAAAAATGGTAAAAGAGATGAGGAAACCTCTGTGAGGGRAACTAGGGAAATATCTGGCTGCAGGAAAATTGAGGACTAGGGGAAGAGTTGGAAGATGGAATCAGGCTGCCTGGTAAGATGATGTTAAATCCACTAGCAACAATGAGCAAATGAAAAGACAAAAATTAAATTAAATGGCAGGGCAAGTTAATGAAATGTCAGTGGTAAATTAAAAACAAGCCAAAATCCAAAAGGAAGCAATGGAAAAGTTAATCARATGGCAACARTGAGGTARAAAGTGGCAGCGTTTATTAATGGCAGCACATTAGACAAGATAGTCAAATGGCAGAGAAAACTGGCAATGTTTAGCAGGAGCAGATGACATTTGATGACACAGATTGTGTGGTGAATCCAGAAGGTGGGTTTTATACAAATGCTGCAATATCCTTTTGGAGGAGGTTAGGAAGGGTCTTCCCTGGAGCCCAGAACAGCTTAGAGGAGGCAGATTTAGCCTGGCCTGAAGATGAGGCACAAACAGCTCTGCTGTGGGGACTTAGTGCTTATTTCCTTAGGGAACAGGAGGAATGAGAGGGGGAACTCCCTCTCCTGGGCAYTGTTTTAGCAGGAACGGTACCTGAGAGTATCTCCTGCTTTCTGGCTCTAGCTGACRTGTTGATAAAATATCCTGACCACTCTTTAGAGGAATAAAAAGAGCACCAAACAGCATTGCCAATTTGGAAAAAAAAAACAAAACAAAACAAAACAAACCAACCTCTTAGAAACAATTATATATTTCTAAATATCTCCATATTTTTTAATCTGGCTACTAGTGTATAACTTTCCCAGTCAACCTGTGACACCACAATTTCTGTAAGTGAGATTGGTGAAAAATTTTGGAAGCTTTTTTGAAGGCTGAACACCCTAAACCTACTGTATATGATACCTACTGTATCATTCAGAATGTTTTTAACTTCAGCATAAACCATTAAGCAGCTTGTGAGCAATGACTTACTTTAAAAAACACATTTATTTTTTTCTCAGACTGTTTCCATTCATTGTTTTTRTGTTTTCCAGCAACCTGCTTGAAACCATAAGCTGCAAAAGCAAAGCCAACAGAGCTGGTTATTACACTAACACTGGGTTGCAGTCAAGCAGAATATTGTTACTCATCTCATGTTTCTCAAGCTTTGTACTAAAATGTGAGACAAAACATAAGATCRTGTTTTGAAAAAGGAAACTCAGAGTAAAATACTGGCAAAATACATTAACTTTCATCCTCTGTGACTAATTTTGGGTTTCATACACACCAAGAATTGCAGATAACTAAAGAGAAAGAAGTGAACATTAGAAAAAGTTACCTGAATTTTCTACCTGGTGACATCCCATGGTGAATTTTTTGCTACACTGCTAAAGAAAATTGGTAGCTTCTCCTATGGGGAAACAAACATACCAAAAAATAAAATTAGATATAGGACAAAAAATAAAGGACAGGTGGAAGGAACTGGGGCTATTCAGCCTCCAGAAGAGATGAGTGAGAGGGGACCTAATCAATGTCTGTCAGTGCCTGSAGGGAGGGGTCAGAGCATGGACCAGGCTCTGCTCRGTGGTGCCCAGCAATGGGACAAGARRCAAGGGGCAGAAATGGATGCACAGGAAGTTCCACCTGAACATGAAGAACTTCTTCACTGTGCAGTGACAGAGCACTGGAACAGATCACCCAGATCACTGCAGATAGCCCAGAACCACCTGGACACAATCCTGTGCCATGTGCTCRGGAATGACCCTGCTTGGGAGGTGGGACCAGACGACCCACTGTGGTCCCTTCCAACCTGACCGATTCTATGATTTYGGGATTTCGGGATTCTGGGATTGTCTGATAGTGTAGAGCTAAACATAAAGGCATCCATAGTAAAGTGAAGCACCACAACCACCGCTTCCATCACAGATTGTGCCCTTCAGTATTCCATACTCAGGGGTGTCAATCTCACCCATTAACCCATCAGTCAATTGATACCTTGATAGGCTCACTGYAGTGGTCTTCTATTTCTGGAAGAAGAACATACTCATCTACTGCATGCAGATCAATAAAATCTGGTCTAATCATAATGAATATTGTTGCATATTGAATATTGATTGATATTGATTGACAATATTGATTCAATATTGACAATATTGAATATYGTCCTCATTCAAGGTGACATATTTGGAAAACATGCAATGAGAGGAGACTGGAGTGATTGAGGCTTGGGATTGGCTTCAGAACATCCAGTAAACACATCTGTTAAGAGCACACCAGAAAAGCTTTAGAAAACAATAGCAACAYATATTAAGTCATCAGAACAGTGAAGATAAAACTGGTTAAAATGTGTATCATAATCACTTGCCTAATATGCCTTTTSCAAGGTTCAGGATAGCGTTGAACCACTGTTCTGTCAGCAGGAATCTTTAGATTAAATGTTGTTCAGAGATTAAGAGGAGACAGAAGGAATTTTAAAGTTACAAGTTCATACTTGTAACAAATTATATTTGTGCAACAGTGCAGCRTGAGCTCCTCGTCCTTAAACTTTAAAGGAAAAAAAGTCTTAAAGCATTACAGTGTAGGCAGGTTGGAAAATTAAAGATTGGCAAAAAKTATTAGTTTAACGTCATTATGACTAGCAAACCTAGAGCTACCACAAAGACAACAAAGTAGGTCTTAGTTATTTTAAAATGTCTCTAACATTTAAAAGAAAGCCACAAAAGATTAAGAAGTGGAAATATTGCCTTCTTTGGCATAAAAATATCAGCTGTGTTTTTTAGTTAAAAAAGAAGTCAGAGCTATTCTTCTGAAGCATTTATGTACACACAAGCAAAAAGTGGCATTTTGATTAAGTAAAATATCTGTAACATCTGTATAATTGAAGTATCTATTATTTTCTGAAAAGCAACATGTATCTGCTGCAACATTTATTACTGTTCATTGAGCAAGAGGGAAAATCCTTTAGACATTCCTGGGAAGAGTGTTCAAAATACTACTCTAATAAAAAAAGAAGACTTACACCTACAAGACGTGATTAAATCACTTCTAGTCTTGTGCCAATAAAAAAGAACCTGAAGCTAATGTTTCAACATTCAGAAGCTTCAAGGAAGGGAGGAAGGAACACTTACYAACCTGAATGCAGTTGGTCCAGTGGAGCAAACTGTCATAGCCACTCAATGGCAGGAKAACAATGTGTACAGCTGAGGACATGTCCTTTGGAGGTAAATACTGGGGGAAAACAAAGTTGCTTTTGAAGACACATATTTTCCATGACCTTTCAACATATTTACATTAAGATAACACTTCAAAGCTTAGAGATGMTGTTTTTCAAAATAACTGATGTATGAAATAATCACATATAAGGGAAAAAAACCTTTACTACTTGGCCATGACCTGACCTGAGATCTACCACCTCTAGTTGAAACTGGAGGA
>QVAJ01000013.1:7695045-7713598 GCA_003546035.1 Mixornis gularis | reverse complement strand
AAATTGGCAGCCGAAAATTTCTATCCTGACTTGCCACAAAGAAACTTAGAGTTTCTAGAATGTGGGAATTCCATCTGGTTACAGAAAAATCATGTGGGAGCAGCAGATAAAGRGTATTTTGGTCAGAAAAACCTGTGTTTAGTTCTCAGCTGGCAKCCTGTGGCTTATGTAGCTGTATCCCTCTCCATTGTCCTACTGCAGATAAATTATCATGGYAGCAGTCATGTACCCTTAACACTAGTTACAGAGTCTGTGTTTTTTGGTTCAATGAATATTGAGTTATACATAATACATGAGTAGAGTTCTAGGAGAGAAAAACACAGGCACATGCATAATGAGGAAATACTCAAGCATGCAGAATTGGTCGAACACTGCTGTGGGTGCCCACATCTGTGCAGYGTGCTAGAGAATAGTGCTGCTACCAAAGGCAGACCACAGCAACTGTTACATGTGCTGCAGTCTCTGAGCCCCTTTTCTAGACCTCCTGGGAACAAATTCTGGGCATTTCAGARGACTCTTATTTTTCTAAAAGACCTCCAAGTTCTAAAAGACCTCCAGACTTGCCTAGGTTGGGAGAGCTGTGACAGAAGGCCATGACTGCTGGCAGGCTCCAGCAGCAGCCAGGACTGCTGAGGACTGTCTGTGTACACAATAATCTTGGTGCACTCCTTGGAACAGCAACTTCCCCTGCTGGTCCGGCCACCCAGCCCAACAGAGACCTTGGCTCAGCTGAGTTCCCAGGGGAGGATGCAGCTCTGCAGCTGTAGGACTGCAGGAAGTGAATGGGGATACAGATGGAGAGAATACAGCTACGAGCAGCTAGGATGATAGAGGGTGTTGGCATGTCTGATGTATGAAGGGAGGCTGTGACATTTGGGGCTGATTATTTTGGAGCAGAACAAGGAGAATTTTATTTATGCCAGGGCAGTCAAACACTAGAATAGGTAGCCCAAGACATTGTGGAGTCTCCAAGGATGGACAAAGTTCTGGACAAGGTGCTCTGCTCTGAGCAGGACATTGGACCAGGTGATCTCCATATGTGCCTTTGTCCTTYAGCTATTCCATGACTGCAAGGGACTCAGAGACTTTCCATTGCTTCGAACTCTCGTCTGCTTTAGCACCCATGTGGAACTCCTGTCAGCATCAGAGTGATTGTTTGCAGGCTTCTGCTCAGCCAAAATGTAGAAAATTATAAAATTTGTTACGAAAAAAGAAGAAAGCTATGTGACAGCCAGCCAGATTTCCATGGAATTGCAGTAATCTTTATTGCATGAGGTGTGGGATAAGATTTCTGAAAGTGCATGGCTTGCTGACCTAGTGTTGGGCCTGAGTTTATTTTGGTGAGTATCTGTCCTGTCAGTCTGAGGTAGGTCCTGGTGCCAACAACCTTCTAACACCGCCAAGGCATCATCTGGGAGAAAGGTAATTTTTTTCCAGAAGRAATCCCTATAGTCAACGAGTGTGAATGAGGCAGAGATGATGCAAGGAGCAAGAGCTTTGACAGAAATAGAGAGTAAAGCAAATTAATGGTATGGACATTCTCTGTCATAGAAAAGAGATTGCTGAAATGAATGTACAGAGACAGCTAAGCCACTTTCAGTTCCTCTGGCCCATAAAGGCTTACACAAACCAGTGTGATTTCTGACAGGTCAAGCTACCATGGTAAAGATTTGAGGAATAAGTCTCTATCCATCACTTAGAGCTAACCATATTGCAGAAAATCCCAGTGACTACTCCCTGCAAGCACCTAAATGCATATCAGGAAGAAAGCACCCATGGTGCATGAGACACTGCATGAGAGGTAGCACCGAAGTGCAGTTCACACTGAGTTCTTGAACATGGATTTTKTGGCAAGAAGTAAATGGTGTGGAGGCCCAGAAGCATAACAGATCATAGATCAGCTTGTGCCTCTGGGGGAAGCTGCTTACCTAAGACATCAAGAGGGTAAAGAGTTTAAGACAGTGAAAGCAAGATTGAATGTGCAAAAGTAAAAAAGTGGTTGTTACCACTATTTTAATAGTCATGAATCTAAATCTTACACCATGTTAATGTAGCCCARTGTATCACTTTCTGTACTACATAGATAACTCCATTTCCATATTTTGAAAACTCTATTAACATTTTTTGTCAATCAAGTAACACAAACCACAATATAATTCTTTTAAGAGTTAATTTAGTCTTGGGGTAGTATATTCAGGAACTCATTCCCATTGATACATGTTTGGCCTATAAATTCCTACACTGTGCTTCAGAAGCCTTCCCTCACTCACACTGTTACATTGAAAATGCATCGATTTTTTTAGCCCTCCTCTAAGCTATCTTCCTTGAGAGTTTGTGGGTTTGCTACAGAAAATATTTCTTCACCCTCATTTCTCCATGGTCTTCATTTTATCTTTCTCWCCTGAAATTAATGGGTTTATGACATTTAATCCATTTAATTTTCTTTTCACCTTCCCTGTCTGTCAGTAACCCAACTGCACAGATTGCCTTGTCTTTCTAAATCATCTCCCTTGTTATTATACATTACTTTTGCTTTTTCTTTCAGCCTTTGATTTGCCTTTATTTCTTCAGCTTTTTCTTTTATACCCAAATTACATTTTTTAGTTAAAAAGGAAAAAAAAAAAAAAGAAACAAAAAGTTTTAATTCTGAGTTGCCTGTTTCCACTGAAACTTTCCTTTTAGCCTATTGTAATGTATTTAATTCTTTACTACTTGAAGGCTGCTTTTTGTCCYCCATAATATCCTATTTACCTAAGAACAATGATCAGTTAAATATCACAATATCTARTGTGGGTGTTGCAGAGAAGTAAACTACAAGTATGCTGATCATGTAGGTACTGAAATGCCAAGTCTTTCATAAACACTTCCAGTGAAAACTGGCACAATCTGGACTTTAGAATCCAAGTTAACAATACACAAGGGATTTATATTAGAAATTTGGCTTGAGCTCAAGTGGATATCAAAAATATTTTTCCTTTTCAAAATATCTTATTTTGGTATAGAATTTAGAACGTCAGAGATCTGCATTATAAAAATAACAACTTAACAATAAATTGGTTTTGAGAGTCTGTAAAACAARTAGTTACAAATGAGCCACATAGATTTTTACAAACTTTCAACTGAAATGAAAATACATTTTTATAGGTAGAACTAACACAAGAGGTAATATGTGTATTTACATTTGTCATCACTAATGGATATCAGCAAGACCATAGTGATGGGATAATTTGAACTAGAGTTCAAACAATAACCTTGCCCCTTAAAGGGAAAAAAAAATTACCTCTTTTAGATGTGCCATGAATGCAGTGAGGTTTGTATGTATGGAGGAGAGTTTACTCTTAATTGTGGAGCATTACTAAAACACTCACTAGAATAGGGAGGTTAGCAGGAGATTATTTCCTATAGTGAAATATATTCCTATATTCCTTTCAATGATCATTTACTGCTGCTCTTTTAAGAACCATCTTTCTTCGTATTTAATTTATAATACAGATGTGTGTGATCTGACTTCCCCAGCRGGTATTAAGGTCAGTTCCTAAAGTTTAGGTGGCAAAATATATTCTATGCTCATTGAAAATATACTGGAAACTTCATGGTGAACTTCAGATTTGAAACAGGATGTGTCTGCCTCATATACTATTAATGTCCCCTCAAAAATCAATCTTAATTAATGCCAAGCTATGTTCATGAATATTTTTTTTTTATTCTTATATATCCCAATTTACCCAGATTGTTCACAACAGATTGGGGGTGCTTAAGAGGACAGCACTGAGATAATCATACCATGGTGTCAGTGCTTTTTTGTTAACATTCTGTCAAAAACATTACCGTGCTTATCTTTACCATTTCCCCTTATCTTTTCAAYAGTATGTGCCATTTTTTGCTTTTACTATTTGTAAATCACACTCAGATTGTTATTCAGTCTTTGACATTTTTKCAATATGGAATTAGATAAACATCATACTGTTTCAGATATGTCTGTATTTGCCTTCTGAAATTTCTGTATCATGGTTGCATTAACAGCGTAATTAAGTACCATGTCAACATGTTGGACCTTTTGCATTATTCATTATTTGTCGAGCTATGATCCATCACAATGGCCTAGTGGGAGCCTCCAAACCACCTAATTCGATCAGCTCAATCAATTTGCTACTGCAGATTAACATTGCAGTGCTGGTGAGAAGCAGGCAATTGCAAAGTATATATTTTTACCCCAAATTCTCTGTTATAAATTCACATGTAGACTCAGGTATATATGCATGCACATATATATAAGTATCTGCATATCCACAGYAGGAATCACGACTTTTGAAAACTTAGCAGTACATATATGTATGCTCTGATTTCACACCAATCTCCCTTTGCTAAACATGGCAGGACTGCTTTCTGCAGTGTTACTGTGACTTTCCACCCTAATCTGGTCTATTTTGTCTGTTAGTGGTGTGGAATGCTCATGTGCCACCATATAAAACACACATATTGTTGGTACAGTTGCAGGCAAGATGAAGATTCAGTGCTGCTCTAAGAACAGCATATTGACCTACCTATATCACTAATCTTAAAAAAAAAAAAAAATAAATAAAAAGTTATGTATGTCTGTAACAATCTAATATTAACAGTATGCAATTACCAGTTGTATGAGTTCCCTCTGTTTAATCTGGCACCATAAAGTTCTCTTTAAGAGAAAAATTGGAGATACCCATCTTGAATTACTTTTTCAGTCCTAGTCTTTGGCAGTTTAGCGCTTGTCCTCCTTGTAGACTTATTAGTTTGCACAGAGTTCCATCTTTTGTTTCCATTATTTGGGTGTGACATGTTTAAAGCTTACAGAATGATGTAACCTGCAGTAAAGAYATACCTTTGATAGATGAGCGCTGATTAGGGTCTCTAGAACTCAGATTTGCTCAAGGCTGAGGCTTTACCCTGGCTAAACATTTGTTCTGAACCGAGGTCACCATGATCTGCTCAAAATCAGAAAAAAATTAAATCATTAAGAAATTATATTTTAAATGGAAATGAGAATTACTTCAGTGAGATTATGTAACAATATATACAGCAGTAGAAACAGACTTCTCTTTTCCCCTCCTAATCCTGCATATAGAGTGCTACTTGGGTAASGATAGGTTAAACAGGTACTTTTGTGTATTGTTATAAACCCAGGGGTCTTCACTAATACGAAAATATTGAAAATAGCTATCTCTTTGAAATAACTCTTTGAAAAACAACTTACAGTAGTTTTCTGATGAGATGAGCAGAAAGTTCCCATAAAAAAACAAAACCAAAACCTTCTCCCCTGACATCCCCTATAGCATCCTTGTGTGTACCTGTGTGAATGAACATGAGAACTCTCTCATGTAAAAATTGCTCTAGACACACACCTGAGGTTGCTGACAAGATGCAGCAAAGAATGATAAAACCTGGAAATTCTAAACTGTGAACAGTGGAAGGTGCCTAACGTTAAGAGAGCACAATGAAGAGTATGATTAGCTACCCAGTGTGAGCCAGATGTCTAAGAGTAAAACTAATTACATCAGTTCTTTTTTTTATATATATATACAGGTGATAAGAGCCAGAGAAAATTCCTTCTTTGTACCTAAGTGGAGAACTCAAAATCCTCTGGATGTTCATGTGCATAATTTGAGGAGAGCTTGTAGCCAGGGTTTATGCTACTTTTGAAAAACAGACAGTACACCTGGTGGCAGATTTTTTGTTACTTAAATTACTAGGTGATTCTTGTAATACTTTATTATCAATTATTGTCTATCTTGATCTAAAATTGCTCTCATGAACTATTAAGATCTTAGCTCTGCAAAGAGACAAAAGAAAAAGAAGGAGGAAAATTAACAGCTCTGTAAAGTCCTCTTGAACCATATTTGAAATGGAACTAAAGATATATTCTCCAAAAATACAGTAGATAAGTACTCAGATCAGCAGGTACCAATTAGTGAAGAAACTCAGCAATTGTGTCTGATCTTTRGCCAAGTTCTGCTTGCCCTTGTGCTCCCTTTTATGCTCGTACACCAGTTTCCACTAATTGTTCAATCACTTTCTACTGTTCATTTACAACTCTTCTAGTTACTGGTAGAKCAATCAAGGTATTGCACAAAGCTATAAGCTCATAATTTTGACATAATTGTACATGGGGAGAAAAAGGCAAGCACTTAAAAAAACCTGTCATAGAAGCCAGCTAAGGTTCCATTGCTTCCTGTCTCTACCTTTAAATTGTGCAATGGAAGGGTTTGAGTCATGGTTATCTAAATTACCTTAATTCTACAGTTTTCCATCTTTGAGGTGTGAAATCTCCMTATTTAGTCTATAAAATATCTGTACATGTATAAATGCA
Source organism: Mixornis gularis (assembly GCA_003546035.1). NCBI lineage: Eukaryota > Metazoa > Chordata > Aves > Passeriformes > Timaliidae > Mixornis > Mixornis gularis. The sequence goes on along the minus strand of QVAJ01000013.1, from coordinate 7,707,255 downwards.
TGGAAACTCGTGCATATATACATATATATGTGTGTAAAAATTCACATGAGAATGTTTCATAAGATATTCAAACATACTAATTTGCTCTGCTCTTTACATTTGAAATTATTAGATATTTTGTGTTCTGATCACTGTGAGATACTAATGACTTTTTAAAAAGAACAGCTGTAACCAGCAGGGTTAATCATATAGTGCACTCTGGTTTTATAATATTAGGGTAAAATGTTGAACAAATCCATATATTTAATACTATATTCCCTCAAAGCTCAAGAAGTCAAAGAAAATGTTCAGGTGAAAAAGGAAAATATCTAGAAAAGCAGAAATGCAACTAGATGCTGACCAAGATCATTWATGTGTTTATTGTGTGATGTCATTTAATCTCTCAAACAAAAATTTTTCTGTGTATCATGCATTAGCAATTAAATGTTTATTTTCCTTCTTAACTGTAAATTTTAATAGTTTTATCTAGTAATCTCTACTAGTATTTAATATTTTTCATAATGTTACTGCCAAGATGAGATTTTAAACTCCTTAGGGAGAGATCACAAGCATGATTTTTCTGTGTAAATGTCTAGCATTCTTCTGCCCACTATAAACCAGGGGTTCCATAAGCACCTTTGTTCCACAAAATAGACAGCTGTTAATTCTTCACACATTGTGCAAAAATAATTTCAAAATTTAGCATCAACCCCTCAAGATTCTGTTTCATAAAAAATTCTGGTAGCTGAATACAATTTACTCCAAATATTCTAAAAAAACAAGTTTCAGAAAGCCTCAGAATATTTGGGTGTCATTGACTCCTAACATATATGAACACAAGTAACTAACAACACTCTATTTTCAGACTATATGGAATAATTGCTGGAAAGCCAAAGAATTAAACAGTTTATGCAAGAGTCCAAGGTTACCATCAGGTCTAGGTGGAGCTTCATGCAGTATCTCTTATTTCTTTTAACCCTTCAATAATTTTCCTCTAATTTTAACCTTATCAGACCCTTCCTAACCCCTTGTGCTTGATAGTTTCTGGAATATCAAAACCCATGTTCCCTTTCAAAATTCTATGTTTCACATCAAACCTGTATTCTGTATGATTTGTCCTCTGTTGCACTAACAAATTCTCTATTTAATTAATATTATGAACTCTTTGAACTAGAAATAAACTCAGTGTTTTAAGTGATGTGGTGACTTGCAGTTACAATTATACAAATCCAGGATAGTCTGGACACAGAGGGCATGTAGGGAGATGTGATAAGCTGCCCTGCAGTCACTGAGTTTATCTCTATCAGCTCTGCTATCACTGCAAAGAACCAACCCTTTGGCCATGGAAAAATAAGAAACTACTCTCACTACAGCCACACACACACACACAGAGGTATCTTAATGGCATGCTACAAATACCAGCATCTCAGGAGCATTTTTACCAAAGTAATAGCATTTATCAACTGGAAATTGTGTATTTTTCCAACTTCTGAGTTTATCAAAATGACAACCACTCAAGTGGGAGATTTCCAACATGTCAAATGTTACGTAAACCAATGCTTCATATTTAAGCAGTGTCTATTCCAATTTAAACTAAAAAAACTCCAAACGACTATTTCCAACCTACCTGACTGTGCAGTAAAGGATACAGAATAAATATTACTTAAACCTTTTATACTCCTACTGCATTATTTGAGACATTCAAAGTATTATCATTAATCAATTAATAGCAAAACAGAACTGCATAATAATTAGAAGTAAGTACACAAATGAAACCTTGCATATCTCGTTTGTCCTATTTATACTTTCTGTGGATTTTAAATGACAGTCAATAGCGCAATTAAGGAAGAAGAGAGAATTTCACAAAGACATAATATTTAGCAACAGCCTAGTTTGAAAAATCCCTGCTTCATTTCTCCAATTAGACCAATAATAAATCTTTCTTGTAAATCCTGCACGTTTTGATTCATATTTTCAGAAAATTAAAACATTGATCTCTGGCAAGASATTTGACAAGGAAAAATACATAATGTATATTTGATGTATGTTAGCAGATTAATAACTGGTATTTTCTTATTAACTGTTCTCTTTATCTGTGGTTGCATTATGAAATTCAGTTACATGTATGGAATTATTATGAGCATACAGTAAAAAATTGTGTAAAGAAACCGTGTAAAGAAATTGTGTAAAGAAACAGCCTTGGTATTAAAAACAAACAACAAAGAAACCAACCCCATTTAATATCTTTTAATGGGGAAATCCATACTGCATCTTTTTCTGAAAAACATGCACTTAAATAATGTTCAAGACTAAGTGAGCCTAAACCTACAACTCCCCTGCTGGCAGGAGAGCCTACAAAGCAGAGCCTCTCTGCAGCAGCTCCACAGCTCTTTTGTAGTGGGGAGCCCAGCACTGCAGCCAGCATTCCAGATGACTTTCATGAGCAGAAATCAGAGGGGAAGGATCACCTCCCTGGATCTGCTGGCAATGCTCCTCATAATGCAGGCCAGGGTAGTCATTGTATCAGGTAATGTTGACCATTATCTTGAAAACATTAATCAACAACAAGCACTGTTGTTAATGACTAATTAACACTATAAATAACATTATGCATTTACAAGTAAAGGCTGACACATTAAAAAATATGGGAGACTAATATCCATCTTACAAAAAAATGTGTTCATGCACTTTTTTATTTAGGCATTATCTTGAATGARTATTGATGATTTTGACAGATCAGTTGTGGGAACCAGATTGGCTGGGATGAGTAGTGGTTTAGCCACAGTGGCTTATGCAGGAGGCTTCAACCTGAGATCATGGGAAGTGGGATACTGAAACAGAGATATCTAGTCAGGTTATGCTGAGAAGAGTGTAGCCATGGTAGATGGTATGTTAATGGAATTATCCCATAATAGGCCATGGTCCTGGCTCTTGTTCTCAGTTGGTTTGGGACTTATCACATATAAGGCCATGTTCCCAGTCCTCTTTCGGGATTGGACCCCTGCCCTCAGAATACCCCTACATATTGTTATGTTCACCACACGCCTTGGTCTTTGGATCTTGCCCCTCAGATTGTGCAGTTTCTGTGTGTGTTATTTTCACTATTAAAGTTCTTTATTTTTCAGGCAACTCCATCGTTTCTGTCCCTCTATTTTTGCCACGCCCCCTGAGCTGGACTGGACTCAGGGTCACAGTGAGCCAGACTGTGACAATCAGTGAATGAAGATAGGTGTCTTGGTTTGGAAAGATAGGTATCTGCCAGGGAAAGCCAGACCTCCCCTTGGAATGGAGAATGCAAACCCCTCTCTCCCAATTATTATAACTTTGCAAGTAGGGGCTTTCAGGCAAAGATATGGGAATACGAACAGGGTTTTTTACTAGGAATAGGRTTTTTTACTAGGAATATTAAAAATACAAATGTAGTAATACAAAAAAACAAGCAAGCAAAAGAACGAAAATCCTAGAAAACCCTGACAGTCAGATATACAACTTACACCCTGTGGTCAGGGTGTTGGAAGCAGTCCAAATAAATCCTCCTGGAGTAACAGATGTGGTTCTGTTGGAGTAGAGATGATCCTGTRKKAAAGGGTCTAGTGGTGGTGAAATGGGTCCGGTCTTCCTCTGGGATCCAGTGGAAAACTGGTGTTCCTGAAATTCAKTTTTTATCTAGGTAGGAACCGTTGGCTCCCTGCATTGGGTGGAGCATCTCACAATGGGATGATATAAAGTTTTCAGTTATGTGGTGAGCCTTAATGGCCCATTAACAGAAGATATCCCCCTGGAGGGAGGATGGGCTATGGAAGCGATAAGGAACATTGTTCTACCTGGTTTTTAACAGCTGGCCCATTACCAGAAGACACCTGCCCCCTCCTCCCCGGAGTTTTGACGAATGGGTTATACAGGAGATAAAGAAAACACCTCCCTGACCAGTTTCAACAGATGGAAATAGAATACACATTTTTGGTTACATATTGCAAACCAAGACAATAGGTTTGAAATTGAGGATAAATATACTTTTTCAAATGTTAGAGGGCCGCTTAAGAAGCATTAAAATGTTTAATGATTTAAGAAGCTGATCTAAAACTTTTATAATTTATTAGTTTACCTCCTCAGAGCTACCTTTCACAAGAAAGATATTAACATATTGCAGAAATTCTCTCTGTGTGTTACAAACTATTTCTGGTTCCCTGAATCAAANAAAAAAAAAAAAGTAGCCCTCCATTTTTTGCTTCTCTCATCAATTATTATGCTGGCCTTTAAAACTTTTTTTCCATAAAATTAAACATATCTAAAGAAACATAATACTAAGCCCACTGACAGGACAATATTTAAATGTGGACTTACCTACAAGTCACAGAAATCTGTAAAGCTCTCACAGTGACTTGCCTTTGTTGCCTCTCAGTGCTATCCTTCCCACTTCTGTTCCTTGGCCTCTCATTTACCATGGCAGAGGTTTTGTCCAGAGACTATGGAAATTAAGAGTAGATTCTCTGTCACAAAACGGACAGATGAGAAATCTGAGCTTATGCCAAACAAAGCACTAATGATAAGTACAGTGARTTTGTATCAGTGTGAAGTTAATTATCTCTACTGGGACATGCAACTAATCAGCAGGACTGCCTGCTCATTTAACTGCAGTTGCATGGCTTATCCAAATTAACCCATGGAGCCTTTCAGGAACTCGCTTGAACCTCTGTGGGAGGACCACAGTGCATCATGCTGGACTGCCAAGGTGTGCCTCGGAGTTCCTCAATGAAATGCTTTGAAAAAATCAGAAAGAATGGTACTTCACTTAAATAAATTATTACAATTTATTTTGAATTTAAGAAGGAGCTTTTCACAGCACATTCTTGCACCTGCTCTTCTGAGTTTCCTGTTCAATCAGCTTCTATTATATCTTCATTAACAAAGTGTCTGATGCAGCATCCCTGATTGAGTACTTATGCTTTAGAAATCAGATTTTTCCATATTTTATAAAATTCAACTACAACTATGCATATGTCTCAGCTTCAAAAAAATAGATTGAAATTTCACTGGAACAATTGGCTTGAAATTTGGGAAAAAATTCTCTACAGATTTTGCCGTTAYAAGTCTGTGCCAAGGCTTAGATTTTATAAAGCCAAACAAATGGTTGGGCTGTAGATGTTGGAATCAAAGCAAGTCCTCTGTGGCCTTCAAACCTTCGAGCTTAATGTTTTGACAAAAAATTCACTACCACAAAATACATGCAAAAAATGCCAGGCATATATGCACATGTACAAAATGAAACTCTAAATATTATTTAACTCTTAGTTAGTATTCCTGTCCTTGAAATTGAAAAAAGAAGAATTAATTTGAGGACTATAGCTATTATATTTCAGCTACTCATAATTTCTTCCACTGTGATTTTTTTTTTGTGAGTATACAAATCTTACAAATTTGTCTTTCCTGGTTGTGCTAATTGGTGTCATTCTGCTGCTCTGTTCTCATTTTTAAGTAATCCACATGTTTGAATTCAATCTGTTTTCTTTATGCTGTTTCCTATCAGCTGTAACACGCAGAACCAGAAAGCTAATTGTGTAAGGAGTTTAACCTATTTGTAAGTAAGACACCTAGTTTGAATTACCAGTTCCATTTTTATCCTAATGCCGTGACCTGGACCACCTATCATGGCAACAACAGACATCCATGGGGTTGATTTTTTTTTCACAGACAGCTTATTTTAAAATAAAATATGCACTGKTTTTTTTATTTGTAGTGACTGCTATGATTTGACCTAATGAAGGTAACTCCAGCTGCAGCAGACATATTGTGTAATTGATAGTGAATTATGTCAACTTATTACCAAGAACAGAAATGTTATCTGGCTTCATGAAATAGTTGCTTGGGAGAGTCAGATTTTTCAGTCTTACCAATTTGCATCTCTGATGCTGTTTATTCCATGTATGTGTTAGAAATACAYAACATTTACAGATGATATTAAAAAAGAAGCAATCTCATAAGTGAATAGTTGACAACATGGTATTTTAAATAATAATATAATTTTAAGATACCTATGGACCGAGTAGTTGCACTTAAGTATAATTGGCCTAATAATTTTTGAGTAAAACAAAACATTTTTTACAACACTTCAGATACATACCATGCCACTTAGCACTCAGAAGGAAATTAAGTATATTTACATCAGAAAGTCTTTTGAAAAGTTTTTAAAGTCCTTTCATGTTAAGTGCAAATTACTCTTATTATCATATTCACTGCTATAATTCACTAGATTTTTATCAGGAATCACATCCATCTGAGACACTTCAGCCTTTCAGATAAACATCTGTCTCTGTTTCTCAGATGCTCTCACATGTACACAAAATGTTTGTAAAATAAACACATGAGTTCTACCATTTCTCATAATCTATCAAATGCTTCAGTGTCTTAATCCCAGCAATGCATTGTTTACAAATGGGGGGAACTCATCTAAACTGAACTAGCTGCTGGGATCTATTCTGTTGGTTTCATTTTCTGTAAATGASTCTTCCTTTTAAAAGGTATTAGACTGCCTTCTCTTCTATAGTGTTTATTTCCAAAAGAACAATGGACTGGAGGCTCAGCATTTTAATATGTGAAGAGAACCTGAGGCTCTTTCTACCTGAATTTAATAAAACAAGTAGGACCGATAAGATATTGCATTTTATTTCTTAATTGCCTGACTGATTCATTGAGCATTATTTGCCTAATGATTATTTTCCATATCTCCCATTAACAGCATAATTGCTGAACTGCCTTATGTCTTCTATTTTCCTCATCTACTGCTCTTTCATTGAAACCTGTACACTTGTACCTCTCTAATGAATTTTTTGTTGCCTTCATAAGCAGAAATACTTTATTTTACTATTTTACTATKTTATTATTTTACTAATTACTCTGTTACTCTTTTACTATTCCTTTTGTTCCTCTCTAAACAGTGCTGCTTCTTTTCTCATCCACTTTCTGTTTTGCTATTTACATTCAGTAGAAGTTAATTCAATTATGACTCCTTCTACCCATTTTTTAATTTCACCTACATATTGCTTCTGTGTTGATCAACAAGCTGCCCTAAGTAAAAAAGTTGTATCAGGCTGGTGTAAAAAACAGCTGTAAAAGTCCTTAGCTAGCTAATGTAGGTAAGCTAATGTCAACTGCATGATTAATAAGAAAAAATTAGGAAAAGGAGTAGATATGGCTCAAATTAATGCCATTATTAGTAAGACAAGAAGCTGGGAGATTCTATGCATGAGGTCACTAAAAGCTCACTCAAGCTGTGCTTTGATGGGGTTTTTTGTTCTTAGTTCCAGACATCCATGAACAGGCTGGCAGAGCCAAGAACTTGTCTTAATGGGTGTAGGTAACCTACTGTATTTTCTATTCTCCACAAATCCTGCCAATTTGAAAGAGTCAATAAAGTAAAATAAAATACTTCCATCGTGTTCTAGAAGGAGAGCAGGCAGTCTCTAAATAGTTTATGCATGAGGAATTGTCTACAGAGTGTCAGAAAACCGACAATGAACAGTTAAACTGACATCCTAGAAGCAGAAAATGCTCACTTTGGGCAAGCGTTGAATCTCATGCAGATAAAACACTGAGAGTTTTAATACAGAGTTTAATAAACTTTGCACTGCTTCTCTTGTGGGTGCTATGTATGTGACGAATTTTGTCATGTTTTTCTGTGTATAGGCAGGTAGGCAAACATAACTCAGTCTAACAAGAAGTCAGCTTCAGGCCTGTTCTGTGATTTTTACTTTTTTTTTTAACTGAAGTCTTTTTGCAGAAATCATTGCAAGTCAGAAGTCCTAAGGATTGAAAAAGTAATAGCAAGTTACATAGCTGGAATATAACCACCCCAAATCTTTTGTTTATAAAGTCCCATTACCCATAATTTCATTCCCTAGATCTCTTATTACATAAACAGGTGTCTGACAGCCAATTTAGATGGTTTATGAAATCTCTGTATTCCCATAATTCTGTGCTAAATCTCATCAGAACAAAATACTTGTTTACCAACTTGAACTGAGCAAACAATTTAAATTTTCCTTCTGTGCATGCATGTGCTAGTTCCAACGTGGTTTTAAAGGAGAAAAAAAATAAGAGCTTAACTTTTATTGTCCACACAAACCTGCCCACTAACCACAAGGGAAATTAATTCACCTGCAGAAAATACTCATTTTGTTCCACTCTGCCTACCTGAGATTGTTGAGTGAATTGACAGAGACAGACCTTGCTGAGAATTGCAATATACCACTAGGAAGCTTATTTGCAGAGACAATACACTTTATCCATCCAACAATGGTTTTGAATTTAAAAACACATAGAGTTTTAGTGTGCAAAAAATTGAACATTGTGCAGATCTAAAAGAGTTCTGGTTGCAAACCTATGCACATTTTGCCACTTATAATAATAAAATGGAGCAGTACTGGTATACTGTGGATGCTTACATCACAGAAAGAAAAGTTTATCTGCATTCTACCACCATGTAGTAGCCAAGAGGAGGGTTTTTGTTCCCATACTTCATAAATTATTTCAAAATATGATTCACAAATAACTATGTGGATGTTATCAATTGTGGCTGGATTTGCACTCCCATTGCATCCTCTGTAACACCACGGAGTCAAAATCCCCACCATGCGATACCGTCCTACATATATTTACTGTACCCAGCATGGTGGGAGCATCCACAGGTATAAAGACACCAGTGAATTTTCTGGCTGTGAGACCACAAACACTAGTGCAGTCTGCTTGTTACACTCCTGTTCCTTCATATCAAAAGTCACTGCCCCTTCTTCTGCATGGTGAGCTTTTAAGAGAATTAAAAAAAAAAAAAAAAAAAAGGCAGGGCATGTAGGCCACACATGCACCATCCTTTCCTGGTTATCATGTCCATTAGTCTGCTCCCACATTCCAGGGGGAACCACTGCAAGACACCCTTTCATGCTGTCCATGGCACACATGGGGCTGCCCTCCATGAGTGGCCACCTTGAAGCTTTCATACCCATGTGATCTCTGGGCAGCMTCAGATTAGCTGCCCAGAGTGGACACTGAGAGACACTTCAGCCCCAGCTGAACATCTGTGAAACACTTCTGAGGCATCCCCTAAGATCAGGCATGGCCCTGCCAGGCTCAGGAAACCTTGCCTGCCTGCATAAGAAACCAGGACATAATGCCAATCCAGCAGAACATGTACATGAGATCAGTAAGGAAATTCCCAAAGAGATTTTCCAGGCAAAACAGAAGACTTGTCTGATGAGCCCATGAATCAAAATCTGTTTTGAAGAAAAACTAACATGTAGCAGAAGGAGAATGTAGGAGAAGGAGACAGTAGGTGTGCCATGCAGCCCTCCTTTTCCTCAGACTGATGTTGTTCCAGAGACATTCTCAAAAGTCTTCAGCAAGTGACTGAGGAGGGCGAAGACCACTGTGTGCCCTGTGCTGCCCCCCAAACCTGAGTCCTGACATATGGCTCCCTAGAGAAGCTGTAGCTCTTGACATTTGTTCATATGCGTGGGGATTGACAAACCCCCAGCCCAGGCCCATGGGGAAAAGTGGATGTGCAGCACCAGAGATCCATCTTATCTGTGCAGTGACAACATCTTGGCTGAGGGCTTTTGCAGCTCCCTGAAGGCAGCTGCCTTTAGCAGCAGGACACACCAATCCTTTGAGTTAGAATCACAGAATCACAGAATATTGAGGTGGAATGGACCCACAAGGATCGAATCCAACTGTTAAGCTGCCGTCCCCTCGTAGTCCCTCTCACCTCTTTTTGGCCCCTGCTGGCTGGCATTCTTTCAGGACCCAGGGACAAAAGAGGTGCCCAAGGGTCACAAGGCTCACACACTTCTCAGGGCACATTTCAGCTATACTTTAGCTTTAACTGAACCATTGTATCTGGAACTAGATGTCTTGTCAGGGCAGCTATAGAAGACAACGCTCTGAGACAATACAGAGCCCTGAAGAGGCTGGATTTGACCTGTCTTCTGAGTCTCCATTCTTACATGTTTACCAAGAGATTTTTATCATTATTCTAGTGGTTCTGAAACAACTTTACAAATAATGGTCTAAGCAGRAAGTGTTTGAACAGGTTCTTTGTTGGACTTTTTTACCTCCAGCTCTTACTATTGAAATGTGAAAGGGGTAATACAAACTTCCTGGGGTTTTTTAATATGTRTACCAATGTTTAACATTGCTAGAAAAATGCTCTATAATGGAATAATACCACAAATGAGCTTCTTTTAACTAAGATAAACTTACTCAAAATTTCTGCCTAATTCTAACACAAATTTTCTACAATTATCCCCATGCTCTCACAACAGAGGTTTTTGGAACTGAACTTCACAGTAAGTATGTGGCATTGACAATTTTGCTCTCTCAGGAGAGAGCCAGCTGCTGCTCACAGGCAAAACTGCTGCATAGCAGAGCCTGGATAAAGATCTGTACCTGATGTGATCTGCCATTTTTTTATAACTAGTAAATTAGACAGAGAGGTAGCTCTTAATCAGCAGGACAGTCCTTAATTTATTAAGTCCTTAAGTAGCCCTTAATTAACAGCAGGACAGTCAGTGAACAGTGCACACAGCAAGAATGTATCTGTCCTAGCAATGACATTTGACTCTTCTGTTTCTTTTCAAATTCTTTTTCCAGTTTGTCTTGGATAAAAATGGATAATGTGAGATGAATAATAGAGAATGAGAAAGTGGGAAGACACATCATAAAGCTCATCAGAATCCAATAAATTCGACAGCATATGAAGAGTGCATTGGGTTAGAATTTAAAGATAAAAATGATTGCAAGGAAAGAAGAAAATTGTAATCTTCATTTGCAATTCCAGACTTKGAAAGTGGAAAGTTTAAGACAATATATTGCTGAAATACTCCATAAGCTTTGGAGACTTTTGACAAGAAAACTTATGAATATCATAAAAGGTAGATGCCAGATTTTACCGGTACACACTGAACTGTCTATGATATATAAGAAAATAGAAGGCCAGGAATCTCCTAGGACTTTGCAAAATTGTAATAAAAATCTTCATAYTGATGTGCATGGAGAAGGGCTATAAAAATGGCATGTGTTGCTGACACACAAATCTGCCTGCAAATTCTCAAAACAACCAGGTCTAAAAGAGAGAARGTAATTAAATACTTGCAACAGAGATGGGACAAGATAAAGAGATTAACCACTGTCATCYCCTGACTGGTACCAACCAGACATATCCAAAATGAGAACATTCCTAAACAGAATTCAAAGAGTGTTGGGAGGGGCTTGAAAACAGATGCCACCTCATCTTCATTCTCTCTGAATGGATCACCCACATAAAGGGCAATTTTGTGCCTGATAGCTTGGCAGATTTACACACCTCCAGGTATTTGTTGATATGAGAATGGGTGTTAGACTGAAATCAGTTACAGCACTAAGAGACAGCAGAGAATTCAATAAGTTGTAGCTGTACATATATACTAACACATATATCTATGTATGTATGTGGTATGCATATAATAGGCAATTCAGCATTTATTCATTCAGTTATAACTTGTAGGATGAAATAATTCATCAAACTAAAGGGCCATTTCTASTTCTAAAGCACAGAAGAAAGCCACAGTTTCTATGCTGGGTTGATCCTATTCTGACAGGCAGTTCTAAAACAGTCAATAYGAGTTTCAGCTGTTCCAGCACACAACATGAATGCCTCATGATATCTTTTAGTACCACACTGCAGGCATCTAAATTTGGACCTCTAAATGTAGCAAAACAATTCAAATGCATAAAGACATCTATAYAGAGCCATTTTTGATCATAGAATACCTGAATCACCTGCTTAGAGCTGCCTAATGTGACAGAGGATCTATGGGAGATATCAAGAGGGCATCTTAGGGTGGAAGAATACTTAGGACCTCTAAGATGCTGCTAGATGCCTAATTTTAAGTATTTGAATTATGTATAGGGAACATTCAGCTCYGAATAGGTAAATAATTGATGTCATTTGGGAGTTTGTGGGGCGTTTGAGACATCCAGGCAGAGCAGAATGATGACTAACACATTTGCATGGAGACTGCTGATCATCAGTGGGGCTCCTCACAATACCTGCAGAGCCTGTTTTCAGGAACCTGAATCCTGCTTTGCTTATCTAAATTTATACTGAGTGTATGCAGACAGAGTCAATGCACTTCTGGAATTCACAACAAGAATTTCTTTCCTTTTTTTTTTTTTCTTTTTTTCTTTTTTTTTTTTTTTTTT
>QVAJ01000013.1:7675126-7695015 GCA_003546035.1 Mixornis gularis | reverse complement strand
TCTCTCTCAATTTGCACATGCTGCTACCTGGCTGATACAAGAGGGCAAGCATTTCTGTAGGACCCATGTCTTATTTGACAGTTTCTTGTATGTTCATAAAATACTAGGAAWTAAGGCAGTTAAAAAGATCTCAGACAAGCACACAAAGCCCCTACTCTCTCACCCATGCTTAGACACCCACATTTATTTACCTGCACCCTCAGACTGGCCTGTGCCTGAGCAGGGTAAGGACAGCCTGCTGCAAGAGAAGTGGCAGATGCTACTCTGATAACTTTTGAGGTCGTGCTTATAGAAGGGCATCTTCGTGTGAGTCAGGAGCTTACATTTTTAGATGCTAGAAAGCAACCAGCTCCAGAACAGGGATAAAGCACAGGAGGAAAATACACAGATTTATCGAGGCCAAGATAGGGAACCCAGGCCTTCTGTCCATGGAAAAATATCAAGGAAACTCTGTGTAAAAGCATGCAAGTTCAATTTATGTTTGAAAGATGCTAAGAGTTAAGGGAATGTGTACATTTAATGTAAAAATTGCTATTCCATGGGTCGTTACAATGTCTGTGATACACGAAGGTTTTTTTCTGCCCATGCCACAGACGCTATAAAATGAAGTATTTTTTTGCTGGACTAGTATTTTGCACCAATATTTTTCATCAAATAAAAAACATATATTTGAAAACTTTTAAATTGCCATACCACCCATAGTCAGGAGGTATCTTGGGAAGACATGACTTCAGACATTTCCAGTGCCTACATGCTCCTATTTAAGTTTGGTCAGTTGACCACAGAGTAAAATTAAGAGATGAGGACAATTTACCAATTTACTCTCAAAGCTTGATCCCATGGTCTGAAACAGGGTGGTAAAAAAGAAAGATTGTAAGTATTATTTTTATACTTTGACGCCATATACTCCTATTTCGATGCAGAAGAGAGATTTTGAAAAGTAACCTCTGCCAAGTTCAGGACACCAGATGCCAGACTGGAAAGTTGCCTGGTTGATCTGTGGCATTTGCAGGCAGTGAAGGGAAAGGCCATTGCATCAAGTGAATGAGGACAGAACTATAAAGAAAATAATTTGTGGGTATTCTATTGAATTATGATATGCATACAGACTGTGGAAATTGGATTTCTCTAAACCTGCTGTACTTGAATTTGTAACTTTAACATTCTTTCAGTATGTTTGTTGAAATATACTGCTGCAAAGTATCAGAACTGATTATGATTGAAAATACTTGTTCAAAAAAACAGTTTTAGGCGGATTGCAGAACAAATATATTCCACACAATAAGATTTCTCCAGAATGAAAAAGATATTTCAGGAGCAAAAATCCAATATAGATTCTAAGAAAATATTTACATTTGCTTTTTTCATTACTGTTTTATGTCATCTTTTGACATATCAGCAATGGCACATAACCTGACAGGCTACAAAGGGAGAGATTATATTATAATAAAATGAAAACAATCATATAATGTACAAAATATTAGAGAAATCAATAATTGTGTTCACATTTGGATAGTAAAAGGGAGATTCTGACACTGGTGCCTTGGTAAAATCATGTAGATGTGGCTTTCAGGAAATCTTTATGGACAGAAGACAGAGATTTTCAGTAGCCCATATCTTTTATTTCTCTTCCTTTTAGTGAAGAAARTAGAATGCTTAGTATTTGGAGATTTTACCTTCAGCTGGAGGAGTGAAGTCGTATTAAAAGAGGAAAATATGTGTTTGTAGTTGTTTGGTTTTTCAGACAGAWGTTTTTCAAAACTTCTTTTTCTGCAAAACCAGTACCATCAGATGATACCATTTATTCTGAAGTTGAATATATTTTTCCTAAATTTAGATTTTTTTTTTGCATTATTTATGGTGCAGAAAACACACCATAGGACTACATTTATTTTCTCTTGTATGCAGTGGCATAACTGAAAATAGGAGCAACACGTGCCTACTTCCTGCGTATCCTTCACAGTTTGGGAAGCATATTTGCTAAGGGGTCTTGACTTCTGCAGTTTCAGATAATAAAACACTCACATATATCAATACAGAAAAAAATCCCAAACTGTGATACATGATTTCAAAATTTGAATCAACTGCATTGGTAGACTATTTACAGTACAGTCCTCCTGTCACTATAAAAGACTGTTTAGTACATGACTGTCAGTGTCTCCCTAAGTAAAATCCCACAAATACTTACAAAAACCTTTTTTTGATTTAATTTGGGTTAATTAAAAGGAATGAAAAACTGGTAAATAACATATCCAAATAAATAAAATATTATAACAACGAAGTYTGCAGGCAACATGGGCGTGCAACAGACTTTGTAAATAGTTACAGCCAGTAAAATATGCAACTTGTAAATGTTTACTTGTTTAAAAGTGCCATTCACCTTTAAAAGACAATGTTGTTGTACAAAGATAATGATCAAAACCACCACAACTGCGATAACAACTATGGAGTGATTGAATTATTTCACACATATCAAACACTTGATCTTGCAACTTGTGTGTGAAGATACAAACAGATTAACAGAACAATCTCATACCTACTGAAAGTTTTCCTGTGTTTCAACACCTCCTCTGGAAGGGTGACCACAGCTAATTATTAATAGCAGTTTATGAATATGGTCCCATCCAGCTCCAGGAAAACTCAGAACAAAATATCAGCCTTAGTAGCTTTATTCTCCCATTAATATTATGTGAGCAAATACAGAAATAGGACATTTCTCTTGTACAGCAGCATAAAAGGGATAGAATTTCCTGAGGAATAAGGAAATATGCAGGTTGGTGGGGGAATCAAGATCACTTTCCTCAAAGGTATGTAAAAAAAAAGAAAAAAGGTAAGATTTGTTTAGCTAGACTGCAGCATGAGAAAGAGGTCTCTCTCACGTCTCTACATTGAGTTAAATATGGTTATGTGGGAAAATGTACAAATTATCATGTTGTGCAGCTACAAGATATGGTTTGCTGGTCATCAACCTCAAAACACATCCCCTGCCTCACATCTTGGGAACATGTGTTCTTGTACAGTCATGGAAAAATTATAGGTATTARAAATTTTATCTTCATCTTCACTGAATTAATATAGGCTCTACTAAATGTTTAATTATTACTGGTGAAAGATTTTCCTATTAAATCTGTGCGATTAATTTGTTTTACCTACTCATTTTTACAGGTGACTTGTTATTATCATGTATGAATCAATCTTTTTTCAATATACACTTCCAACCATTAAGTGGATGCAGTAAGTCACTGAGAACAGCATGGGTTTGGGGGAATTTTTTTTCGTAATGCATTGTAAAAGATATTGTTTGAAATCAGTTTTCTTACAATTATATTTTGTCATGCAGTCTTCTGTCTCCTCTACTTTCCACTAACAAATTCCCTTGGTCTGATAATGTAAAGTTTATTTGGTAACAAATAGTCCTAAGATCAATAGTAGAGCTTGTACAAGATGACACCATTTCACAATAATTCTATTAATTAACATTTCTGAATCTTTGGGGGTGAAAAATGAAAATGTGAATCTGCCTTTGAGATAATGTACATTTTATTTAATCATGAATTTTGTCAGRAAAGAGAAATGCACTGGAATTGATAGGGGTTAACATTTCCACATAAGGAATCTGAAACTTTGTGCTATACGGCATCATGACATTCTTTCACACAAAAAAACCCTACTGGAGTAGAGGCAAAAAATTGTATSCTGGGCTGCATCCGAAGCCTTGTGGGCAGCAGTGGAGGGAGGGGCTCTGCCCCTCTGCCCTGCTCAGGTGAGGCCCATCTGCAGTACTGCATCCAGACCTGGGTCCTGCRACACAAGAAGGATGTGAACCTGTTAGAGCCAGTCAAGAGGACATCTCAGAAAATGATCAGAGGGATGGAACAGCTCTGGTGTGGAGAAAAACTGTGAGAGTTGGAGCTGTTCAGCCTCTTCAGAAAAGAAAGAACCAGGGAGACCTTCCAGCACCTTCCTATACCTAAAGGGGCTACAAAAGGACTGAGTCGTCCTTTTTACAAGGACCTGGAGTGATAGGACAAGAGRGTATGGCTTCAAACTGAGAGCAGATTTGGATACGATATTTGGAAGAAATTCTTTACTATGGGGGTGGTCAGACACTGAGGCAAGTTGCCTAGAGAAGCTGTGGGTGCTTAATCCCTGGAAGTGTTCAGTGCCAGGTTAGATGGGGCTCTGAGCAACCTGGTCTAGTAGAAGGTGTCCCTGYCCATGGCAGGGGGGTGAAAAGAGATGAYCTTTAAGTCCCTTCCAATACAGATTGTTGTATGATTCTATTGATTTTATGAAGGTCAGTAAAATTCTAGAGTGATTTCTTGGTTTCTGGTTAAACCASAGAGATCTCTGATTCCTACAGAATTCCAAATAACAGGTCAGAACACACTGTCTCAATAGSTAGCATGCCAAAACCTGAAAGAACTGAAACCTGAAACGTATTTCAGGAAATATGGTCAAAATTTTATGTTTAGAATTAATACTTCTAAGCAGTAAAGTTCACTGGTTTCAGGTACCCAAATAATTCTGTTGCCTGGTAAAAGCAAGTTTAATATTAACGTGAAACACTGGCAATGTTCACTCTACTACTCGCTAGATGATGACATTTAACAACTGCTCAGCCATCAGCTATGTATGAATGGAATCGAATTTTACTGACTTGCAAACAAGTGGCCTAGGAACATCCATTCTTCAGACCAAACACTGCTCAAGAATTATGTCTCACCATAAAAAATATAAAATAAAAAGTAATACACAATTACAGTGCATGTAATATTAGTTGTAGTATTTCATTGCACAGTATTTGTAAAATATTTTGAATTATTTGGCTGATTTTGTAACCACTAATCTCAAATCTTTAGAACTTGTCAAGCTAAGACAATCACATTGATCAAAAAGAAAGACACAGATATAGAATACTAATAGTTCAGTTTTGACATCAATTTTGATAAAAGGATGGTTGAGTACCACAAGTAAAACATTCTGGTATTTGAGTTTCTTTTAACAAAACCCAAATCTACCTTTCTTTCCTTTTCAGCAATCTGCTTGTGGATGTAGCACTAATGAAGATGACTTCTTTTATTGAGAGAGAACAAAAAGTATGACATTTTCTCTTTTCCTGAATGAATGATATGTGTATTCTAAAAAGACTCACTGGTGTACCAAGACCTTCTGATGATGATGATTCTTCAGCTCAGAGTTCCTGACTTTTTTCACCACTGACGTTATTTTCAACACATCAATCTTTCAACAAGATTTCTTCCCAAAGTGAAAATGGCAGTTGAATAATACTTTTCTGTGATTTTTTTCTCCCCGAAGGGGTATTTGTCATTACATACACACTTAAGACAGTTAAATGTGAGTGAACTTCTCTGAATGCTTAAATAAACATTATTTCTGCAACTATTTCATTAGTATTTCTGCAACTGTTTCACTGAAATACCAAAAAAAATTTGATTTATACCCCATAGACACATTATTATTATTATTATTATTAATAATAATAATAATAATAATAATAATAATTGTTATTATTTCTACTTAGTAAACCAGCTTCTGAGGAATAAGACCTGAATTCTGATGTGATTCTGTGGTTGTTTATTCTGTGCATTAGGCAAATGAAGCTGTCTGGTTGCTGCTGYGTATAGTTTCATTTAACTTCAATTAAAGGTAGAGATTAGAGCTTGCTTCCACAATCAGGCTGATTTGTAATTAAGTATAAAAGTGTTATATATACAGTATTTACGACACTCTGTAGGAAAAAAAAATAGAAAATTTTCTCTATAACAAAAAGCCATGTATAGGCTCAGTTCTGAGTGGGACTRATAAGAGAGGATAAGGATACATCCAGGGACATATAAATCCTCTTCTACCTTTTCCTTTCGAAGTGTCCTACAAGTACC
Source organism: Mixornis gularis (assembly GCA_003546035.1). Lineage (NCBI taxonomy): Eukaryota > Metazoa > Chordata > Aves > Passeriformes > Timaliidae > Mixornis > Mixornis gularis. The sequence continues at coordinate 7,689,112 of QVAJ01000013.1, read as the reverse complement.
ATTTTAACAGGCCATGTCCACATAATACTTCTCTCTTTCAATAGCTAAACTGCTGCTAAAGTGCAGCATCGGGTTTAAATAYATGTTTCTTATTAACACTGTGCAGTAATCCAGGAATATGGGMTATTGTAAGACTCTAAACACCACTTCCTTCATCCTAAATATGTAACCAAAACTTCACTTACAGTGTGATTCAAAACACAAAGCTTTACTAATATTAAATATAAAAATATTTTTAGTCCTTAGCCTTAAGTCCTTRCAGTGTTTAACAAAAATAATGCATGAATTACTGTAGCCATAAGTTTGTAGTAATATGAACCACCTAAGATAGATCATGCCTCTATATCAGTCCAAGTTAAATAAAACCCCAGTTCATTACTATAGCAACCTCTGAAATGACTGAAATGCAAAATTTTAGGAGAAGCGTTACAATTATGCTACTGGGAACAGCAATTTATTAAGTTTTTTTAATATTTTTTCCACGTAATTTTTCTTTTCAACACTTTTAATCAGCTTCTGTGGCACAAAAAATGTGAGTGAAATGATCTTCTGCTTTTGGGTTTTTGCTTTGTTTTGTTTGGGGGKTTTTGTCCTTTTGGGAACCATTTTTGGTTTTTGGTTTTGTTTGTTTGTTTTTAACATCATTGTTTGTCATTCTTCTTATCTCTTTTAAGAAATTTTTTTTTGTATGTTTTTGCACTGAAAACTCCCAACTATTTCCGTGAATGAAAATAATACAGAATATAGCCTAGGTTTAGAATATATATGAAAATAAGAGAACAAGTAAAAAGAAAAAGTAGAAAGTAAAAAAGTAAAAAAAAGTTTAAAAGTGTATGGTGAAGAGCAGGTATGAACTACAATCATCAGAAGTCAAGGTAACACAAGAGTTTCCATCAGTCAAGGATCAAATTATTTGCTTGTACTGCAGGCAATGAGCACGAGGTGTTACATGTACAGAATTTCTATTTTTAAGGTGCAAGAAATGTCACAAAAACTCCCTTCCYACCTTTAACTTATAATGGAGTGGGGAGAAAAAAGCAGGAGCAAGAGATATCTTTTGCATTTCAGACGCTTCTGTAATTTCAGTACTGCCACTCTATAATCTGGACAAGGCTTGATAACTCAGCAGTTCTTTTGTAATAGTCTTTGCTTACAYCTTCTCTTAAGGAACAATATAATAAACAATATCCATTACAAAAGGCAGTGAACCACTTATGTTAACTRTAGCTCAAATAGGCCTCCCTCAGAAAGATATTTATACCAGTGACAGCTATAAACCCTATGGGGTTTTTTATATTATTTGGGGTATTTTTTTCCTTTTTCTCCATTTTATTTATTTTCCCTGTGCTATGATGTATAAAAAAGGGGGAATGAGGAAAAAAAAGAATAAAATATTAACAAAACAAAGGTACAGAGAATAAAATWAAAGTATTTTTTCTCCRTAGTTTTCTCTTCATTAGCCTGGGRATTCTGCATACAAGAGCCAAAAACTTGTGATAAAGTTCTGCCCCTTGTGCTTAGCAGCSTGATTTAACAACACATAGGCTTATGATTTGCAGCTTTCTGGCCCTTTGTTATTCAATGAGATACAGGAAAAAAGAGCACTTTTCATTATCTCATTATTTCACTACACACCAGTTATATCTATCTATGTAACCCCAACATAAGGCTCTAAAATAACAAAGTATAAATGTCAGMTAAATGTTGGTAAAATTGTAGTGTTTATCTATGCATTTTTTGAAGTTATAATATCCATGAGGTAACTAGAGTAACAAAGCTTTTTTACTCRCCTGAACAAAAATGTAACCCTTGATGAATGATTCACAAAGAAAGCAACTAAGCAGAAGATCAAAAACATCATTAAAGCCTCAGGCAGATGATAACCCAAACAAAACCATACTGGTTGCAGCCCTGCGTGGTTCGCCTTTCAGAGCACCACAGTTTGTGCATTTGGCTTTTGAATATTCAAAAAAAACTTCTTGTGGTTTTGATCTAGTGRTAAGGATTTACATTTATAAACAAGGGACAGAAGTGCCACCTTAYCAGGGAGCATGGCAGGATGGGGCTGTGCGGTGGTCCGGTGTGTCTTGGGATCCCTGTCCCGCGTTGCCTGGCCAGCCCTGACAGCAGCCGCAGTGAAGGTACGGTTCGGTATCCTGAGTTCTTCTCCGATCCTGTGGGGCCTTCCCGCAGTGGCAGTGTGGGCAATGGTGAGGATTAAAGGAAGGACTCTGATGGGGAACTTCTGCTGGAGTTTATTGAGGCCCATACGGGACCATGTGTCCACCAGAAAGCCTGGCCACAAGTGCGCAGATCTTCCTCATGTAACACCTTAAGTGTGGGGGTGGAGAAAAGGGGGAAGGGCACAGTGGGGAACCAATCAGGGGTATGGAGGGAGTGACCCTGTTCATTAATGACAATCAAGAGAACAAATCAATAACGCAAAGGAGGGAACTCCTTGGATCCTGGCCAATCATTCGGTGCTTTCCCTGGAATTTTCCAGACACAGGGTGAGGCCCCAAAGTGACTGACAGGACTCGGGGGTTCCTTAACTGATGACTGACACATAACTATGACTCGGGGGAAACCATGAAGGGTTAAACATGGGGTACATGGAACAAACCATTACAACTTATAAAAACAGTATAAAAGCAAGGAATAAATACATACAGAAAACTGATAAAACCAAAAACCACACCACTACTGAGCAGGGCTGAGCAGGGAAGTCATACTACCCCAAAATCATTTTGGTTGGAAAACACCTCTGAGCATATTGAGTCCAAACTTTGACAAACACCACATTGTCAACTAGTGGCTGAGTACAATGTCCAGTGGTTTTTTGAAAACCTCCAGGTAYGGCGACTCTGCCCCCTCCCTGGACAGCCCACTCAATGTTTGCAACKCTTTCAGTGAAGAAATTCTTCTTGATGTCYTCCTGACCCTCAYATGGTGCAGCTTGAGGCTGTGTCCTCTTGTCCCATTGCTGGTTGTCTGGGAGAAGAGCTGTATCCTACCTGGCTCCACCCTGCTGGTTGGGAGTTCTACAGAGTGAGAAGATGCCCCCGAGTCTCCTTTTGTCCAGACAGAKCACCCTCATCTCCCTCAGCTGCTCCTCGTTAGTCTTGTGCTCCAGATATTTMCCAAGATCTGTTGCCCTTTTAARGACAAACTCCAGCACCTCAATGTATTTCATCAAGTGAGGGGCCAAGGATTGGGCACAAAACTCAAAATCAGAGTAAATCAGGTACTACCAAGGTTTTGACTGCACACTTCAGCTGGAACAGAGTTAGAACAGCCAGGGCAAGGCATGCCAGTGGCACCTGAGACAGACTAGGGTGGGGCTGGAGCAAGGATACCACAAAAAGAGGGGACTGGGCATGCAGGTTAGRGATTGCTGTGGTAGACATCCTACAGGGAAAAAGACCACACATGAGCTGACAGGARCAGGAACCATAAAGCTAATTCAAATTGTAACGTTAATCCAGGTTAAAATTAAAATTAATTTATATTAATTCTTTACAAGACCACTATTACACTAAACATAAATTTAACCCTAACCCAAACCCTAAACTTAACCCTAACAATAAATCCAACACAAACCTTAAACCAGACCTTAAACCTAACGCCAAACCAAATACATGTTAATAATATATACATGCTTAAAAAAACTATGTCCCTAATCCCAACCCATACCCTAATACTAACATGCAGCCTAAAACTAGTGCTAACACTAATGCTAACCCTAAACCTTAACCTAACCCTAAACCTAACCCAAACCCAACCTCAAACCATAACCTTAACCCTAACCCTAACCCTAAAGCCTAATCCTAACACTAACCCTAACCCCTAACCCTAAGGCCTAACCTTAACCCTAACCCTAACCCTAACCCCTAACCCCAACCCTGATTAACCAAAGCCAAAGCCTAAACCTAACTCAGGTTAATAGTAATATTAATAAATACTGGGTTGTAAAACAGCTACTTCCGTAAGTAGAAACCCAAACCTAAATGTAACCCTGACATTTACACTAACCCAAGTTTATGCTTAATCCTAAACCTAAACCTAAACCTAAGACGAACCATAAACCTGGTTAATATTGATATATACTTGTTTGCAAGACAGCTACTTTTCTAACCCTAACCCTCACCCTCACCCTAAACCTAAGCCTAATTCCAACCCTAACCCTAACCCTAGTCTAAAACAAAACCCAAACCCTAATGCTAACCCTAACCCATATTAATAGATGTTAATTGTTTGCAAGACAGCTACTTCCCTAAACCTAATCCTAAACCTAATCCTAATCCTAACCCTAATCCTAACCCTAACCCTAACACTAACTCTAATCCAGGTTAATATTAATATTAATAGATACTTACTTGCAAGACAGCTACTTCCCTAACCCTAACTGTAAGCCTAACCCTAAGCCTAACCCGGGTTAAGGTTAATATTAATAGATATTACTTATTTGCAAGACAGCTACTTCCTTTCAGGCTTGATTTCTGTTAGCTCCGTGGTTTTAGGAGTTGCAGCAGAGTGTAAACAGCCCCTCTGATCCCTAGATTGTTTTGGTGGTTGGTTGTTTGCTGTGCCTGTCCAAAATCTTGCTTCTCTCTACACTATCCCATCCACTCTGCCTGTCGTCTGCCTTCCTACTGTGCAATCTGGAAGTTATTTTTCCACTGATGAGTTCAGTTCCATCTCAGTGAGAACAACTGTTCCATTCATAGGATTCTCCATGATCAAATCAGCATTATTTTTAAAGAGGAATAAAAGAAACAAATAAATTCCACAGTGCGTTACATATTGCATGACACAGGCCAACTGATGCTTCTTTTACAATAGCTAAATAGTAAGATAAAGCCTGATTAGTAACATTCTAATCCTGGGGAGCCTCTGGCAAAATGCTCATTTCACACAGAATCATACCATGGTAAGGATGGGCCAGGTTGGAAGGGATCACAGTGGGTCATCTGGTCGAACCTCCCTGCTCAAGCAGGGTCACCRCAGAGCACAGGGCACAGGRCACAGGACTGTGTCCAGAGGGTTCTGGAATATTTCCAGTAAGGGAGACTCCAGACCCTCTTTGGGTAATACAGCTTGTAATTTCAATGGAAATAATAAAATTTTCCTTAAAACTTTTATTCCTAAAGAGAAAGCTGTTAAAAAAAAATATATATATATCTGTACTTACCCCTAGAACCCTTACTATATGTTTCCACTCTTTGCCTCTACCTGGATGTCAAATCTACTTTTTTTATCAAAATGTTACATTTACTAGTGGTGTTTTTGTTCATAACAGAAGAAAATATTTGTCAGAATTAGGAGGAAGAGGTGGGTGTATAATAAAACCAGTACAGACTGACATACATTTAGCCAGGCAGCAAATAAAATGAAATTTGGAAATTTCCTACTTGCTGTTCTTTTGAAATTCTTCAAAGTATTCACTAACAATATTTAAAATAATAAAGCATTAACAACAACAACAATGACAAAAAGAAACTGGAAGCTTTCAGCAGCTGGAACATTTTAAATGAATTTAGAAAAAAATATTAAAGTACACGATTTCTTTCAAGTCAATGAAACTTTTTTTTTGAAAACCTATCACTGATGCTTCATAATATTTAGTCAGCATTATCTAGAGACTTAACGACTGAGACAATGTGCTTTGCTTTAAAACAAACAAGCAAATAAATATAGAAAATTTTAAAAATTGAAAACAAGTATGAAATACTGCCAAAGTTACTTTCTATAGTTAACAAGTAGTACAGTTTGAAAAGAGAAGAATGCTTGCATATTCAGGCCATTTCCAGCTTATTAAATGCGAAGACCTATGACAATAGAAACAGGTTGTAATAATACACATCTCCAGTTTAAATGTTAAACTCATTAGCAAATGTTCTAACCCTAATATTTGCTTAGATATTTGCTTACTATTTGGTTTGATTAATATTTGCTTGGTTGTGGTATCAAGTTTCTTTATCTAGGTAAGAAGAGAAACTCTATTTCCCTAAAACCAAATGTGAAATTTTCTAAAGATCTTGCTCTAACATTAAAAGAATTTCCAGTATGTTTATATAAAAAGAATCATTATCTATAATGATGTGAGAAAGGTCAGATTTTACTGTTAACTGATAGATATGTTGTCTTTGTTAGTCGTGAGACTGGTCAAGAAAAAGTGAGGAATGTGCAACAGAGCCATGCTTTTTCATGTTTCCTTCCTAGTGCCCTATAAACCCTTAGTTGGATTATTTARCTGCATACTTGGTGTTAGCCACAGGGTATGTATCACAGAGGATTTTCAGGTTTACTCATCTATAAATGTCAGGCTATTAATAATTTTACAGATAACTCCATGTATTGGAAATCACCTGTGTTGAACACATTATATGGAACTGAAAGGTCAGCACACTTTGTGTGCCTGTGCACAGGTAGATAGGCATGTCTGCATAAATGGAGTATTCTCTGAATATCAGACAGAATCCTTTTATGGTCTCATATTTTTAAGTAAGAAATTATACTCCTCTTGCTGAGAACAAGAGAACACAATTTCAAAACCTCAAGGTCTCCATTAAAGAAAATCATATCTGCATAATCATTTTTGGCACAATGAAATATTTTTTAAAGTTTTCTTAAAAACTGAGATATATCAGTTTTAAATTACCTATAAATTGCAAAGCTGTAATTTTGTGTGCTCATATCTTTTATTCTTCCCTGGCTCTGGCAGAGTAATCTCCTGATAATATTTTAATAGATAGATATCCAAGTCAGACCTTAAGAAAAAGTCAAAATCTACATTGTAATTCAGACTCATATTTTAAACCCCTGGAGAATTTAATTAGCTATTTATTTTCCCTGGCTATCTCTATTCTACTTTTGTTTACATTTCAATTATTTCAGAAAAAACAGAGTTGGTACAGGTACACTTTTCATATTATATCAATTGTACAAGACAGCATTTCAAAGTTAAAATACAACACACGAAGCAACCTAGTGGCAAAAGTGAGGAAACCACAGATGTGAAAATGCAGTTTGAGAGATCTCCTACATTTGTTTTATCTATTTTCTCACAATTTTATTTGCAATATTTAGTTGCTGAACTCTTAAGTCTATGAAGAAATAGTTATTTAATGAAAAGGGTAAAATATTAACCCTGTAATTCATCCAAGTGAACAAAAATGACAGGTAGAGCATATGGTGGCTCCAACAGATAGACAAAAACCACCTGCCACTCAGTGACTATTCCTTGTTTTYCTGGACACTCTTTGTTAGTGGGTTAGCAAATATAGGCAGGAACTAGAATGGTGATTTGGTTGTTTTTATGTCCAGTAGTGTATTGCCCCCTTCTTTGGCTAATTTGGTCACTTASTCCATTCTTACACATGCAGAGAACRGAGCCACTGCTTACGTCCTGGGCCTTTCCTGCTTAAATATCACAGGGTTTTTAAAAGGGCTTTCAGTCTTCCTCCCTGTGTTTTTATGTTGTTATATGTTAACATGAATGATTGTGTTTTATTTAGRATATTATTTATTTATAGTGGTTTATTGAATCTTTATTTTCTGTTTGTATTTTCTTTATGCAATCCCTCCCTACAAGTACAGGGGATTAATTTTAAYACCACCTCTATTGTCTCCCATTGGATGTACTTCTGTAGTGGCAAACAATCGTGAATCTGTGCTTTTGGAGAAAAGGGATATCAGATGTGCAACATTTGGGACTCCCTGTGAACACACACAATGCTAAGGCTTTGAAGAGGAAGTTAACAGGCCAAGGAATGTGATCCTGCCCCTCTACCCAGCCCTGGTGAAGYGCATCTGGAATGCTGTGTCCAGTTTTGGCCACCTCAGGACAAGAAACACAGGGAGCTATGGAAGAGGGTCCATCAGAGGCCATGGAGGTAATAAGGGGTCTGGAGCATCTATCTTTTTAGGAAAAAACTGCAGGAGCTGGGCCTGTTTAGTCTAGAGAAGAGAAGATTGGGAGGAACCCCTCAATGCCGACAAATATTTAAAGGTGCTTGTCAGGAGAATGGGGCCAGACTCATCRTGGTGCCAAACAGTGGGACAAGGGACAATGGGTAGAAACTGCTGCACAGAAGTTCCAGCTACGCATGAGGAAGAACCTTCCTGTGAGGGCGACAGAACACCAGAACAGGCTGCTGACGGRAGCTGTGTAGTCTCCTTTGCTTGGAGATATTTCAAACCTGCCTGGATGTGACCCTGCTCAGTCTGCTATAGGTGAGCAGCTGGACTGGAGTAGATGATCTCTAGAGGTCCCTTCCCCAAGAATTCTGAGATTCTGTSATTCTGTGAAAGAATTTTTGTATATACTAAAGGATGCATTCAACTGGTCTGGTCTGTTAAGGAATGCAGAGCTACAGAAATTCTTATGTTTTAAAACCTAATTCCTTGCATTTATCCTTGGATTTGTTATCCTTATGTTCTGTATTAAGCTTGAAAAATCTTCAGTATTTGTGAGTCAGTCAACTTTCTGGAGAATAGAACTTTCAAGGAAAATATGTTCGAAATTAGTTTCACGGAGATTAGCTGTTCCCTTGAAAATATTCAGAGAAATTTAGATACTTAAGAGACATTTAGAAGTATAATCTTTACCCAGTTTTACTCCCCTATCTAGTACCTTATTTATACACCTATTTAGATTTACTTTGAGTACTTTATAAACCTTGCCATAGTCTTGGGGAAATGATGAAAATTATTGTTCTGTATTATAATTTCACAAGTTAATTTTCTCTTGTGTGAATTTGAATCCCATAGCAGAATGAATCAGTGTTATAGCCTACCTGCTTTCTTGCCCCTTTGCACTTTGCTTGTCATTGAATGTCACAGTGAATTCCTACTGGAAAAATAAACAAACATTACCTTTAGAAATAAAAATTTTCAGCAGTGATAAAAAAAATTACAGTTTTTGTAATTATTGTATTATTACAGACTTGACATGAAAGATTACCCTTCTCTGCTTTTACACTTCACCTCATTTGGAGCATTCATACAACAGCTTATAGAGGAGCAGTGRAACACAATAAACTTAATTAAATACACTAACTTCTCCACTTCCTTTAGTAAAAGTTCTCCTAGCTATTTCGAGAGGTCAAGGCAACATTTTCATTCTTCTGATCTCTTGACTGATCCTGTTTTTCTCTTTCCTGCTGAGTTATCTACAAATGTATTTAGCACACTTTCCCCTTCCACTCATATCCTTGGTTCTGAGACAGGTAGGGCAGAGAGTTCCCAACTCCTGTTCTGTTCCCTGTCACCACTTTCCCCCCTCCTTCCATGCTTTGATGCAGATGAAAAGGACACTTAATTGTGCTGGGCAAGSTGTCCTGTCCTGTCTGGCAACCCAGAATTTACACACAGTGGTTCTACTGTGAGCTCAGCTTTTGACATGGAGCTAGGTGGCCATGGATGTGTTCCCCTCTAAGGGCCTGTTGTTTTCACTTTTTATGCTTCCTAATTGAGATAATTTGCCAAGGCTGCCAATGGTCACAAAGGATCAGGCAAATGTCTTTTCCACTGTACACTAGACAATAAGTCCTGGTCTGATCCCATGCCTGACCTTACTTAAAGCAGGATGTTAAAGTAGAATCTTACTAAAAATCTTACTTAAAGCAAGATGTTAAAGTAGTCTCTTCTTACTAAATGGTTCTGTTTTCTGTCTTTTATTTTCTCTTCCAATGTAGTATTTTTATTTTCCCTTCAAAAGTAGTATTTTTATTTTTAAAAAACTAATTACAGGAAAAAAACTATACACACTGAAAGGCCTTTTCTTGTAATGATATTAATCCAAGAGTACAAATGGCTTATAATTATATTTTTAAATTAGTAARATGCTAATACAGAAAAAAAATACTAATTTTTCCTGGCTACATGCAAACCAGGGACTTTGGTACTAATATAAATTGTAAATTTATATAAAATAAAAATGCAAAATTGAAAACAATGTTGCCACAGTACAGCTTATTTATCGCTAACTGCAGTAAGAATGTTTCCATGATGCATAAATCACACAAATAGTTCTCATAATTAATTTATCCTCTTCTTTTCATCTAAGTATTATATGGGCAGAACTAATGAAATGCAAAGAGACATGCTCTGAGAAAGCACAAAAAAGGTGAAGTTTCATATTCAAGGGGGGGATTTCAGCACTTCTGTCAGCCTATAGCTGCAGCTGAAATTGAATGTTTTAAATAATGTATCTGTTTTGCCACCACAGACAACAGTGTCCTAGTTGCAGTGAAGGACACCATCCACTTTCAGGGGCAGAAGATGGTGAGCAGAAGTGGTAYAAGGCCTCAGAACCCAGTTTCAGTGGAGGCTGATACCACATCTCATTTGTTACAGTACTCCCCTGTCTTGGACCTGCCTCTTTCAAGACTGCTAGACCTTCACTAATCAGAGAAGAAACTAAGATTCTAAACACTTTCAGAGGAGAAAAGCAGGGTTCTGCATCAGCAACCTCAATTATTTCAGTGCATTCCTGATTTTAATTTTTCATACTTTCTTCCCTGTCACATGCATGTACAGAAGATGCTCTTGCAAGAGGTCATTCTTCCAAGACATTATCTACAAAATAATTCTGACCTGTTGTCTTCTGTTTTCTCTGAGAAGACTTACCCCCTGCAAGTGCACTCCTCCCTAACTTTTCACACAATCACCACTGAGACTGGCAGAACTCACAAACAGACAAARTCCATAGCAACAAATAAGCTAGTTCTCAAAATGGAAGGAAGGGAGAAAATAAGGCTTCGTCAGTCATGTCTGTTGGGTTTGCTCACAAGGTTTGGTGGGGTTAGGTTTTGGACATATTTTTGTTGRGGGTTTTTTAACATGGTTTTGTTCCAGACTGTCCCTTGGTCTTATCTTACATCATCTACTTCCCAAGGCAATTCAGCAAATGCTTATTTCTTTGTTTTGTTCTATGACTGAATTAGCAGTGATAGTATAGGAATCTCTTCTTATTTGCAGTTCTCCATATCCAAAAGTTTTCAATGACTATTCACTTCTACAGTGCTCAATCTCAATTGAAATCTCTGAGGAAAACAGTATCTTTTCAAACCTCTCTTAATTTTTTGCTATTGTTCAATGCTAACTTTAATTCTGTAATTACTTCACTTGGAAACCATTCTGCATAAGCTGCTATAAAAGATGAAAATCAAAGCAGTATTACATTAAAAAAAAATGACAGCAAAGAATTAAGGAGAATTTTCTGAAAAGTTTAAGGGTGTGGGTGTTGGTCTTTTAGAGCACAGCTTTCTCCCTAGTTAATGCTTAGAGCTGCATTTCAAAACTTCACAGATTTAGACATGTCTGAACAGAGGAGAGATACTAAAAAAAAATAGCAATATATATGTATTAAACAGCTCTTAATAGAACCTGGGATGTATTGTTCCACTTGGGAATGAACCATGTTTCTTTATTTATTTATCTTAGAAAGCATGTTTTTCATGCAATTTAGCAATATTCCCTTAAATTTCTTCTTGTAATCTTTTCCCATAGCTTGTAAAAAGACAAGAAGGCCTTTTTTTTCAGCCTTCAATAGCTGAAATGCCAGAAAGGTTAAAGGTTTTGAAATATTTTATATCTTCTCTAGACTGTTGTAGTCACCCATAAGCTTTACTTGAGACTAAATGTTTTCATGTATCCAAAGGTAACCCACTTTTAAGTATCAGATAAATGTATTTTCTGCATTACAGAAACCAGACATTTTCTCAGTCATCATTTTTTTAAATTACAGTACTATCTGACATCATACTGCTAGCTGGAGAGAGCAAATGCATTTGTTCAAATTTAGGTTAATATGATTTTATGGTTTAAGAGACTGCTTCAGTGAGTCTCACATGCAACAGCTCTGTGAAAATGCTAACTTAAATCTTCAAAGTTCTGTGTTCATTTTAAAATCTTATAATAGTCTAGACACTTCCTCATCCTCAGGAAGAGGAACTCCGTAAAGGCTTTTAAAGCTGTCAAAGTTGTACGCACAGAAAGTCACTGCAGGCTAGAAATAMTCTGCATACCCAGAAAGACAGCTGCAGCCACTATCACATATAGCCCCAATGCTTCCTGGAAAGAAAATGAAATTCCCATGAAAACTGTCTTTCCTGCTAGACCAATAATGTTTCTCTGAAAGATTTATATTCTATGTTTATATAATAAACAAAGGATATTACTCTTAAGGAAAAAAAAAAKGAAAAAATATTCTGTAGTTAAATCACAGATGCTTATATTATTCATTATTTCTGCCATTAACAGCAATCTYGTTTCCATGACTTCAAAACTGGTGATAGTAACAGTTATTTGAAGTGGATGTCAAAGTGTGAGAGACATCCAAAATACATAGCTGCAATATTTCTGCTAGACTACATGAGAAATGGGTGATCAACCATCTATTTTGGAAGAAGAAAGACTGAGATTTGCAATGATCTACAGTTCCATAAGTAATGATGTGCTTTTAATTTCAACAGCACTGTYGTGATCATTGCTGTAATGTCTAAGCTGACAGTTTAATTTATTTTCAAAATTTWAAAAAATTACATTATCATGTTGCCATGCTTCTGCACTTATAACTGCAAATTCAAATGCAAGGAAAGCAATCCAGCTTCTCTAGTAATGACTAAATAACTTTATATGACATTTCAGTAGAATTAAAAAATCATTTTTTAAGCATTTCTTAACATCCTATTTAAGAAAAGGGAAAAGCATGAAGTCTCCTGCCCCTGGACAGAGTTTTAAGTTATTTGTGTGGAAGTGGCACTGACCATAGGTCAACTACTTAAAACTGAACACGTGGTGGTTTAAGTTCTGTCCTATGTGGCACTTAAAAGGATGCTGCCCTCAGKCTTGTACATTTATTCAGTTAATCACACTTAGATGTCTGCTGCAGCATTCTTGTAGAAGAKCCAGTAGCTCTTGACACAGCAATCTTGACCTCTTGAGTATTTCCTTCAAAATTAAGGAACAATGACCAAACGCCAGTGAATGAGTCACATCAGCACCACGTCCTCACTCATGTCTGCTGTAAAGCCTTGACTAAATACAGCACTGACTCACTAAGTGAAACCAGTGAAAAGGTTGGTTTGGAAACAAATACCAAGGTCCTTGGAGTTGAAGTGGGAACAGGGGGTGTGTGGGTGTGTGTTTGTCAGCAGTTTGCCAGCTTGCAGTCTCCTGCTGAGTCYATGGCAAGGTTTTACAGACTTTTTCAGGGATTCACAGCTCCTCCCGGAAAAAAACAGCTGCTTTTTTAAAATGTAACTGCCTCTGTTTCTCCCCAAAGTACACAATGACTTACTGGCACAGAAATGAACTGCAGTTCCTGATTTACTACCAGCTCCTTATTCCACTGTGGTTCACTATTCCTTCATGAAAACAAAATACAAGCGCATAACTTTGGAAACAAATTTTATTTAATTTTGCTGGCTAATAGTACCTTAAACTATAAATCAGCATTGTTAACACAATTTTTAGCATATTTTTGGGGGATCCAGTATTTTGGGGGGTTTTGGACATTTCCTATCTTCTGAATGTTGTATTACCCAGAGAACAGTGTGTCAAAGAAATAACAAAATGTAACACTTAAAAATTCTTGTCACAAGAGATCAGCTCTATTACAGGGACTCTCAATAGAAAGAAGGGACCAGATAAGCCACATATTTGTCGAGGAATAAAGATTCTCCCAGAGCACACAGACAGCTCAGAACATTACTGAAGATCTGACTTGTAAAGTATATTAATTTTTTTCAGTTCACTCCACAGATCCACAGACCTCTTCTCAGCTGGCTAGAAAATAAGTCAGATTCTCCCGGCATGGATTTAAAAAAAAAAAGAAAAGCATATGGAATTGTTATTACACAGAAACTATCACACATTTATATGATGTAGTGCACTTTTACACAGTGTGTCCAAGTCTAGTTTGAGCAATGAGATGCATCTAATTTTCATATAAATGACACTGTGTCTTGGGTTGTGGAG
>QVAJ01000013.1:7615961-7673688 GCA_003546035.1 Mixornis gularis | reverse complement strand
GGGAGGGTTTGACATTAGATCAGTATTAACAAAGGACAAGTTTTAGTGCCAGRTGTTGTTGCCTTGAGCAATACAGGCAAAAACATGCACCCATTTTGCTAAACAGAGTGAACGATCAGACAGCTCTTTTGGATGCATAGAATATTCAAACAACAGTTTCATTTAAAACAAAATATTTAAAAATAAAGGCACTGAATTGATTTTGAATCTCAGTCATTCTACTTTTAGGTTAATTTRTATTTTACATCTGAAAGTATTATTTTGTTAAGCTACTACTTATGGTTTTGGAATTGCATTTTTCTGATGTTGCTTTGCTTCTAATGAAGTCTGTCTGCTCTTGCACACAAGGAAGAAAGCAAATTGACCTTGTCAGGGGAAAAAGGAATAATGATGASTCATATCTTCTAAATGCACAAGATGAGAACAAATTTCCTTTTCTAGAATTAGAGTACTTCCACTTACCATTACCAGGTAGAATTTATAATGAATAAGAAGTGATACATTGTGTGATTTTATTTCTTTTATAACTTTTATTAAATACTTAAAAGTGTGATTTGAATCAGAATAATGGGTGGAACCTTCAATGTGCTGCGATTTTCTATTGCCTTTATTGTTGCATGCAAGTAAAGTCAGAGGTTGCATAATAAACAAATTTAACCTTTAAGGGAGAAGTTATCATGTTTTATGATAAGGCTTATTGCTTGGTAATTTTTAATTTGGTCTGGTTTCACATTCCTGTTACATCTTGCTGGAGTATTTTTATACTCCTTATGCTCAAAACATGAAAAATACAATTATTTTTTACAGTTATGAAGACAAAGATATGCTCATGAACTGTAAAACTTCAGCTTCAATGAAAAAAATTCTTTCTGCTATAGAGATAGAGATGACATAACTCCCTATGAAATTATATGCACTTAGTTATCTAAATTGCCGACTCTGAACAGATTTAAAAAAATATAGATTATATTTTCTGCAGTTAGAATGTAATTTCCAATAGGCCACCTTGCATAACTATTCCCTCATGCTTTAGCACTCTCACCTCTTTTTCAGCTCCTTGAAGTAGAATCTGTATTGATTTTGAATTAATTACCAAGCTAYAAGAAGCCTTAATGGATGATTTGAGATGTAAACATTATGATCTGAAATTCTGAATYTTGTTATTCACATTACAGCCTAGTTTCTGTTATCCTTTCTCATGTTGAATAATGTTATCTCCCACATGATACTAATGACTTTAGTGTGACTATTTTCAAAAAGCTCCTACGCATACAAGAATGGGATCAGTATCTTGTGGTTTAAAAGAAGTTCTTATTTCTATATTACTTTTCTATATTTCTGTATTGAAGGATGGGAGCATCTCTCCTATGAGGAAAGGCTGAGGGAGCTGGAGCTGTTCAGCCTCAAGAAGAGATGACTGAGAGGGGACCCCATCACTGTCAGTGCCTGGAGGGAGGGGTCAGAGCATGGACCAGGCTCTGCTCAGTGATGCCCAGCAACGAGACAAGAAGCAAGGGGCAGAAATGGATGCACAGGAAGTTCCACGTGAACATGARGAAGAACTTTCCTGTACAGTGACCAAACACTGACCAGATCACCCAGAGAGGGTGTGGAGTCTCCCTCTCTGGAGATATTTCAGAACCACCTGGATGCAATCCTGTGCCATGTGCTCTGGGACGACCCTGTTTCAGCAGGGGTTCGACCAGATGACTTATTGTGGTTCCATTACAACCTCAACCATTTTAGAATTCTTTGATTCTGTGATATGAAAATGTGTTTTCTCTGTCTTACTAAAGAGATAAAGCCACAAGAAAAGACAAAGAGCTTTTGATATATATGCAACATATCATTGCATAAAAATACTTRATAGCTGCACTCATTCTCAAGGATGAACTAACCGTTGTTCAAACACAAATCTCTTCTTTCTGAAACAATTTTTGCCCCTACTAGTTACAGAGAATAAAGCCATCAAAACCCTTTCTTCTGGTTAATAAAGAGAGAAGTGGATCCAGGGAAGCATGAAGAAAGTCCTGACAGGCCAAAGGGCCCCTGTATTGCTTGCCAATTGATGGGGTACCCAGTGCAACCTGTATTTTTCATCGAGGCTAAATAGRCAGTTTACCTGAACAGCAGTACCTGCTTTCTGAGAAAAGAACCTGTAGGTAACATCTGTCATTTAAAATGTTGACAGGTAYTGCTGGTAAAGAGTTTATTTCCAGGTTATACAACTTCCGTTAGTTTTTTTCTGGTTTGGACTGAAATGACTTTTTAAAGGAAACAAGTGACAACAACAAAAAATGTATACATGATGGTAAATATGAAAACAAACTAACTGTGTAATATTTGTCCACTTTCCAAAAGAAGAAGAAAKCAATAAAATTTTAATTCTGTTTAATGACTTTCGCTTGACATCTTCTGACATAAAAGGGATGAAGAGAGCAGTTGATACATAAAACGTACGGAAAACACTTCACTGAGTTGAAGTCAGTGCAGTAAATTGCAACTTTGGCAATTTGTTGAATTTGATCTTAAATGTTAATGTTTAGATGAATGAGATTTAAGTGCAAGGAGCAAAACAAGACAAGACATCAGTAAGGTGATTTAAAGCAAAAGCAGCAGGGAACTACTTAGAAATAATTTCTCTATTATCTTCTAGTTGCCATATTATCAGCAGTTAAATAGTATAACCTAAGGTTTATATCTTCCCCCTGTGTAAGGATGGTGGGCAAAAAATATCAYGGCTGTTTGAACAATGTCAAGTCTTTTGAGTCTGGAACTCTCTTATGTGGTTACTTGAACCTCATTTCTTTCTCTACTTATCAGTCATTTTTCCATTAATCTCTAAGTTTGAATAAAGACACACCACACCTGACACAGGGACTTCAACATGGACATGAAATTTTTCTCAGTTCAAAACACTACCCTCTCCAGTAAGAAGGGGTGGGAAAAAGAACCTACATGAAAGTGAGAGCAAAATTCTTTTACTAGGGATCACAGCATGTCTCTTCCTCCCAGCCCAGACTCATCCTTTCTACCATCAAGGCTGATAGCACTCAGGCCTTTAAATCACTAATCTAACAAATGCTGYTTATCCAGGACCAGTCTGAAAAGGAAAGAGACAGTAAACCCCGTTATTTAGCTATTATTATTTGTCATCTGTGTTTTGGGGGGGGGTTTCATGTTTCCCTTACAAGGATCACCAGCAAGTTTTTATCACTACACATTAAAATCAAACATTAATTGAGAAAGCACATGAGAGTTGTAGAACAAATACTTTTTGTACCTGTAACAACAAAAGCTTACCCTTGGAGCCACAAGTTTACATTCAGAGAGGATATTTCATCTATATACCAGTGCTTTCTGTTTCAGTGGGTTTTGCTTGCAAGAGATTTAGATTCCTTTCATCTCTTCAAGAGATTCATAACTCTTCTGAAAGAAGGTATCCTGARCATAAATAAGGCTTCCAAGTGCTTGAAATGTCTTTTAATTTTTAACTACATCACATGATTCTCTCAACAACAAAATTTAAATGACACAATGGAAAATCTGATTTTTTTCTTGCTACTTTTCTTTCATGTACTCATAAATTTATTTTATTTGCTTGGTCACAGGGGTATTGTCTGAAAGTGCTGCAACCACATCATTTTTTACAGTGTAGATTTGTATTTATGCACCCAATTGTGAAACAACTTCTCATTCATTAAGATTCATTAAGATTGCCTTCTAAATTTATCTAAATTAAATCTGATCAAAGAGACACRACTCTTGACTCTTTTTGTACATGGTAGGAAGGGGTTGCATGTTTCTAAGTCACCATGAATAGATTTTATCTTCTAACACATATCTGAGATATTGCTCTGGAAGTTTGTTAGTCAAATGACTTCTGTTCAGATTGACTCAGTTTAYTGACCTGGACAGGGGCTCTTGTGTAGCAGTTCACAGGAAATCTGAATAGTCTAATTTGACACAAACACTCACAACTCACAAGTTATAGAAGTTTTTTCTGAATAAATATGGTAAAATTAGGATTTTAAACATTTTTCATCTTACCAGATCAGAATGCCAAAATCTGAATGTTAAAGTCATGCATGCAATGAAAACACCATCCAGAATGAGAGTTATAATTTTGCATAACATTGCCATGCTCATTGATTGCCCTTATCTTACAGGACTACATGCAGGTGTAGGTTCAGAAGAGAAAACTCAAAGGAATTTGAATTCAAATATTTTGATATTGTTTTAAAGATGTAAATTTAAAACTGACAATGAGTAGGTGATGATATAAATTATTGTACCATAAAATATTGCTTTTAACCCATCTTTATGACTTAAAAAGTGGTAATAAATTCAGAATACAAACCACTGAACAGCCATAAAGAAGAAACTAGAGGTGAAATGAAAACTCAACCATGGTATATCTTTATTCCGTACTAGTGATGCATGGAAGAATAACTGACAAGTTGCTATTATCATGTTACTGAAGAGAAAGAAATGAAGATTAAGTAACCACATACTTTATGTTGTCAAGAAAATAAAAATAGGAGAAATGATGTGGACTTATCACTACACACAGTAGTTTACACTTAATGCTCTAATAATCCAGACACCTTCTGAATTACCTCTAGCCCCTCTAAACAAACCATATATACACACTGGGCAGAAAATGGGGGATTCTGCCTCTCTGCCCCRCTCTGCTGAGACCCCACCTGCAGGGCTGCATCCAGCTCTGGGCTCCCAGCACAGAAAGGACAGGGAYCTGCTGGAGCCAGGCCAGAGGAGGCMCCAAGGTGATCAGAGGGATGGAGCAGYTCTGCTGTGAGGAAAGGCTGGGAGAATTGGGATTGTTCAGCCTGGAGAAGAAAATGCGCTGAGATGACCTAGTTGTGGCCTTTCAGTACCTCCAAGGAACCCACAAGAAAGATGAAGAGAGGCTATTTACAAGGGTCTGGAGTGACAGGACAAAGGGGAATGGCTTCAAACTAAAAGAGAGTAGGTTTAAATTAAAAATTGGAAGAAATTTTTTCCCTGTGAGGGTGATGAGAATCTGGAGTAGGTTTCCTGGAGATGCTCAGTGCCTGGAAGTGTTCAAGGCCAGGTTGGATGGGGCTCTGAGCAACCTGGTCAAGTGAAATGTGTCTCTTCCCATGGCAGGGCATTGGAAGTAAAGGATATTGAGGATCCCTTCAAACCTGTCTTAGTTTGAAAGACAGGTGTCTGCCAGGGAAGGCAGAAGACTCCTTTGGAATGGAGAATGTAAACCTCCATCTCTGAATGATTATAATTTTGAAATTAAGGGGCTCTCAGACAAGGATATGAGGGGTAGGAATAACAGTTCTTTGCYAGTAAGTAGTAACAAACAACAATACTGATGACATTAACAATAAAACAGAACTAGGAACCTCGTGACAGCCTTCTCAGCTGAGAAGGGATGGAGGAGAGGCTTTGCTTCACAAAACCCTGGGGCAGTCTGATCCCTGTGCCCCTTCAGGATTCTGAAGAGCACCAAGCTGGAACAGCAGGAATGGGCAGAAATTCTTGGCTGGTGGATGAGATGTACCAGAAGCTCCACAGTGGTAGCTGGAACTGCGGGACATCCCAGCAGGGCAGGGCAGGGCAGGGCAGGGCAGGGCAGGGCAGGGCAGGGCAGGGCAGGACAGGGCAGGGCTATAGTGTAGAAAAGACCCACAGCAGTGCCAAGGAAGCAGCAGGAGCAGGACAGCGATGGCCCCGCTCCAGCAGGGCAGGAAAAGGCGAGCTCAGGATTCCTGGACATGTAAGCAGATGGTGGTAGGTCCCTAGGACTGTACTCCAGTGGTGACAGTGAATTTTCCCAGCAGTAAGCAACAACTTCACCCTCCTCYTGCTGATGTCAAGCACGAGAGCAGCTGCCCCTCCAGCCCCGTCCTTTTTCTGCCCCCAAAATTCACGGTATCTTCCCTCTCTGAGAGAAATTTCCAGATACAAAAGAAGTGTAGCCAGATGATACACTCCTATCCTTTGGCCACTTTCATTTTGCTTATGTACCCATTAGTTATTTTCCTACCAAATTACAGGAAAAAGAAATCTGTAAGTAAAATGGAAGAAATCTAACCCCCAAGAAAACCCAAATCATTTTATAATTCTATATTTAATCATCTCTCRTATATAACACAGCAAGACAGAGCAACACTTGAATGCTAAACTGACAGAATGGAGCTACTACTGAGGAGCTCCACACTGATGACTCTATTCACCACAAGCCACACAACCCAGACACATACAGAAGACCCAGAAACATTCTAATTAGAGGAGCATCATGCCGGTAATAGATTTTAGATAAAATATCCTGATCATTCTTTGGCTAATAACAAACCATAAACAGCTACACATACCAGAGGATGAATGTGTCCAGTTATTTCTTTGTTTATATTTATCCTTTTTTTTTTTATACAATGTCTGAGCAGGCTGGTGCATTCTGACAGGCGTCTCATAATGCTCAAGACAGGGTACAGAGAGTCTGAAGACTCACATTGCAGAATGCCTTCTCATTCCACAATATTTCCTTAGAATATGTATTATACTGAATTATTGTAGTACCTTAATCTATGGTTCAACAAACTTTCGTAAGGCAAACAGTTTAAGTTCCTGGGATAGAAGTTTCTCCTATATTAAAAAAGACTGTGGAAATGTTCTTAATCCCAGGTGAAAGAATGCTTCGTTTGATGTCTAATTTTAGGTTGCAGGAACTGGAGCAAAGCTGATTTAGATCTGGATATCTTAAAACACCAGCCAAGAGACATCCATGAAGAAACTGGCCTGTTTGAGCATATCTTTTGTCTGCTCTCTCTGCCTGTGCAAGTCAGACCTGCTGCCTTTGCTGAAACTYAACAACAACAAAAAGCAACGCAAGCTGGAGGCTTTCTAACAAACCTATTCCAAAGTAATGAGCACCTTAATGCAGAAGATGTCAAAAAGATTATGTCAGGTTCCTGTGTTTTAACACAGAATTGGCTTCTGTCCTTGCAAAGAAAACTCAGTTGGACTGAGATGAGGTCCCTTGCTGGTGTGAGCACACAGCATGTCAAACACTCAATTTGCATAGCAATTTAGTAGAGAAGGACAAGCTGTAAAACCAAAGATCAACAAATCTCATACGAAACCAAATTTCATGCTGAAGGTTCTCAGATGTTTGTAGCAGCAGTGCCAAATGAGAAATATGATTTGAAAGAAATTYGAGTCTGATTAACTACTGTTTTCCTGCAACTTTACTCTGTCAAACAAAAAAAAAAGAGGATTTTGACTGTGGTAGATGCTGCAGTACAAGCCTAGATAGGACCTGTATTTTAAGATGTACTTGTCCCTCTTAATTTGAAGCCTTCTAAACCCACGTTTGCCATTCAGTGGTACCTCCTGGGCTTGTCACACTGCTCCTATGGACCAGAGCTTCACACACCTCAGAGCTGCACAATGTCCAAGGCAAGAGAGCACAGTGATCCTGACCAGGAAGTCTAATAAACAGCATTTAAAATTTCCCTTCACAGAGCCTGAATGTTTTTCTTACTGGGATTATAGTAAACCAAGTAATCCAAACTGGGTGATGAAATACCGTTTTCATTCTATCTGACCTCAAGGCACAGTGAATCTTGCTTTCCCATCTTTGAGATGGCTAACAAAGAAACTTGTGTGCAAAAGACACGTGGATTTCCACATGAACAATGCTAGCTAAATTGCTAGCTTAAATGCGTGACTGGTGTGATGTCCTGGGACTTTGCAAAAAAAACAAGATTATTCATCACATACAACTGTCATGGCAAGCCACAATTTCAACTAGAAAAGTGCTGCTGCTAATCAAAACAGACAAAAGGAGCCCTTTTAATGTAAATTACTGCCCTATCATTTAGTGGGAGGTTTTCTAGCTGAAAATTTGTGTGATAGAATGTTACATAAAAATAATGTGTGAATACTAAAAKGACAGAATGTTCAATATTGTGTAATTTCTACCTAGAGGGTCATCAAAGCATTCTGTTGGGCTGCTTGTAAAGATGAGTTTTGTTTTTAAGCACTTAGGTACTACAAATCATGGGGGCAAATGTGATGAAGGAGTCCATATAAAATTCTATAATGAATGGATCATTTCATAAAGATTCCTTAAGGTGCTGTCCACTACAAATGGCACTCTTAATATAAGAACCAAAACCCACCATGTTGAAAACCATTTCTCACAACCCAGAAGAGCAGCTGGAGCAGCTGTGTGTCAGATAAAAAAAAACCCAAAAAAACAAACAAAACCAAAACAAACCAGCCAACCAGCCAAACAAAAAAACCCCCACAAAAAACACGTCTCAATATTTTCCTCAGAATACTATAGATTTTGTTTAGTCAGGTAAATATTTCAGCAAAGGAYAGTGTTATTTTTACAATGTCTTTACTTGCTGATCTCTTCTAGACATATTTTTCTCTTGACTTGAAGGCTACTCCTGTAATAAGCATCAAATATGACATTCTGATTTAACTAAACTTAGGAGAAACTTTGATCTTCACCTTATAAAAAGGTAAGCRTTTAGCTAAAGCGTAAAAGCATAAAAAATTGCCAGTGATACTGTGGTTGCTGTTCCACAGCATTTGCACTGAAAGACAGACYACTTCAAACAAATGTGGGAAATGGAAAGATAGAAATTTCCACAGATACTGAAGGTTTGATTTGCAGCCTTGGGAGAAGCTTGGGTTGATGTAATAATAAAGGTACACAGACACTAAGCAGAAAAATTAGAAACTTATGTTCCTATGGTTGCAAATAAGAGTATGCCTTAAATAAGTAAGAAACTGTATTGGGAAAGATGGTGAAGGGTTTTATAGTGTAGTAATGTGATTTTATACAGTAAGCTAAAAGCTTAGATGTTATAATAGAAGCATATATGTGTGTGTACCTGAGGCAGCAGGCTGCTGGGTGAAGGATATACACAGTGGCAGAATTAAGCAAAGGTGATGGGTTAGAAAAACAAAGTAAACTCTGTGGCAACTTTCCATTGGATCAGAAAGTTATATATTGCTTTGTAACAAAAACCCCCCTTGTGACTACTTTGTGCTATGGCTGACTTGTTACTCCTCCAAAATCTCATGACCTCTGAGGCTGATGTTTATCTGAGTAATAAATAATTTAATAGTTTTCCAGTGGTCCCATCCCTTCATTGAGGTGTCATTAATAAATACAAGCTTAGTTACTTGAAATGTACCTCTCCCTTAACACCAAATGAGAATTACTACTTCAAGAATGTACAAAAGAGTCTTCATAATCTATACCCAGGAAATCAAAAGGAAACAATTTATTTGTAGAAAGAGTTATGGGCATTCAAGTTTGAGCTCCACATCAGTGTAACTGCACCATTCTTTGTCACTAGATTACACGGTATTTTAGGCACTTTAGGTAGCAAGAATGGAGACAAAAGCTGACAATCAATATTCTTTACAAATCACTGAATCAGATACCAACAATTTGATTAAAATTATTCTCTAAGAGCCACACTATTATTTCACTGAGATAAAATATCCTGAAGCAGGTTAATAAACATAAACATTTATCTAAATTAATTTCATTCTCTGCTTCTCAAAGCATGATAAAAACTTTAGTAACAGGCATCTTCTTTATTCTCAAGTACATAAACTGATGGTGAAAAAATGGTTTTGTATTACTGAGACTGGGAAGTATTCATATTGTGACAGAAACTAGTTAGGGATGTGAAGAAGTCTATCCTGATTTCAGGAAGGAAAACTTATAGACGACATAGTTTAGCAAATTAAAGAGAATTAGAAATGTAAAGAAGAAGCAAAATTGTTAGAAATTGGATAGATACATACAATCAAAAATAACTGAGTGTTTTTATGATATGGCCAAACCATATATTTTCAAAAGGGTTAAAAATACACAGAACTCCATAAAGCATATTATATTATGAATGCTGTGGATCAACAGAGTATGAGTAAACTGACATTTTTAATGTTTAATGAAAGTCTGTAAGTGGTTGTTGATGGCCTTCGAAAGATTCCCTTTGACATTACTTACAACTGAACAAGGTCTTTAAGGTGATAAAACAGACAGTAATTCTAAGCAGAGAACAAAAAGTGCTAGTGTTAAAATACTGCTCAGTATCTCCTTGACTGAGAAAAATATGGGTTGAAGAAGAAAAAGTGTTTCCTTTTCACACCATAGTATTGACACTTATGTTAGTTCAATTCAGGAACAAGTTAGGATAAGTAAAAGCAGCTTCATGGAAATTTCCCTGTACAGCATGCTATCCAGCTACAATAATCTGTATTACAAGTAAGGCATTTTGTAGTATCAGGATGACAAAAGAAGTGGTTGGAGTTCTTGGTAAAATAAGACAAGACCTTTTTTCAAAACATAATTTAAGTTGCAAAGGGAATGGGGAGAATACTGTTGTGCACTTTGAGCCCTGTATGTGCAACAAGAAGAATTATGAATACTTCTTTAACTTGTTGAGTCRAAAGACAAAAGTCTTTGAATAAAGACTTAATGGAGTTGGAATTTTTATCAGAGAACCAGAGGATTCTGCAGGAGGCAGTATCCTCATTTTCACAAGCAGAGAGGCAAACTGTAATGATATAAAAAGGTCACAGACACAACACAATTCAGGAACATCGCTGAAATAAGCCCTCGTCCATTTCCCCAAGCCACATCACCAGACTACACTGCTTTTTAAGGACAGTTGATGACATAATGTACAGAATACAGACAAGTGCACTGATGGATGAGGTGCCAAGGAATCTCTCCACAGCTGACATTTATTAATAATAAATTGACTCTATATTTATCGAAGAATCATTTTTAAGAAGTATCTTATTTGTGGGTTCAACAAGTGAAGGACAAAAATATAAATAAAGGGATAAAAATATTTGAAAATGTAGCCTGCCTTGTAATACAACCATTCTTAGAACATTGCTAAGAAAGCTGAATTTAAAGGGAACAGCCRTGTTGGCCAAGTACTTACACAAGGAGGAAAAATGAAAATCCAAGAAAGCACTTTTTTTCCTTCTCTCTCTTCCTGCCCTTGGCAATGCATTGGAATGTAAGTGAAATCTCTCATAAACTAAAAATTAAAAACTAAAAATTAAAAAAGAACACCCCCTCCAAAAGGTAAAAAAMCAAACAAACACAAAGAAAAAAMCAAATAAGTAAACACAAACAAGAAAAAAAAAAGTGAAATACGTAGGAGGGGGRAAATGTTTGTACAAGCTATTAATGTTTAGAATTACAACGTCTAAACTGGTAATCACAATGGTTTTCAGTTTTGCTGCTCCACAGGAGAGTTTGAGTTAATGAAACGTGCTGACCAGAAAGCTTCTCAAGAGTAAGATGCCAGATTGACTCAGGGAAAAGAAGGAATGACTCAGAAATTGGTCAGAGGTACAGTATGAGAGAGAACAGCTTGGGGCTAACAAACCTGTCAGAACAGACAAGATGCACAAGTGAAAAAGCTCRTGGATTGTAGATGAAACCAATCCCAAAGGAAATTATAGTGCTAAAGCCCAGCAGAACAAGGTAACACAGAGGGAAAATACAGATTTTTGCACTCCTACTGGGACTCCTTGAGCAAAAATGCTCCTAGACTGAGGCTGTTAACATCACTTGGCTACTTCTCATGGAATGAGGGAACCCAYTCTTAAGTACACAAAATCCACTATCCCAGTACTCCTTAAAAACTGGAGAAATGGACTGAAATGGTACCAAAATAACTTATAGCCAGATACTTGGGTACAGAGTCCCATCTATTAGGCTATTTACTAATCTATCCTTTTAAAGCTGTTATATTTTAAGTAAATTATTCAATATAAATAGTAATGGGGAGAAAARTATATAGAAGGAAAGTATGCAAGTTAAGTTTCTGCTCTTCTTTGACTTCCTAATCGAAAAGTATTCAAGAGAAGCACTGTTACTAACTTCATGCAGAAATACWCAAAAGACAAAGACATCCTTTCCTGGGTCATGGGCTTCAGCTTCAAGCACTTGTTTTCATACAGTTCTTTTTGGTGTCTTTTTGASAGAAAAAGGAAACTCATTAAAGACATGGAGCCAAGGATTACTTTGTGACCTATTTAAAATCATAACAATACATATAATTTAACTAGACTAATAATTATCATTGAAGTGCAACGGTTCAAAGGAATGCAAGAACATATAATAAGTAATACCTTTGAAATTTTAATGCAGAAAGAACGTAGAACAACTTGCTTCCTTCCTGTTAGATGTTTTTTCTGTGCTTCCTTAAGCCACTCTGGGTGTCAGAATGASAATCTGGGGGTGCCACAATGAGTCACAACTGTCCCCAGGTCTTACTGGGAGACTTGTGATGGTACTACTGAAGTCTCTTCCTCATATCTTTGTAAATTATGTCTGTATGTTTTCCCTTCTTTGTACTTTTTCTAGGTATGCTCAGTCCAAAGGGTATCCTTCAATGAAAAAGAAAAAAAAATAAGAAAAAGCCATAGAATCAATCATAGAATGGTCTCAGTTGGAGGGGATCATAAAGACCATCTAGTTCCAGCCCCGCTGCAATGGGCAGGGTCTCCTACCACTAGACCAGGTTGCTCAGAGCTCCATCCAGCCTKGCCTTGAACACTTCCAGGGATGCGGCATCTACAGCTTCTCTGGGAAACCTGTGCCACTGTCTCACTATTCTCACATTTTTCTTCATGACATATAATCTAAATGTGCTCTCTGTCAGTTTGAAGCCATTCCATCTTGTCCTGTAACTCTAGACTCTTATAATTAGTCTCTTTCCATCTTTCCTATGGGCTCYCCTCAAGTACTGGAGGCTATAATTCAGTCACCCCAAACTTTTCCTTTTCAAGACTGAAYAATTCCAATTCTCTCAGCCTTTCCTCATAGCTGAATTCAAGTTCCTTGGTTTTGCCTTCTTCCTGTTTTATATACTTTAAAAAATGCTTATACTTAAAATGCTATTGAACTCAAATTTTTAGTCATTTTAGGAACTGGGAATGTTGTACCTTTTCCTCATAGGACAGCTAAAAGATAGATAGATAGATAGATAGATAGACAGACAGACAGACACATAGATAGATAGATAGATAGATAGATAGATAGATAGATAGATAGATAGATAGATAGATAGACAGAGTGTAAACATCCAGACAAAAGTGTGAAATCACTTGAAAATTAAAACATGTGTATGCACACAAAATATTGTTGAATTCAAGAATCTTCCTTTCCTTTTTTCTGCCACTTCAAACACTGTTAGACTCATTACCTTGATAAACACTCTTGATCCTCTCTATCCTTTCCGCTGATTATGGCCCTCCTCTCTTCTCCCTGAAGTTTCCATCATTCTGTCTTTCTGCTGTCTTCTCCTCTAGCAGGATACCTGCAAAACTTTCTGTTTCCATACACACCATAGCATTTACAACTTGCTACCTATCAGCCTAGTTGAAAGATAAAGTTTTGTTATGTTTCTACAAAGGTTGTGAAAGAATAAAGCCAGGTAGGGCAAGGAAGTCACACTGAGCATAGTGATGAATAACAAACTCAAAAATTATTAGAGTCCAAAGAATCTTCAAGAAAAAGGACATTACAAGTGGTTCAATCCCAGACAAACATTTATTCAGAGCTCACACAATTTGGAACAACAAAGGCAATAAAACTTCCTTCACCCAGGTGGTGTGAGCTACTTCTTTTATGTCATTTCTTTCTTGGAAGCAAGGAAAGACTAAAATATAGTCTTATGTATTGAGAAAGCTATAACAGCCTTATCTTAATCAACATATATTTTAGTGGACTTAGTTTTGCATTGTTTGTCCATATCTTCTTTATAAAGCACTAAACCCTCTGAACCCCATGAAATTACCAATTTAAAATTGCAGTAAGCATTGTTCAAGTTTTTACCACATCAATTTCCACTGAAATATTTTCCAGGAGATGAAGCTTGTGCTTTATGATTGTCTTCTGTCCTCTGAAACCACGCTTACTGAAATTAAGTATCAGCTTTTTAGTATCTCTTACAATCTGTGACAGGTGTTTTATTACCTCAACCTTTTCAATATTCTGAATGTTACTTGCTTGTCTCTCCTTTCCATACACTTTACAGCCTYACCAAATTGTGTGGAAGAAGGTACTAGCCAACAAACCAAACCACAAAATATTAAAGGTGAAAGAGAAAAATGTCAAAACTTTCAAAATCCACTGCCCTGTTTTATGCATTTCAGAAATTTTAATAAACTCAGACAGAATCTTTGCTTTTATGAAATTTTAAATAACARATAATTATTTAAATATATTTTTAAAAATAGCTGAATCTACTTTGTTGATTTTTCAATTAAAAAAMCAGAAATTTAAAGTTCCTTTTCCATTGTTCATCAAAATAATACTCCCTCTAACCAAAGATAATATTTTAATTTTCAAAAATTTATCATAAAAGCAAAGAAAATGAAGAGCTGGTTTTATAAAACTGCAAAATGGCGATTCCATCCCTTTTTCTGTGATASGATATAAACTGGATCCATTTGCCAGGTGTATGGGACATCCAAGTTTCAGGTCTGTCATCAGTTTGACAAGACACTGTCTTCCAAAAAAAGCATGCTCTGATTTCAGAGCATGGAACAGTTTTAGTCCCATTTTATTTCAGCTTTCAAAGTATTTAAATTCTCAGTAAGTCAAAGCCGAAATGTCATTAATACGCCTTGTAGGGATACGGCGTTGGAGATGTCATGGAAATGATCCTTGTCCATGCCTTAGTAAATAGCTTATTTTTGTTCAAAATAGCTTAACATTGGAACATACTGCTCAGGGAAATGGTGGTCACCATCCCTGGAGGTGTTCAAGAACTGGACAAGGCACTCAGTGCCATGTCCATGTTGACAAGGTGGTGGTCAGTCAAAGGTTAGACCCAATGATCTTGGAAGTCTTTTCCAACCTAAATGATTCTGTTATCCTTTAAGTAAGACTAMGACCATTTATCCTACTGAGAAATAACCTACAAGCCTGTAGCAATCCTTTTTCCACTTTTTTAAAGAATTTTCTTGGTCTGCTGATTGTTTGAAACTGAGAAAATAATCTGGAAAAGGATTATTCAGATATGTCAGTTCCTTCCATGTCTTGTTTCCTAGGTTCCAACTGAGGGGTACTGAAAAGGCAGGATCCGGGAGGAGGGAACCCTCGTCCTCATCACAGACTAGAGTGGAGCCTCATGCACAGCTCTGGGCATCACCTGCCCTATGAGGATAATATGGAGTTTGTCCTTTCCATCCTGTTCTCTCCCACCTGTCCCTGCAGCCCACAGTGAATACCCCAGTCAAATCTGTGAGTAGCTGGRTATCCTGGGGGAAACTTCCTGGTTTGGAAGGGAAGAAACAACCAGGTTCACAATGAATACCTGAATAGCTACAGGAAGACTCTTGGAAAATAATACATTTTGTTTACGGAAGGTTATTCACCTGCACAATGGCAAAGCAAAACAAAAACAAACAAACAAACAAACAAACAATTCTTTTTCAAATCTCTTTTTTTCCTCATTAATTGAAAAAAAAAAAAAGATCCAGAGTGTTGGCATCTTCTGATAACTTTCTCATCAAATTGATATCTCTTCAAAATGGAGTCTTCTCTCATGGCAAATTACATTTTAGTAGCAGCAAGGAATTGAGTCTGCATTTTTTTACCCATTTTTCAGCTACTCACAAGGACAAGCATAGTGCTGTTGAAGAAGCACAATTTCAGCACAACAATCCAAATTCATCCATGCTTAACACCTCCATGACTTGGAGTGACAGTTTTCAGCTCAGAACAGATGCTCCCACTCTACATAGCAGCATGAGCTAGGATATAGCCAGCTCTCATAAATCTCATTTCTGAGAAAAAAAAAATTGAAGTTCATTAAATATCTGGATAATTTATTGTAGCAATAACCTTTTATTCCCTCCTAACTTTTAACTTACTATTTTAAAAAATAGTGTACTGCAGATAATCTCTTTGGAATTTTGGGAGGGATTTTTTCAGGTACTGTAGTCTGATTTAAGTATATGTTTCATAAAATTAAGTTTAAAAACTCAAAACTCTCATCTTGAGACCACTAAAATGTATAAGTAATTGTATAAAGTAAGTAGGCTGGAACTTGTATACAAACCCTGGACATAGGTRAGATTTTCATTGCTTGCTTACTGACACCAATGGGTAAATAATGAATTACCCTGCAAATCTCTAAGAAAYAGTATTATTGCTACCTCCCATTAAATAATTATGTAGCATCTGTTTCACTTCATAGTTCTTGCCTCATAAAGTTATTCAGAGTACTTATATTAGCAGCTAGAAAATGCAGAGATACCCCAAGTGTCTGTAATATGCTGCAGGAGGTCATATCTGTATCCATGAGGTCCTGCACATGCAGTTCATCTGTCTGCCTGGTAAGAAGAGGTTGTCAGCTTGTGCACAGAGTATTGTATTGTTTTTAGAAAGCAAGCAAAACTCGGACTGCATGGGCGTATCAGAGAATCATGGAATTATAGAGACCTCGAAGATCTTCTCATTCCAATGCCTCTGTCATGGGAAGGGCCACCTTCTACTAGACCAGGTTGCTCCAAGCCCCATCCAACCTGGCACTGAACACTTCCATGGACGGGGCAGCCACAGCTTCTCTGCCAAACCTGTTCCAGTGCCTCACCACCCTTACAGGAAGGATTTGGTCTTCATGTCTAGTCCAACCCTACTCCCTGTCAGTTTGGAGACATTGCCTCTTGTCCTGTCACTCCAGACCCTTGTAAATAGTCTCTMGACATCTTTCTTGTTGGGTTCCTTCAAGTACTGAAAGGCTACAACTTGGTCACCCTACTCCCTGCTCTTTTCCAGACTGAGCAGCCCCACTTCTCTCAGCCTTCCCTCCCAGCAGAGCTGCTCCATCCCTCTGGTCATCTTGGTGCCTCCTGTGGCCTGGCTCCAGCAGGTCCCTGTCCTTGCTGTGCTGGGAGCCCAGAGCTGGATGCAGCCCTGCAGGTGGGGTCTCAGCAGAGCGGGGCAGAGGGGCAGAATCCCCTCCCTGCCCTGCTGCCCACGGCCTTTGGATGCAGCCCAGCACACGGGGGTTTCTGGGCTCCCAGATGAGGCATGGCCAGCCTCTCACCCAGCATTTATTACTGACTCCACCAATACCTATTCTTTTGTTGTAGACAGGTCTTAAAGTATCCTTTCAATATCATCAGGGCACATGTAACTAACAGGCATGGTATGCACCTTTTGGCTATTCATATGAATGATGTCAAAAACATGTAAATCAACTTTCCTGTAGAAATTAAACAGGAAAATTGGCTAAGAGGCATGTAAGTTGAGTAGACAGCTAGTTTTGCATGGCATCTGTGAAACTCTTCCAGATTGTTCTTTTAGGAAATGTACGAAAATCATTTTTTAAAAAAAGCAAGTGGTATTTTCTGTCACAGATTATGCCTGCCAAACACAAAGCTTGAATAAAAGTGACATTTATGTACACTAAATGTTTACAAAGTTCTTGATGTACTCCTTGTGTAATTATCTCTCAGCATTGCATTCTGACACGCAGGGAAGGCAAGAACAGCTGTTCATTTTAGAGCCAACTGTTATTTTTTCCGTTATATAGATATATCTATTTTCACCATGTTTATGCATTCACATACCCACATGCACAGATATATGGACTCAGAAATGCACACATCGGTACTTTTGCAGATAGATGTTGATAGCGGGGTAGGAGAATGAACCTTCCCCGTGCTTCACAGTCTGTCAGTAAATGACACTCCTGGTGAATGGCTGGCTGAATTGAAATGAAATTAAGTACTGGAGATAGCAAAGTTTAAATAAAAATACTTTCTGCAGAAAAAAAGAAATCCACAGAATAAACCTTTGGATTTTTYCTGGTTTTGTTGCTTATTTGTTTAATCTGCATTCTTAATAAACCACATTTACTGTCTTACTGAATTTTATTTTCTCTTGCAGATCACTCAGGGAGCAGAAACCTGGATTCAGCTATTTCACTTGCACCAACAATCCATTTCTCCACGTACCATTGATCCCAGTTGGGACATTTCATTAATCATGTGGGGAAARGTATCAGACATGGTCTACAGCAAACTTGGAGTATTACACTAGATCAAGCAAATAAATCCTCATTTGAGAAAGAGAAACCACCTCATGACTAGCTCATTGAATAAAATGAAAATTACGTTCATCCTTTTACTCCGGTCCCTTACCATAACATGAAATACTTGAAATATTTATACCCTAGTTGCAGCTGTCCAGCCCAGAACCAGCCTGTCCTTTCAGCTGATAAACAATTCCAGGCATAAAGCTGGTAGAGGCAAAGGTGGCACTGCCTGGTAGCTGCTRTTCTCTTTCCCATACCACATATAAAGGACACCAAGGAGAAAAAAAAACAGGGACAGACCACGAGTTCTCTCCATTAAAATCCTTCATCGGTAAAAAGAATAACATAGTAAAATTATGCTGTCTCTAACACAACAGAAAAATACACAAACCAGCTAAAAATTACATATGTGGGTAAAAGATATTTATATCATGTACATAAATTTACAGAAGTTGCTCTGATCAATGATATTGTCATGGGATCAGCAGGTATTGCTGAGTGGCCGCAATTAAATGCTCTYTTTTTTTTWATTTTTTTTTTTACATAGCCTCCTTGCATCATTTTCTGGTAATTCAAGCTCCCAATCAAATCAAAGTTCTTTTCAGATTTCCAGGTCTTTCTTATTAAGTTCTAAAAGACAATCTTGGTGTTCTTGCTACAACAAAATATAGAGTTGATAAGTATGCAGTTAAAGTCCTGTGATTTTCCACATTCTGTTAGAACAAWATTTGTAGTGCTTTCCTGACAAAAAGCAATTAGTGTAAAAAAACTAAGCACCCCTCCAAATTCAAACAAGCTAAAAGAAAATATAAGAGCAATAGAAAATAAAAAATTAAGTGACCATGAAGCAGCTTTTGAAGAGACATGATATGAAATGTGGTAATAAGTTTCATCCTTGGCCAAATTTCAAATCTCATCCACAGGGCTTCTAATGGGCTTAGCAAGCCATACTTTAAACTAATATTGCTGTTATAGAGAAGTTTCTTATTTGGCATCTGTTTTTAAGGATCATTCAACAATGTTTGCTAAAAGGAAAACTGAAAATATTTATTCATAAATAGATATTTTCCAAAACAGCTTTAATGACATTTAACCACCTACTAATGTGCAGTCACYCCTAACAAGTATATTGTTTCTATATACTGTAATTACAGTACAAGATAAAGGTCTCATATGTACAACTAACCACTTAGTAAATGATAGGCTAGGTTGATAATTACAGACGTTGCTCAAATCACAAAATGAAAATCTTTTTCTAAGTTTCCTAATAATCTTCCCTGTAGGCAGTTCTATTATGCGTGAATTCTATAGAAGCCTTAAGAAATTGTCATAATGCAGAAATATTTGTTTGAATAATTCCTGCTGCCAGCCGCAGGCTATAATTTATCACATTTTGGGATACACAGGCTGTCATTAATTCAACTCTCATTCCTAAGTGCGTATTTATTCCATTCTGTAGTCACATGGCACGGGCTTGGTCTAAATAGCATTGATAGCACCTTGTGGACTTACTGATGATATTGAGAGACAGTTAATCCAAACCTTTGGTCTGTAAGTCMCTTCTGCACAGGTTACCAAACTATTGCCCAGTTATCAGTGGCAAAAGGTATGGAATCAATTTTTAATCTTTTTTAATCCATCTCTGTCGGTGCCCAAAAATCAGATTTTAATGGAAGATTCGACTTGTTTCAACAAGCTTCAGGTCACAAAGCCCATTCAGAAGATAAAGCACTGGTGTCGATAGAACTGATGAGAAATACAAACTGGATTTGAGCAACAAATATCACTCTGAAGAGAGATGGTGCTGTTAAATGTTATCTGGCTTTGCCTGAGGTTTTTGAACCTGTCAATTCAATTGAAAGTGTGCTGATGTCTCTGTTCCTGTGTAATCTCTGACTGCTGTATTCCTGCATCATCTAAGTATATTAAAACTGAAATACCTATATGAAAATTTACAATGCTTTTAGATATATGGAAACAATATTTTGATATTATAATATCAATTAATTTATTATTCAATATCATGAACAAAAATAAATTGTATAGCTTACATGCCTTGCTTTTGTCCAAATCAATGTCTCAAGTGACTGTAGCTTTCTCTACACTGAGCTTAGAAAACTTTAGTAGAGATCATATCACTGAAATGTCTGCAGACATTCTCCCATTATCCTAGCAGGAAAATCTCTCAGCTTATTAACCTGTGCAAGTTTGGAATAAAATGCAAGTACTAACATAGCTCTTTATTTATTTCAAATGCGTCCTTAATATACTGGTATTTAAACTCTCACTAACACCCAAAGGCTGAGTTGATGTTCATCAGTGGTTTCTGCTCTGAAGACCTTGAAGTCCTTTAAAGTTTTCAGCTCTTCAGACACAAAAAGGACATTAAATTACATCAGTAAGAGGGCTATGCAAAAATGCATTGGCTTTCTCATTTTCTATGGAAGTTCTTATTCTGAAAATGCAGTACATAATATTTTCCTAAGCAAGACCGTACTCCTTTTTTTAAAAATTTTCTCCCGGAAATAATCAGCAAAACAGCTGACACATTTGGATTATCCCAACACTGTTCTATTTGATCTCAAGACAGTCAGCCTCTGCTTGATGCTCATATGCTCCTCCTGAAAGGAATATTGAAATATATTCAAAGCTTCAAGCAGCAAAAACCCCAACCAAAATAGAAACAGAAATGTTTTCCTAAATTTTTAAAAGTTACAGAAAGGTCACATCTTCATTTCCAAAATGGAGATATAGACCATAAATGATAAAGGCATCATGTTACTTTCTAATTTTATTTAAAATGAAGCTAGGTTGAAGATGATGATACCTGGGTGCCTTTTTTTTTTTTTATCTTTTTTTTCCCATTGGAAGAGCTTTTTCAGTAAATGGTGTCTTTTTCAGCATGGGGTCTCCTGCCATCTCCAAGCTGATCTCAGAAATACTTGCCTTTCCCCCTTGAATAAAAAGGATCAAAGAAATTATATATCTTTCCTCAGTTCCTCCCTATATTTTTTCTATTCTCCTCCCATATATTAGCCTAGCCATTTAAAAAAAAGCTTTGCATTTCTTGTCCTGATGAACTCTTTTTRTGTCTCTAATCACCTCATGCATTCTGTCAGCTGCCCAAAGGGAGAGACAAAGAAAAAAGACCGTTATTCTTCAGATAGATGAAGGCTGACATTTCATTTCTGTACAAGGAATAAAGGGAAATTTCCTACGTCATAAAGATTCCAACCGTATCTTGCAACTTAAAATAACCTGGCAATCCACTAATCCAAGGAGAATTGTTGAATGAATTGGCCTGCCTAGGAGATAATTTTTTAAACAGTGGTGATTTAAAAAGTATATATTTAAGAGAATTCAAAATGAACATGAGTGTGTTTCCCAATGAATGACTACCTAAGAGAGACATGGTGTCAAACATAATATYAAAAAAATACCAAGAAGTGAGGAACAAATATTAAAGGGAAAATGCTTTGAGAACTTACATTTGCAAAACATGTAATGTGTTGTACCTTCCAGAGGATTTATCATAAGACTCATTTTAATTGGTATTTTTCTTAAAAGATCAGTTCCTTGAGGTTACATGGGAATATTAGAATTTTAGATTTAATTATTTCTTATTCCTCTGGGCAATAAAGAAAAGCTTTGAAACTAAAGGCTAAAAACCAGAAGGAAGATATAAAGAACCTAATATTTATTGTTACAAAGCAATCTTATCCAGTTTGAACYCTTTGGTTTTTTCCTCTTTTGAGGACTGAAGCATGAATCTTGAAATCTGGGTGTTAACAACTCTGGATTATGGACAAATAAATATTCATGGCTGCTTAGCACACATTCTCACAATCATCTTGGATATCATGGATAATACTAGGGGTTCATGGTTTATAGTGAAGTGAGATGACTGAGCTCCAAAAAGGGACACATTACTTGAGGAACTACATTTAGAGTTTTTCRACCTTGATAAACATTTTTTACAAATATAAACTAAATTGATTATTTCACAAGTGAAGAGTTTGCACAGGGCAGAAAGGTTGTGGAAATTTGAGATAAGAAAAAAAAATAGTAGTTCAATAAATATGATTATTTAAGGTATGTATGTGTTAGTTTACAGCCCAACTAACTTCCTCCAACTATTATCAGTGCAAATGATTTAAAACAAATAGTACAAAAAGTCTTTATATATTTATGATCTGAGACAYGCATAGAAAAAGACACATCTACAATGGTCCTTCAAAACCATTACATGTCCCTATATTGCTGCAAGGTTTTGACTAAATGTGGTAAACCTAAAAATCTAGTAGTTCAGTAATAGCTTAGCAAAGAGTAATTGTGGGTAAAATGTTAATATCTCTCTTTCCTTCTCTTTTATGTTGAATGAATTATTCATTTTTCATTTACTAGCTAACTCTGCATATTTGATGCTTTTTTGAGATTAGCAATTACTTTGAGGAACTTGAASTATTTACACTGGATTTGTATGACTTTTTATCATGCTGACGGTTTAAACACTCTATCATATAAAATACAGCAATTACTATTGCCTTGTCTGGGAGAAGGTTGTAAAAACATGTCTCATTAATTTTATGAGGTCATCTAATTGATGTAAGAACCTAGGAGAAATTCTGGTGAGCAGCTGGAAAGTGAGCAGCTCCCGTGGGCGCGTGGAGCTCAGGTGAATCCAGGCAGCCTCTGTATCCTGGGAGGAATTCACCTGCAGCATCCACTGAGCAGGGCATGCTGTTCCAGCACCATCTTTAGCATCACTGTTTCTTTCACATGTGCTTACAAACATGAATTACAATGCTGTAGGGAGAAAAGAAAAAGTACTTAAATCTCAGCGGAAAACTGTCACCAAGTTTCACTGGACTGGAAATGATTGTATATGAGTAGATCAATTCTACCTT
The DNA here is from genome assembly GCA_003546035.1 of Mixornis gularis. Classification (NCBI taxonomy): domain Eukaryota; kingdom Metazoa; phylum Chordata; class Aves; order Passeriformes; family Timaliidae; genus Mixornis; species Mixornis gularis. The sequence continues at coordinate 7,650,671 of QVAJ01000013.1, read as the reverse complement.
GTGTCAGCACTTCATGTCAGTACTAGAAAGGCTACACAAACACAGACAGAGTGGAGATAGAAACATTTGCATCAAAACACAGCGTTGTCTCACAYGGATATTTTAAAAATTATATTATAGAAGGCTTTGATGTTTCTTTCTTACCCCTTGGCACTTGTGAGAATTGTCCATGAACACTCACTGAAATAAAATGCTCAATATGTGAAGTCCATATTGTTCTAAGTGAAATAAAATTTACCAGAATGGCACAAATTTTTCTGTAATTCATCATCAAATTTCAACCACTGGGGAACATGACATTGAATTTGAAATGCATATGAGAAGAAAAATTCATGTTATGGTAACCATAATTTAAACAAAATTCTGGAATAATAGGTTTTGTCTTATGATCCTTGTTCAGACTGTGAGTTTTTASTCAAGAGGGTGAGGCACAATGCAATCTTTCCTCTTGGAAGTGTGATAAAAGATTTAAAAAGATGTTTTTCCTCTACTCCCATTAGTTTGGGGCAGTAGTTCTTGTATCATAGGACATTCATTGTTTTYCACTTATTTTGAAAAAAACATGTCAATCAAATATGAGAGCAATCAAATCAATCAAAAGGATTCTACAAAATGAAGTTTCTTAAAGTTTTCATTCATGGTAGTATCAAGCTGCATGATTTTAAGTGATTCAATAAAAACATTGAAATCGAACTTTTTCAAAAAGCTACCATCAAAACTAATTTTCTGCATAAAACCTAAACAGCTTTTCCTTTATTGACATTTTCTTCAACTTTCTAGTGAGAAAAAGTATTTGAAGTTAAAGCCRAACACATTTCCATAGATTGAAAGAGGAGAGATTTAGATTATATGTGAGAAAGAAATTCTTTACAAGAGTCGTGAATAGGTTTCACTACTGGAAAAGGTTTCCCAGAAAAGTTGTGGATGTCTCATCTGGGGAAATGTTCAAGGCCAGATGAGATGGGGTTTTAAACAAACTGATCTATTGGGTGGCGACCCTGCCCATTGCAGAAGATTGGAACTAGGTGATCCTTAAGGTCCCTTCTAACCTGAACCACTCAATGTAACTATGAAATAACATTATATGTTCTTACATGTAATAATGTTGCTCTCAGCAAAGCTGTACCAGATATTGAAAATTATGACAGACAACACCACTGGCCCTGTTCAAATATATGTTGTTTAAATAAATATGCTCTCCACTTTCTGAAAAAGAAAACGATAGATGCACCATGCTACATGAGAACATGGAATATTTAAAACAAGGCAAATGATAACAACATAGCTAGGACCTAAGCAAGAATATGAGGACCTACACYATGGGCACCAAAGGGCCAAGACTATTTTCAGTTTGCAATGTCAGTATTTCTAATCACCCCAGAATTTCTCACTATCTCTTTCACTTTGCATAGCACTGCTGAATTTTCCTCTGTTCTTTAGCTAGTGTAATATGGGTAAATACTTCCTGTCCACAGAATTGTTATAGTGATTAATACCAAGGCAAAATTCTAGGTTTTTTTTAAAGCGATCAGTACAAGCGGTTGACATTTGCTGTGTCTATGCACTTGATAGTCAATTGCATATTTATGAGCATCTTATATTCTTAATGTTACAGCAGAAAAATACAAGAGGCTCTTGAAATATCTTTACTCCTCCTCCAAGTGACATTCATAGAGAACTAAAAAAAAMCTCAWAAAAGAAGCAGTCTTYGAAGTATGCTGAAAGCTCCTAAAATGTGTAGGACAAGAGCCACAACTGCAATTTAAAGCTATCAAAAGGACAAGTCAAGTTTTTACTGTTATATACATGCTTACATATCTCACTGCAGCAAAATCACAGTTCCCCTCTGGAATGTATAATACAAGCTCTTYACTTGCCTTATACTTTTCATTTCCTCACCATTTCCAGTGAGGACCAGAACAACATAGAAACATTAAAAGGTGTATGTGAAAATTTTCATCACAGTCAGAAAAGCCTTTTCTTCCTGCACAGAATGGACTAGCCAACTGAAAAGGATAGAAATGATACTAACTGCTGCTAGGYAGTGGCCAAATACTGGAAATTATCATGTTTCAGGGCATATGGAGAGTAGGACCAGCTGGATCATTACCACAGAGAATAATTTCTCTCTTTTTATGGATATAGCTCTAGTCATTACTCAAACCCAGAAAGAATAGTGCTAGAGAGCAGTAATGCAGTCAGAAACATTGCTTTTACTGTAAACTACTGCTTCTATTAGCAATCTCCTTTTCAGAAGTAAGACAAAACATTCAGTCCAGTGAAGCAGCTCAACATTTTTGTTCTTACAGGCTGTGCTTCATAATCTTTGTTTCTTATTTAAGTCTTGTGTTGTAATTCCATTTGTTGCTTCCTTAGACAATAACCAACATGTTAAGCTTATAAGTGCTAAACAGAGTACACCAGAAGCAGAACAAGAGCTAATGATACCAATACCAGTGTTCCTGTAACTTAAAGCAGGAAAAAAATCTATACCCACAAACTGAATTCTTCACTAGTAATGAAGATGCCAATGTTGATGGCAGTACAACTGGAAGCAGTGTCATTGAGTAGATGGGTTTTGCTTTGATTTCTACTTAAAGACTAGAACAACTGAAAAAAAAAAAAACCAACAAAAACCAAATTTCAGTATTTCTGTAACCAGGGACAATCAGGCATAATTACTCCTGAAAACTGCTCTTGCCCTGCTAATGGGCTTTAAGACAAAGTGCTGGTATCTGGTTTATCTGGTTTCATGTGGGATAGAGATCTTTTTATTCCTAGTAGCTGGTACAGTGCTGTGGTTTGCAATTGGTGTGAGAACAATGTCGATAACACACTGATGTAGTTATTGCTAAGTGGTGCTTGTCTAGGACTTTTCAGGTTCCTATGCTCTGGCAGTGAGGAGATTCACAAGGAGCTGGAAGGGAACAGAGCCATGGCATCTGACTTGAAGTGGCCAAAGGAATATTCCATACCATAACACATCATGSTCTGTATATAAACTGGGGAAATTGGCCAGGAGGGACCAATCCAGGACCATCTGGGCATTGGTCAGCAGGTGGTGAGCAACTCTACCGTGCATTTTGTGATGTACACATCCACATTTTGTGGATGTGGAAAATACAATCACTTGTATTTTGTGGACTTTATTGCTCTCTTTCTCCTTTTCATTAAAATTCTTTTTATCATTGTGATTATTATCAATACTGTTATTTCCTTCAATTATTAAAACTGTTCTTATCTCAATCCATAGGTTTTAATTTCTTTTTCCCTGTTGTCCTTTCCACCAGGGACAGGGGCATGCAGAAAGTTAGAAAGCAGCTGTGTGACACTGTTATATCTCTATCTGTTATTGCAGAAAAATCTCCCGAGCAGATAGGTTGCAAAATACATTTAAAAATATACCATGATTTCATACTATTAGATGGTCTGCATACATCTGCCATGCCATATAACCCACAGAAATCTTTGTTGTCCTCTGGCAGAAAGAAAAAGATAGTGTCTCTTGTTCAAATGGAAGTAATAGAAATACAAAGGATAAAGAATCTGTTTAAGTAGGTCTGTGGAACACTAGGYGACCGAAACAAGTTTTACAATATCTAGACTTCCCATGGAGAAAGCTTTTGTCTCCCCATGGCTGCGGGACAGAGTTAGTGTCTTCTGCTGATACAGCAAAATCTGTCAAAACAGAAACAAACCAATCTTCCCTGCACAATTCAAGCTTTAGGTGATAGCTAAACTGAGGGGTTTGCCCTACAACAGACAGTGAAAACCTGTCTGAAATTAGGATTTCTGGTGCATCTGTGTCCTAATTTCACCTGAGGGTCTGCAATGAATGCCATCAATACCCAGGACCATACCTAAAGACTTCAGATCTTTCTAGTTGAGAGAAAGGCTTAGAGGGAAGACCTGGAGCAGCCTGCAAACTCAGCACAAATGTATCACAAAGACAGTTAAAGTTCAGTTTACCTCATACCCAAGAGCATACCTCCCCGTGCAGAAATTAATCAGCCTTTTTTTTTCAGTACTGTTAATTATAATATATAGAAAACAGCCACGCTCACTTAGTTCATACATTAAATATTTACAATACCCTAAGGTTTGCTATTGTTTCAAGCTACTTTCCTTTTATTCTTTCCTCTTTCTTTCTCCCCACGTCTTTTTTTTCAATGCTGTAGCAAAGTGAAAATCACAATWGCTATAACTGAGTTAGTATTATTCAACCAATTTTTCATACACCCACATCAACTGCAAATCTTTAGGAGTTCACTACTGCTTCCCAGCCAATAACAAAGCTTTTGCATCCACTACTGCTTCTGTAATGGGATTGAAATTATTCCCAACATCCTCCTACCAAAATGCACATGCCAGCCTTTAATTATACTCCAATCTTCTTGTATAGCCACCCCTTTGCAACGGTTCCTTGCACAATGATTTGCATTCACCCTTGCACCCTGTGCTCTGCCTCTACTGTTCCATTTTGTTTTGAATACAGAATTTTAAAGACCTTAATTTCCATTTTTTAAATTCAAGCATRAGACTTTTCCTCTGTAAAAGTATGTGTTAACTTCTGATACTTTTAAGTTCCTGCAACCTAGTCATTTGCAGTCTGATAAAACAATTCCACAATGTTTCAAGATACCTAAAAACTTACAATGAAGGGTAACTTCTTGACAAACTATTTCAAGATAATTCTGCTTTATGAATGCATCAGAACTGAATACAATTTTAATTTTTCTGAAAGAAAGAAAAAACAACCAAATTCAATCCAAACCACAAAAGCCCCCAAACCTAAAAGCAATATAAATYACTTGCTTTCATCCAAAATGGGACATTAGATCACACATGTTCACAGGACAGAGGTCTTTATTTCTCCTTCCCGTGTTAATTTTAATCAGAAACATCCATTATTTTGAGAAATAGATTTTTAAAAACTCCTTTAAAAATAAATACAGTTCTATGATTCTTTAATTGCATGGAAAAAAATCAACATCCATGGGGGTAAATGGCAAGAGACAAGTTAATATCATCAGTGCAGATGGTTCTGGTGCACTTGCAACTGAGCTTGAAGAAATATAGACTACTATTTTTATCCTTTGACAATAACAGTTGAGCTTGCTTTTATTTTCAAATGAAAATATATTTGAAAATATTTTTCAAAAGGAATGTAAGCATTGGACAGAACTGGAAATATGCAAACAGATTCCAAGGCAGCAGTGCATAAACACTGGAAGCTTTCCTTGGTTTCAATATTCAAAAAAAAATGCTAAATAGGGCAATTTTTTACWGAAAGATGAAAACTGAACATACATGTGTGTAAACATGGATGTGCACCATATTGAATGAAGACATGAAAATGTCATAGAGAGCTGTTCCCCTCATTTTCAGACCTGTAGTTTTATTCAGTTGATGTTCAAGTCTTTTGCAGAATTTTAAATAAAGGAATATGAAATATTTTGGCATATACTCATTGCCAGGAACAATAATATTCATCTCACATCTATCAGAGTTCCTTACAGTGGCCTCCAAAAAGGTAATGGAATAGACTTTACTTGGCCTTATTGCCTTAAATTAAAGTCACTGTGTGCCACAGATCACATTTAAAGCCTACTTCTTCAGCTATTTATCTATCCCTACAGCCTGTTGACTGTCTAGAAAACATGTTTTTTCTGTGATAATGGAGCAAAYGATTACCATTTTGCTGTGAATTTAAAACTGTTCAATATATAGATGTATATATATAGCAGAAATTCCTACAAAAAATTCCTACACAGATCTGAAGACCAAACATCTGTGAAGCCTMTTCCTCAGAGACTGTATATTTCCTTCAACCCTGAACAGACCAAAGTCTATTCTGACTCCATAGTCTTTAGGGGCGCTATTTGATGCTATTTTTTTGAGTCAAACCTTCTACCTACAAAGCCATCAATAACAGGCACAAATAGACAATTGTCACCAAGTTTGTTACCAGTTCCCTCTGCCTTCCAGACTTGGTGGGATGTTGCCCTCCTCCAATCTCCTGCTTATTCAGCCAGGTACTGAGAGCACGCTCCCAACAGCATCTCTTCCATAACTGCACAAAATCTGCCTACAATCCCTGAATACTTCCAAGCCTCCAAAACCACAATTTTCCTGGATGATATCCCAGCATATCCRGCTGTACTGCTGTACTGCATAGAAGAGAGCAGTCACATCAGTCAAGTATGTCCAACACACAAACAAGGTTTTTCAGAAAGGCTCATGCAAAAAGCCATAYATTAACAGAGAAGTGCAGACAGATTCAGTGCATATATTCATCCTGTAGAACATTCAAAATCCGATGATAAATTCTATTCAATACTTTCAGAATATCCTCTAAATACGAATTTTTCTTCTTGTAACCCTGTCTGAAGGGATTTGCATATGATTAACCTCTCATTGCCTCAGATGAACAGAAGAAGCTGCATTTTAATGCCTACAGTCATTTAATTAATTTACAAAATGATCCAGTGGGAACCCACTGAAGACCAGAAGAACATCAAATTGCTTATCTCTCCTGATGCCATGTATACAATGGACACAGTTTCTGAGCACTCCTCTGAAGAAAAAGATCATCCTTAAAAGGAATTTCAGAACATTTCAAGCATATTTATAGTGCTCAACAAACTATCACACTAAGTCAGCTATCCACTGTTTAGCCACAAAAGAATGTTTTCCAAGTAAGATGTTTGTGAAGTGGGATGCTAATTGAAAGAAATCTATATAGCTTTACGTATATAGTGTATATAGAGTGTATGAAACATCTTACTTGGAAAACAAGGGTGACATTAAAAGCAAGGGTGACTTCTGACAAAGTAAATGTTGGGAAAGTAATATTTACTGGAATTTCCTTCAAACAAGGTTTATTAAATAATTCCTTTTCCAGTTCTTAGTGATACATGACTTTCTTAGGCCACCAAAGGACCTTACTGTAAACTCTGAACATCTGTTCCATTTTGAAATAAATGAATCTATGCAGGTTGGAGACAAGTTTATGCAGTTTTATTTCCGCTTTGATGTTTTAGGAGGGACTTATTCACTGCAAAAACACAGTTTAAAGTCACATGAAAAGTTTTTCTGGATATGTGGAGGTGTCTGGAAGACAAAAAAAGTATAGTATATTCTGCATAGTCTTCACAAGAAACTCACTTTAGTAGAAAAATGAGCTACTGGAAACAATTTTGTGTACGTTCAATTTTCAGTCATTGTGATTTTTAGTGTAGCAAAATCTCTGATTCCATGATTCTATGAAATTGGCATAGATTTATCACAGATAATTTTTTTTGTACAGGATATCTGAAAGTAATTGTTACAATTTTAATATTTGTTAGGAACTGTCCTCTTKCTAACTTTTACAGGTATACAGAATTTTCAAAGAAAATTCTACCTCAAAATGACAGCAGAAAATAAAACCTTAAATTGTAAAAGAGGTGGGGAGATTATTCTGCAATTAGATGTGACTCCCTCCCTTGTCCCCCAGAATCCTCAACTAATGTTATTGATATAAGTCAGTGCCATCTGTTCCTCTGGAAAACTACACTCCCCATGTCTTTACTACCTGAATAAAACTTTTTCCTGAAGAGCTAACATGTTGACATTGGAAAATGCCAATGGTTTAGGAAGACATTTTCCATTTCCACAAGTAATATTTTTTTCTAATTTCACTTTCCCGAAATTGTGTGTTGGGCCAGGATGGACAACAAGACTAAAATGTCAATAGGTAAAATCAAAAAATTAGGGAAAAAAAAAAAAAAAAAAAAAAAAAAAAAAGAAAAAAAAAAAAAAGAAACAACCCCCCCCCAAACAAAAACAACCAACCAACCAAAAAAAGAAAAATCCAAACCTTCTCTTGAAGAGAATTTCATACAAAGTGCTCCATTCATAATTTAAACCTGGACAACATCTAGCATTCAATTCAATTCTCTAAATGATAATATCAATTTACTAATAAGTAGAAAACTCTTAAAGGCTACTTTAAAGCGTCTGTTTTGAGACAATGAAAAGCAAAATTTCTAGATGGCTTCCTTATATTTTTGTGACATAAATCTACAAAAGAATTCAAAAAATGGCATTTGTGAATGGTCTATCACAGAGGGTGTAACAGAAAAGATATTGGGAGTTGCAGTATATTCTTCTTTAGTTATTTGCCAAGAGTTGCCTGTAAAGGGAAAAGGAATGTGGAAAATCATGACAGTTTTTCAGCATGTTTGAAAATGACTTAACACAAGAATTAGAACCCATGAAGCAATTAGCTACTATACCAGGACAATGAAAAAACAAACATACAGCTCCCATYCTTCATAGAGTGATGATAACTATAGGATAATGCCACCATTAAATCCCTATTTTCTAGGTGAGTAGTACTTTTTCCACATTTCCCCCAACTTAACCTCATTAAGATCTTGACCATGGAATAATGATATTGTATAAATATCCTTCTAYAACCTTTCCTCCAGAAACAGCTCCAAAACAGTGCCCACGAGTCATCACACCTTTGTCTACAGCAGGTTACTCCAGACTCTAAAGACATTTCAAACAGTTGTCTTTCTTTTTAATTTTTCTTACTTTTCTCATAATGAATTTATTGTTGAGGATCACCCATACCATAAGGAAATGCTTWTCTCTGAATTAGTCAAAAAAGATAGATGAGCACAAGAACACATGCTGTTCAGTGGTATTTGTGTGATAAATGAAAGCTCCCTCAAAGTCATGCTTTGAATTAAGACAATGCTATTCCTAATCAGTCTCTAAAACTACCTAAGAGGAGGTCATTGAGAGGTGGGGGTCAGCCTCTTCTTCCATGTAGCAAGTGATAAGATGAGAGGAAATGACCTCAAGTTGCACCAGGGGGGCATTTTGGTTGGATATTAGGAGAAATTTCTTCACTGAAAGAGTAGTCAAACACTGGAACAGGCTGCCCAGTGAAGTGGTACAGTCACCATCCCTGGAGAGGTTTGAAAGCTCAATAGATGTGGCACTTGGGGAGATGGCTTAGTGGTAGACTTGGCAGTGCTGGAGGAATTGATGGGCTTGATGACTTTTAAAATAAAAGTCTTTTCCAACCTAAACYATTCTGTGATACCACGACAGAAAAGAAAAACACCACCACCACAACCACCMCCAGAGTGCAGACAATCAGGACATCAGGAGATGAAGAAGAGCAGAGCCACATCCACTTGCCTGAATGCTCTGACAGGCACTCACTGCTGTCTGCAGGCCAGGCAAAGCTGGGGACATGGTCCTGTCATTGTGCCTTGTAGACAACATTGGGTTTCACTCATAAAAGCAAATTCATATCTAGGGACATTTTAAAGAGTAATTTTTAAAATACAGTTTCTCGCCTCCATCTTCCTACACCTGCTTGGGTTATTTCTGCTGCCTAAGTGGTCAAGTTCCTGGCAGCAGCTCTGCACTGAACCAGYCCCTTTTCTTTTCTCTGGTGGCTTTGATTGAAAACCATTGGGACAGGAATGACTGGAATCAGTTGTGAACAAAGGCATGTGGTAAGGAATGGCAGAGACTCCAGCAGAAAGGTGCAATTGTCACCATTTCCAGTCACGGTAGGTAAACCTCTCCAAAACACCCTCCCATACCCTCTAGAGGGGACAGGAGATTTGATGCAATGCAACGGAACCTGTTTTACTACACCTACCCAGCATACACCACGTTACTCACTGTTCTATCATGGACAATTTGACAGATGGCTAATTGCAGGTCACTTAGGCATAAACCTGTCACTCAGAGCAATTCTACAAGACCAATGTAGACTCAAAACTAGAAAACAAGGAAAASCCCAAACCATCAAAATAGTTGCATCACAAACTAAGGAAAATACTTCAGAGTAATCACCCCAAAGTGCCCACTTCTTTGTTCATTGCTGCAGTGAAAATTGCAAACCATTTCAAAACTGAGCAGTAGGAAAAGTTCAAGTAGCATTAAAAAATGCAAATGAAAGGCATCGTTATGAGTWTTCTATAAAAACTTGCAAGAGAAAGTAGAGAGGAAAATACAGGCAAGCCCCAGAGAAATACAGGTTACTTGAAGTGTGATAGTTGCATACACCTGTATTTTCCACAGGAAGAAAAGATAGTATCTCTAAAGCTTTTAGCAGTCATGAAAAGAGAATTAATATTTTATGTATTAATTGAAAAAACAGATAAACTTATTATAACTATCCCTTTAGGTTTAGTTCTATATTAAAAAGGAGATATATCAGCTTCTATTAATGCAGTAAATAGAAATAATCAACTGTTAAAATACTGAAAATAATAAAATAAAATCAGTTAAATGAAGCCCTGTRAGTAAGGAAATAAAGTTTATGGTAACCTACTGGGAATATAAAGAGAATTCTACTGAGACAATTCAAGCTATCTAACTAAAAGAAGTTATCATGACATAAATCCTTCATTAATTTCCAAAAGTGAGCTGCTTTAATATACTTTGGATTAGCCAGGTATATTCAATAGATAGAAAAGATACCAATTTACATAAGTGAAATCCTYTCAGGAAACCTATCTGTCCAACTAAACTACTATCAAACAGTTTTCTGAGCTTACAAGTGGAACTTTTAACAGAAGAAAAAGTGTTCAGTCAAATACAGCTGAGCTCACTGGGGAGATGAGAGAGCCGAGTTTTAGCTATGGACTTTGAATTTAGGTCTCCCAAAGCAAGGAAGTATCTGAGCAACTATCTACATTGCTGAGATCATCTATTTCTAGCTAATCWACTTTTATGTTTACACAGAGTCGAATCTGAACCTATGATTTGAGCGTGCTGCCTATACCTGTATGGCCACCATGGTCTTAAAGAGGTACAAAGGAATGCCTTTTGTCCCCATTCCTATCCAAAAAGAAGAATGAAGCTATCACTACAAAACATTTTTGTTTGTGCAAACTTCTTGAACCCTAATAAATAATTTCCTGGAAAAAAATAACAAAGAGATTTCTTTCTCCGGGAAAGCAAATGGAAAATTTCTGACATATATGCTTTATAGAAAATTCTCATAWAGAACTACTCACATTTTACAAAAAACCCACTACATTTAGTTTGTATTCCAGTATAAGAAAAAATACCATGGCATACTTTGACCACAGCACACCATAATTTCCTCAGCCTGAAGATGAACATCAGCTAAAATATAGCCTCTGAATCTCACAAAGATCCATTTCTAAAATGGATTAAGATATTACTGTAGAGAAAAGGAATGGAGAACAACTATTGTCATGAGTATTCTTCAGGAAAGCTATTTAGAAAATAAGTTTATGTATTCAGCTACAAATACAGCAAATCCTGCATTTTCTACTTTGCTTCTCCTTGTGCCAATGATGTTTTCACTCCATGGCACTCAAACATATCTGAAATGATGATTGCTCACACACAAGAAGAACATAAAATCTTGTTGCCTTGTTTGCTGCAATGACTGTATCTAATTGCTGTCTACCCAGGTCTATAGCCTAATATTTCACTAGTATGAAATCTGCAAGAGAAAAGCTGAAATGCCCATCATTCCAAAATAACAATTCTTTTTATGGAACCTAATTAATTTACATGTATTGATCCATTTAAGTATATGTTAAGAAGTATTATATTGCTATGATAGAGACAATAAGGCATATTTCTCTTAACAGAATTCAAATMTTTCTAAACAAGCCATCTTTGCTATACTTATACCTTCAATTTCACACTTCAGCAGATGGTCTATTAGACTCAGTTGTTTCCTGAACTGTTTTTTAGAAGAATAAACAAAAATGYACCCTAGAACTGAAGTTTGCAAATGCTTTCTATAAAATAGAGAACATAAGCCTATTCCAATGTTAATAAAATATAAATGCAGAAATATTAAATAAGTTTCTATTGGAACAGAAATAAAACACAGGAATGGTAGGCCCAGGGTCCAAACAGCTGGGGAACACAACAAAACAACAACAACAGCAACAAAAGAAACAAAAAAACCCTTCACAGAATCATCACAGAAAATGTTTTATTTGCTAAAAAATAAAGTAATAAAAACATATCTCAAGATGAAATTTTTCTGCAAGTTAATACCCTGTAGATGTGAAAAAWCCTATGATAGGAAAATAATTAGGGTAGCTGTTTTTGACAAGGTCTCTGATCAGTGCCACAGAGCTTTTTTTTAGGTCTTTAAAAACAATTATCTGTATTTACACATCTGGTGTTTAATCAAGTAATTTGCACCTAAGTAATTATCTTAGCTACATGTAGGAAGGTAGCCCTCTATGTCAGGATGACCATATATCTTCCAGAGATAATGAATTCTTAGGAAACATGGTAAAATGGTTGAGGGGTCACCTGAGGGGTCACCGAGTCATCAGCATACCTTCTCATGGCACAGGAGAGACAGACACAAATAAGAAGCAAAATACGTAAAACAAGAAGTCCATACCAGTAAAAAAAAAAAAAAAAAAAAAAAATTTAAAAAGTCTCTCATAAGAAAGAAGTGAAAAATTAAAATACCTTCTACCACGAAAAATCGCAACACAAGAACTTAACCCCCCCAGTTAGGCAAGTGGTAAGTTCTTGCCCCTGAATAGTGAGGAGCCATGAAAAGGGGATTGAACACAGCTTCACTTGACATTTCTGCGTTTGACATCACCCAAAGAGCAGGGAAGGTATTTTATTTTGAGAAAAAGAGTATATCAAATGGTCTGAGACAGCACAACAAATCAATTTGCCATGCTTATTTTGGAAATTAGTGTGGCTGAACCACAAGCTAGATCTGTGGGTTTCTGGCATGCTATTTTTCAATTCTGCTAATACTTGAGTCGAAAACACATTTGACAGGAACTTTTTTACCAAAGTCCACACACAGCACTTCACAAGGCATCAAAGAAACTTCTTCTAAACAAATATATTCCTCCTATACTGTAATTACAGAAGCTTATACTCATTTCACTTTAAATTTATCCCTGTTCTTTCATGCTTGGATTGTAAAAGATAATTTCCCTTCTTGGGTATTGACTAACTCKCAGTGTCAACTTTTAAGCAAATTATGTTCCACTCAGATGCTTCCTGTTTTGAAAAGAGGAAGTGGTGGGGAAAGTTGTAAGCASTAAGCATCCCTTTGATCTGAGCTCTCAGCCTCACCAAGCAGCTGTGTAAACTGGACAGGGATGTTGAGAGATGTAGCACTGGGATTATCTTCTAAATGTTTGCTGAAAAACCACTTTGAGGTGTTCTGAAATGTTATTGAATGATGAAACAGCCAAGCTAATGAAGAGAAGCCTTGTAGTTAAATAARGCTAATTTCTGCTTCTCTTTTCATTCCCAAATTGCACCAAATAAATAGAACCTTCACTAGATGCAGTTATTTCACAACTGGCTTATTACCTGGGCTGTGCTCACAAAATTAGTCAGCTTTACTATATTCTCTATTTCAGATACTTTCATGGGTCATTTTGGTTTAATTAGATTTAACAAAACCAATGTCAAATTGTAGCAAGGAAATCCACAAAGAAACCATATGATTCACTGGTGGTATACTGTGATGTTTAATTGTTTATTGATAAAAGCACATGTGAACTGAGGTAGCCACGCCATGAGTCTGGTTTCTGTTTCAATAAGGAGTCTTCTAGCACCTTCTGAAGTAGCAAGTTTGCAAGTAAATTGGACATTTTAAATACATTTCTTATTTATTTGAAACTGAAACACAGACTGAACGATTAAGAAAACTTCCCAAGACCTTTCTCTGTTACCTTTTGGATTCCTCTGCACCTTAAGTAAATCTAATTCGCATAAATTTACACTGACGTTGAATTTGGGAGGGAATATATGAATTTTCTTTCAGATATCAGATGGATGAATAGAATGCCTTGATATGAAAGAAAATAATTCTCTCAGTAGCATCCAGAAAGGTCTGTGCTTTCTTAACTGATATGCAAAAGACACTAGATAATTTTGGTGACACAAGAAGTACATATATACATATATTTGTTTATCCTGCCCTGTCTCAAGGTTTTCTTCTATACATACGTTCCATAAGTATCCTGCAACAAAGGTTGCAGCAGCCTTTGGAAATTTTAAGAAATACCAGGTTAAAATGATGTAAAAAGATTCAACTTTAGAGAGTAGTTTAGGCAGCAAGGCTGCTCATGCTATTTTAAAATCCAAACGAAAAGCAAAGCTGTTGAAAGCTTGGGACAACAAAAACTGTGCATTCAAAAATCTCTCTTCTGTTTTGATATCCAACAGAAAATCCTATTTTGGCACAGATTGAATAATTTTACACTGCTAAGGAAGTATAGGTCACCAAAAACCCCTCACCTACTTCAATTCCTGCAGCTGCAAGGAGAATCTGAAGTTACATTCATCAGTTGTGAAAACTAAAGAATGTGGGCACTCATGAGAGAAAAAAAAAGACTTTCAAAAAGTAGGAAACAATTACTAGGGAGGGAAAATACATAGGGCTTTTATGAGGGATACTTTAGAGCATAAATCAGGACCTCATATAAAGGCAAAAATATCTGCAGTCATGTAGGTGTRTATTTGTGTGTGCTCATGTATGAAATCAGTAGTGAATTTTTACTCAAAGATACAACCTCTTCTTGATACATCCCTGGTCCTAAAATGTTTCACTTTTTAATTTCATCCCAATATGCACCAGGAACCTTTTGCAATTTCATCTCACTCTTCCCACAAGCAGTTCCCATTACCATACCTTATAAATTAATTAGAAAATTACTGTCCATTAAACATACTCTAGACTGAAATTATGTCAGCATCAGTTTTCACTTCATTAATACTACTTCACTTTTTCATGCTTAAAGACTGCATATTTTGAAATGTCAGCATGCTGGGGTCTTTGAAAATTTGTTACATTTTCCACATATGGAAAATGTTTWACACTGGAGCAAGTGATTATCTTTCAACAGAGAGGCATTCTTTTTATTTTAATAATTTGCCCATAGGTTTTTGAACCCAGTGTGCATTAGGAAGTGATTCACAGTGTCCTAGAGGATTACCTTTTGAATTTCAATCAGTGAATTAGCTGATGAGCATAAAATGGCAAATAMCTGTGCTACACCCCATTCACCTATGGATCTGTAAAAACTGGATGTTGTTCTACACATTACAGACTACCCTGATTTCTGTAATTTTCAATCATAATTTCCCCTTCAGCTCTGCATTTTTATTATAACATCACTCTCTTTAGGTATGCTTTGAGAAATCTGCTGCAAAGACCAACCATGAAATCAAATGTTTGCCACAATAATGGCTACTTTAAAGCACTTAATCTGATCCAAAATTAGATATAGCCTCTACATTAATAAAATGTAGCTGTTCTGCAGTCCTGTGCAGTCTGATCTTAGAATTAAAATGAAATTACTATTCTTTTCTAGAATTAATATGATAGAATAAGGCAAGTGGGAGTGGGATGTTGTTTGACAGATAAAGTAAATAAAAGAAAAGCACATTCAGCCTCATTATTTATATAGTAATCAGAATGGTTTAAGTACCCAGCTTATGACTGTCCTCTGCACAAAAGTAATTTTAAGATTTTTAAAAACTTTCTTTTTCCAGTCTTCTGCTAATATTATTTAACAATGAAGAAATATCTATTTGATGGTAATATATATAAATATTTCATTGCTTATCTCACTTAACTCTCATAAACAATTTTCAGTTATTGCAATAAAAACCAAATGGAAATTTGAAAACAATTGAGCAATAAAGCAAAACCTGCCAATATAGCTGTAATTTAATAACAGTAATTTTAATTCTCTATAAAACTGCTATTGAAGATTGACTTTTCCAGCTTGACTCTTGCATAAGGTTTTTATCTGCTAATATAAAAGGTATCTAAATCTGAAGGTACAGAACACAATGTCCTTGGGTGAATTTTAGCAGGACCTAGAAGGAAATTAATTCTGCAACTCTTATTATTATTAATGGGAGTTATTCAGCCAAATCTTCATGCACGAGACATAATTAATATGTACCCCTTATGGTTTTTCTGCATAATATTGTAAATGATTTCCACAAACAAGTTCCCAGCAGTCATTTAATACAGTAGATCTGATTCACTTCAGTGTAAACCTGAAAATGTGGCAACATTAAAAGAAGCAAAGGCCTGCCTGAACACCTTAAATTAAATACTATCCCTGGTGTAACTCAGCTAGATTAAACAAACTAGCCSAAATTTACACTAGTATAAAGGAATCCAGGATCAGACCATATTTCTACAAAACAATTCCTTCCTTAACTCATCCACTGTGATGCTTCCACRTCAGTAACTTTCAGATGAGGTCTAGAAACACTTCAGCTTGCTCTACCAGCAGCCTCTCCAGCATGGAATTAAGTTCTGGTGGATAGTGTTTATTCTGGTCAGATCCTTTTGACATTTCTCTTTAACTTGAGGCGGGTACACATTACTTCAGGAAGAATATACTTTTATGCAAGTGTAGTGGTTTTATGTTTGCCTAATTCTGTTTGCCAGATTTAGTATAGTGGTTTGAGTGTCTTTTCTGCTGTGAGATAGGATTAGGAGAGAAAGGTGAGTAGGGCCAAACTTAAAGGTACAAAGATAGATTTATTATTATACACTATAAGAATCAAAATGAAATTTTCAAAACACTCCTCTTCCTCACTCCAAGTGTTTATTTTCCCACAAACAATGTAAAGAGACAAAACTCAGAGCTCTAGGATAGTACCACTTGTAAAATAGTCTCTCATTCAGTCCTTTTAGAGAGAGAAATCTCTCCTGATTTTTTGTGGTAATTTTCGACCAAAAAAACCACCATTCTGCTTTTGGCTTTTAACTTTCACAACAGCAGGCACCCAGGGGAGAAAAAATCTGTAGCTGTGGACTTCCCATATCACATAGCCTTTCCCATGACTACATATGGGCCGTGGATTCATGCATACTGACATGTCATTTTAAAAATAAGCAGTTCAAATATAAAAGATTTCTTCATCTCATGGGACAGAGATCTTTTTTCACTTCTTCACTGGTGCAGGGAGCTTCTTATCTCATCTTCTCTCTGTTCAAACATCTCATGGGATCACAGGATCACAGATTCTAATTCAATATTCACTCAGTCAATCACAAATGCCTTTGCTCAAATCCACAAATCTGAACAAWCAATTTTCCCAATTCATATTGTCCATGATTTAAAGGAAATTCCAGCATATTCATATTACAGTCTGTTACTACAACTCATGGGAGATTTTCAGCCTAGGACCAAGGCAATATATCATCTCTTCATCACTTAGGATACAATTGCTCTTTCACCGACTCTGGTATCTTCATACTGTCTCTTTAAATATCTACCACTGTGACCATTTCTCTCACCAAAGGGTTAGGGCCCTGGAAGTTTCATCTGTGCCAAGAAAAAGTTAAATCTTGCCCAGGTCCTCTGTCCCTCAGCTGCCGCTCACGGTGTCAGATTTCAAGGCCACGCCATGGGGAAACTCATGGGGAGAGACTTGAAATCTGACACTGTGARCTTAAAAATCAAGAGACACCTGGGAAACTTCCTTTTCCTTCCTGCCTTGGAAGAGCAGCACAGACAGTCAGAAATCTTAACAGCRAGGAAGGTAAATGGCTCCCTACCACCCCTGGTCTCATGGCATGGGCCTGGCCCGCCTGGCGGCAGAAGCAGAGTCAGGCCAGGCCACGCATAGGCCCAGGGAGGAGCCCACGATGGTGCGGGGCCCGGCTTGCTGAGCCCCAGGCTGCTATCAGGGGCTGCAGCCTCTCCTCCCCCTTGCTGGTGGCTGGGGTGGGGGAAGGCCCAGCAGCATGGCCAGGGCCAGGCCCAGCTCRCCCCCAACACAGAGGAGCAGCAAGCATGGTCAGGCTGCCAGGCCCCGCAGGGCCACATGGCAAAATGGGACCRGCCCTGTTACCTCTTCCAAGGCAGGAAGGAAAAGGAAGTTTCCCARGCTTCYTCTGGTTTTTAAGCCTGTGTGACCCAGAGGTGTATCCCTATATTTAATTGGCCAATCCGGCCATCAATATCAAAGTCAGCCACTGATTGTTTTTTACCATCCATGCTAAACCAACACAACAAGAAGAATTGAGGAAAATTGTTTTTTCATGTTCCCTTTAACTTCAGTTGCAAGAAAACAACAATACAATACATTTCAGTATTGTATTGAATTGTATTCAGTCCCATAATTCACTTCTTTTGCATAAGGCTTCTTCATTGTATTAGCATCTGTTCTTCAAGGAACTGCTGAGTTCAGTGCAGTGAATACCTTTGTACAGATGTAAAATTTTAGCTTATTTGCATGCATCATATAACACACAAGTGRAAAAAAAACCTATCACTGATTACACAAAATGTAGAGGTCACTGCTGCTTGAAATAGTATGTGRGGAATCTACTTAACCCCATTTTACTGCAGACTTTTCCATTTTGATACTTACTCCTCAGAATGGTGACAGAGATGATGAATCCTACTAGATGAGCCTTCTCACTGTGTAGCATAAGTACATCTTGCTCTGCTCCTGAGGACACCAGACCAGAGAATATCTGGTTATATCAGCTTTATCACACTTGCTGATGGCTTCTCTGWGTTGAAGTGGCTTTGTGCCTTATGCTTCCCTAGTTAACACACACAAGAATCACAGAACATAGATTGGTTTTGRTTGAAAGAGGTAATCCAGTTCTAACTCCCCTGCCACAGACAGGGACACTTTCCACTAGAGCAGGCTGCTGAGCTCCATCCAACATTCCCTTGAACACTTCCAAGAATTGGGCATCCACAACTATGGAAAATCTGTTCCAGTGCCTCACCACCTTCACAAGAAATATTTTTTCCTAATATCTGATCTAAACCTACTGATTTTAAATTKGAAGCYCATTCCTCCTTGTCCTGTCACTACCTGCTCTTGTCAGTAGTTTCTCTCCATCTTTCTTGTGGGCCCCCTTCAGGTACTGTAAGGCCACAGTTGGGTCACCCCCTCATCTTCTCTTCTCCAGTCTAAACAACCCCAATTCTCTCAGACTTTCCTCATAGAAGCGGTGCTCCACCTCCCTGATCATCTTGGTGGCTTTGTCTGGACTCCAACAGGTCTATGTCCTTCYTGTGGTGGGGACTCCAAATGTGTGGAAAAGTGCTGTCGGTACAAATCCTAATTCTATCTGAACTAGTTCAAGCTCTTTAGGATCTGGTACCATGCAATAGTTCCCCACTCAACTAATTATGTCTCTTTTGACCTTAGTTTCAGGCAGAATCAAATCAACAACTTAAGCTTTGCCCATGCTTTTGCCTTACTTTGTCTTAAAAGTCTCCAGGCTGCAGTGTCATCTGGCATGAGCCTGATCCTCCTAAGCTCTGTCACTGCAAGTTTTCTGTGTCATCACAACTGTTTTGCACAGACGAGTGGGTGTTGTCCATATGCCAGTCTGGTACTTCTACTGAAGGTTTCTACTCCTCTTCACTGGTCCTAAAAAGACATCCATAGTTACAGGCTTAGACTTACATATTTATGTAATGAATCCCRCCATCCTGGGAGGCTGACTACTGAGCCAGAGGTGATAAAAAATCTTAGTTAAAATGCTTGAAAGGATTTTTTTTTTCTGTTCTCATATTATCATTACAAGATAATGCTTTTTTGTTCTAGCATTATSAATTTGTACAATAGAAAGTAAGTTCATAATGTGTTTGGATGATGTTAGTCTGGGGAAAACTTGAAATGAGCTCAGAGCCTTTCAACTTAAGGTTCTAGTTAAAGAGTGGCTCTTGGAAAAATTGTAATTATGCATGCATGATTCTGTGGTTGTGTTAATAATAAATCTTGCCTCACTCGAGGGTCACCATGGAACCACCTCTCTGTCTCTGCATCCACAGCCCTGGCAATTTTCAACCTAAATAAGCTGTTACCCATGGATCATGAGAGCTGTCTGCATTTCTATAACAGGACAAAATTACAGATCTCTTACTCATTGTCTCTGATACATCTGTGTCCTGCAATCCCTGTATGATTTTGCCACCTAATATCCTATTTGCGACTTCTAAGAACAAGAATACATGAGAAAGATACCAGGTCATAGTCTGTAAGAAGACAGAAGTAATAAATTTCTGTAATTGTCCTGGAAAATAYAAATGGTGCAATTAYTGGCAGACRCAGGTAAGATTCAGTCATTGCTCTTTGGATTCCTAGGAGAATGCGAAATAGTGATACCTGAGTGTTTTGTAAAACATTAACCCTGAGGAAGTCTGGATTTCAGTCCTTTGGACAGTGAAAGTATAACTACTTATCTCTAGAGCTGCTCTTGTAGGTAAAAACAGCTGTGTCTATAACTATTTTTAGTAAAATTTATTTTCACTTGAAATAGTACCACGATTTTTGTCTTGCTGTCTTACACCTTACTGAGAAAATAACCACAGAATCCCTCAAATTCCATATGCTATACTGTGCTGATTTTGCACAGCCTGGCTTTTGGTAACAGGAGAGTCACAGAGGTGGCTCCTCTGAGAAGATGCTGGAAGCTTCCACCATGTGCAGCAGAGCCAGTCCCCGATTGGTCTGAAGATGGACATGCTGCTGGCCAAAACTGGGCCAGTTAGAGAGGTTGCTAACACCTCTGTGATAACATATTTAAGAAGAAAATCAAAAGAAAGTCACAATTTTTTTTCTAGTCAGAGAAGAGGAGGTGAGAACATGTGAGGGAAACAACATGGAGACACCAGGGTCAGTGGAGGAGGGGGAAAAGGTGCTCCAGGCACTGGAGCCAAGAKTCCTCTGCAGGCCATGGTGAGACCATGGTGAAGCAGCTGTGCCCCGGCAGCCCCTGGGGATCCATGGGGGATGCAGAGATCCACTTGCAGCCCTTGGGAGAGGTGCCCATGCTGGAGCAGGCGGATGCCTGGAGGAGGCTCTCATCCAGTGGGAGACCCAGAGGAGAAAGGAGTCTGTCCTTGGAGGACTGAACCCCACAGAAGAGTGACCCACGCTGCAGCAGTTTGGAGAAGAATGTTTGCCTGCAGGAGGAATYCATGTTTCAATAGTTTTTGGAGGACAGCTGCTYGTGAGAATGGAACCACGCTGCAGAAGTTCACAGAAAGCTGGCCCCCATGGGAAGGGACCCCATGGTCTCACAGTGGAAGGATTTCTCTCYCTGAGMAGTSGAAAATCATYTTGGGTGAYAAACWGACCAAACCCTCWCCCCMCTCTGTCCCTGCATTGTCAGTGGGAAGGAGGGAGGAGTTGGAAGAAGAAAAGGTGYTTTTAARGGGTTATTTTACTTCTCATTATCCTCCTCTGACTTTGTTAGTAATAAATTCACTTTGTACCTCTAAGTTGAGCCTGTTTTGCCCTTGCAGTGTTTTCTCCCAGTCCTTATCTCAACTCATGAACCCTTTGTTAATTTCTTTCTCTCCTCTGCCCAGCTGTAGCAGGGGAGGGTGAGTGGTAGGTTTTCTTGGGTGTCTGGTGTTTGGCCAGTGTCAGATCATGACACATACAAACATTGAAGAATATTATTTTAAAGGAACAGAAGACATATCTCTAAAYTCACAAAGAAAATGCCTTATGGAAGAAAGAAGTTCAAAACCTTGCAAAAYGCATGTAAAAAACTAAGATCACAAAGTACTCGAAGATTCAGTGAACTCATCTTTTTTGAAAACTCAGTGCTTAAAATAGAAATAAATTAGCAGTAAAAATATCTTAAAATTAAAATAGAGCATTTTTAATTATTTAGGTGCTTAAATATCTGTAAGATATTTAGATACCAAATAAAATAGCAAGTTATTAAAAAGTTAGAAGAAAGGTATAAATGAGAGCCAATTGTTATAAAATGGCAAGAAGTGATAAAAAAGCAGCAAGATTCCACTTCCAGTGTGTCCTCTAAATATGCATCAGGGTACAGGATACCTGAATTTCAGCAAGGCATTATGCACAACACGTGGATGTAACAACAGGTCCAAATACAAAATTTCAACCGTTTTTTAAAATTTCAGAGTACATRTCACATGTTAAAGGAAACCAAACAAACATCAAATTGTTATTAAAATTAGAAGACAAATATGAAATKATACTGAAATTATSAAATTACAGATATGCCCAAATGAAACTCATTTCATCTCTTCTATAAATAATTTGTATAACATCAGTGTTATTCAGTTTATTTGAATAATGTAATGACATCTAGCATAACTAYACTACAAAAGCAACCCTCATCCCGCCAACCATATGCACAAACATCTTTCCCCTACTTAATAAGTCAAGAAAATCTGCAAATACACTATTGTRCAAAACCATGATTGCTCTCAAACTGTTGATACTGGGAAACATAATTRGTATTCTTAATTGATTTAGGCATGTTCCATAGCAATATCGTGTCCCTTTTCTACACTGTTATATTTTTTGATTGTTTGTATATGCTGAGGGAATGGTAAAAATGTCTCAATTTCAGAAGTAGTTGGATGTTTAGTTTTACTTGCTTTTAAATCTGTTTTCAGTGACAGTATCTCTGAGAAAAAAATCCCAGCCCCAAAATCTCACGTGTCAAAGAAAAACACTGAGGCTGAAAGTCTCTGCTCTCAGCAGTCCTCTGAAAAAGGAAAGTGCCTTTTTCTGGTGTAAGGATATGTCTTAAGGCCTTACTATGAACCTTGAATGCACATTTATGGCTACACATATACTTTTGAGTATTAAGTTGCAGCTTCAAACTTGCCTAATCAACAGTAATTCAAGCAGAAATATAATAGAAAAATCATTAAGAACAATAAATTTGCTGACACAGATTTCTATTAAAAGCATCGTAATTTGGAATGGCTGCACACAGAAAATGCTTTTTCCCCMAAAAAACTGTAAGTGATTAGTCTATAAAAAGATTAATTTCTCCTAGATTAGAAAATCAAACCAGGAACAGCTTTGTTCAGGCATCTGCTAGCAGTGGAAAACATATTTTTGCTCTAGCCAAATGCTGAAATAATGTTTTTATTCTGGGAGTATTTTGCTATTTTATGTTCCCCTCATTTTACTTTTGTAGATTTCATGCTGCAGCCACAACAGTGCTATTAACACTACTTACTTTTTTGTGTTACTTAATAAGGAAACCTATGGTTTCAAATTAAACACCACCACCAGAATTAGCATTTGCATAGTCATTGTAGAGGAATGWTTAGACTAATCAAAACTGCTTGATTAAAGAATGTTTCCCAAGTGTCTGTCCCTGATAATTGCTATGTCCCTGATTAATTACTGCAGTCTACAAGATGAAACTGAAGGCCTTCATGCACATGCCGCAATGCTTTTTTTATACAGAAATGATATTTTTTWAAAAATTTATCTTATTTTATATATWTTTTTATATAGCTGATGCAATCACAGCTGTATCAGCTGGTATTTTTTTATTAATAGCAAATCTTGCAGGATTTACAGTGGAATCATAATTGTCAACAAAATAACAAAAATTCTTAGTTTAGTTTTCTTAAGACAAAAGCAGAAGACAACATGATGTTACATCTTTGGGAGGAGAGCCTGCATTTCAGCACCCACTCTAAAGATTTCGAACATACTTTACAATAGATAAAATATATAAAGAGCCTTTAGAATCATTTCCTAGATTCTTCTTCTCCTTTGAAAATGTGAAACATGGATAAGAAGAAAATGAAGGTGAGTTACCTCATAACTGCATGTTGAAAGCATTGGGAAATGATCTGAAGCGAAARTTGTCTTCATATGCTTCAGCTACATTTTTGAAGTAGAATAATACCCACTGCAGGGAAGGTGTGCTGACTTAGGATATGGTGTACCAAGCAGAGATATCAGATTGGGTTTCTCAAGCATAAGGTAGCAGATTTATTTTGGGTCAGAATTTATGGCTTTCAATATGGTTTAAATTTAAAGTAGACACTGTGCTACTGAGCCATGAACAAGACACAAGAACATCCACAAACGGCAAGGTCAGAGACAAAGCATTAAGCAACTTTCCAATTTTCCTGGCAAAAGCYGTGCTCAGATATTGAGAGCTGCGTGCCTTTACTTAGAAAATGAAGCACCCTAGTACTCAACTTGCTCAAGGTCAGAGCACAGACTCAAAACTAAGGGCAGCTTCCAAGGTCAAGGGAGTATTTAGCCACTGTGATCTCTTATCTCATCAGAGCAAAGCTTAAGARCATCCTTAACACAGAATGTAATTGCTGTATATTTAATTTAAACTACTATATAGGATAGTAATAGTCCCTTTTTGCAGTCTATAGAAAATGTGTGCACTACAATCTAATTTTTTTCTTCACTCCCAGTGTTTGAATTATTCATGTAAGTAGTAATTGGAAGGATGATTAAATTAAACCATGTTGAAGAAGCTGTATATAATTTCACTATGTTTTTACAGTCATATTTAATATCAAAGCAAAATATACATAAATCACAAACCAAGCTCATGTCTATGAAGGAAAACAAACAAACAAACAAACAAACAAGTAAATGAAAATTTCAATTCTTAATTCATCCTTGTGTGAAAGTCTGCTTTGCAAACAATGGATCCTTTGTGTTGTTGTTTCTTTAAACAGGTTAACTTGTCTAAAAAGACTGCAGCAAAGAATAGGCCTCCTTTCATTTCTTTTCAAATTTTTTTAGTTTCAAAACTTAGTTTCATGTTTAAAGTGTTCTTGCTTGTGGTCTACTGATAGTGAAAAATTAAATTCTATTAGCATGAAATTTAATTTAATGCATTACTTAGTAAATGTTAAAAACAATATGTAATATCTTCTTTCTTCAAAGGGATAGCATGTTGTTATCACAGAAGTCACAGGACATTATCATGACTTAAAAATTTAATATAAAAGTATCAAATTTATCATATATCCCAGAATTATCTAGGTCCTTCACTTTTACAGTGCTTGGAAGAGGGGAACCCTGATCCATGTAGTGTAAGTAAATAAAACCAAGAAAGCACAGGATCCAGGATCTCTTAAAGCCTGCATTACAGATAGTACCTCTTAGGTACTGCAGAGCTACTCAAGTAACAAAAGTTATAACTTTTATATAACTTAAACAAGAGCTATATTTAATTCTTCCTCCTGCATCTCCCCCAGTCTAAAAAACCACAGCTACTTCATTAGCCATTAATTGCAGACAATAAATAAAGAGAATGTCAGAATATTTTAATTGTTAATTTGCAAATCTGCTTATATTATAGTTCTTTCCTACAAATAAATCATTCAAGTATTCCATGACAATCCTAATCCCAAACCTGTGATTAAGCCATTATAAACCATACAGTTTGCTCTTTAAAACAATTTAATCTGAGTTTCTTTCTTTTTTTTTTTTCTTTTTTTTTTTTTTTTTTGGTTGGGGGGTTGCGGTTTGTAGCTTTAGTTGAAAACTTAGCTCCAAAATCATTGCATATAAGCCAACCATTATTTTCATCAGGGTCACAACTCCAGAAACTGAGCCACTCTCTTTACTATATAATTCTAAATCTTGAAAAAGGAAACTCATTACCTGTTCTCATGAAGTGCTGAAAAATAATCCTGTCAAATGCCATCAGAGTTGAATACTAAGTAAAGTCAAAAGAAGCAATGTCAAAATTTGCACACAGGGAATGCTCTTCCACTCACAAGAATTCTCCATTCCATGCAGAACTAAGAGCAAAAATGACAAAAACCCACTGAAACTATAAAATAAATAGAACACTAGAATAAAAGACTGCAAAAGAAATTTCACTAAAGGAATACAGTTAATTTAGTCCAATCATATCCCCAAGYCTGAGATTAAATAAGTGCTCTAAGTATTCAGGATAGTTTATATACTGTGTGTATGGGTATTTTTTGCTTCTGTTTATTTTTAATGAAATGTAGCTTTAGACAACAATATTTATACAGGAAGAAATGGATTTTTAGGTGCACCTGAAAACATAATCTTCTACTGATGTAACATTTCTGTAATCCTAGCTATTTAAGTAATCCATTGTGCTCTTTCCATGGACCTCTAGGTGAATTGAACAACAAATTTTCTCCCCCAAGAAACTATTAATTTCACTACAAGTTCTTCACTGGTAAAATGTTTTAGAATCGGATATTCCATAATGTAGATTTGCAGACAGAATCCTGTATAACAAGATGAAAGTGTAAGACGTGCCCATAATGAATAATGTGAACATATATAAAAATGTTTTAACTATAACCATTGACAGTGGTTGTAGTTCTATGATTYGTCTCTTTGTCTCCTCAACATATTTTTATATTTTATGGTACTACATGAAAGATACGTTCCACTTCCCATTAAAACAAACAAACAAAAAGATTTAACAGTTATTTGAGCCGGTCTGATCAACTAACTAGTGTCTGGTAAGGAACCTTCATCGATCTATACACATCTTTGCATATAAGTATTTTCTTCATTGATGTATTAAAGTTGCCCCTGAAAGGAACAGAAATGTCACCTTAGTATTCATTTGCAGGATGGTCTTCTGAAACCTGACCTCTTGCAGCATTTTATTAGCATTATTGCAGTATTGACAGCCTAAAGAGTTGCCTTTTTTAATTTGAAAAAAAAAAATCTATTCAGAAAGGAATATTAATGCACAGCCCAACTTTGGTGTGAGAATGTAAAATGAAGGGAGATGTGCTGGCAGGGTAAACACTCTTTAACTATAAAGAATTATTATCTCCTATGAGTGCATTCAGTTTAGAAAAWGAGGAAAGACAAAAGCCTTGATGTGCAGGATTTGTCTGCTGAATATTCTTTAAGAATAGGTCAGATGATTCAACATATGATACAGCCTTAGAGTACAACCTGGGCATCTGCAGGTACCTTCCACTGGACAAAGTTGCTCAAAGCTGCATTCAGTCTGGTCTGGAACACCTCCAGGGATGGAACATCCATAGCTTCTCTGGGAAACCTCTTCCACTGTCTCACAACCCTCACTGTAAAGAATTTCTTCCTCATGTCTAATTTAAACCTACTCTCTTTCCATTTAGAGACATTCCCCCTTGTTCTGTCGTGACATGTCCTTGCAATATAGTCCCTCACCATCTTTCTTTTGGGCTCTTTTATGTACTGGAAGGCTTCTACAAGCACTCCTTGAAGCCTCTGCTTCTCCAGCCTGAACAACCCAAATTCTCTCAGGCTCTCTCATAGGAAAGGGGCCCCAGCCTCTGATCATCTTCATGTCCCTGCTGTGGACTCACTCGAACAGGTCCTCATTCTTCTTATGTTGGGCGTCCCAGAGCTGGATACAGAACCAAGGTGGAGGTCTCATGAGGTCAGAGAAGAGTAGCAGAATCACTTCCTGCTGGCCATTTCATGCAAAGTAAGGTCCTATATTATTCTTAGGAAAAACCAAACACATTTTTCTAAAACAATATTCAACCAATTAMAACATTTTCCATATAAAATCCCAAGGCTGGTTATGATGCAGTCTTTYTGTCTGAYCTGCTTTTTGTTCACCTGCCTTTCAGATTCCATCACACAATCCAAGATRTATAATCTATTCTGTATGTCAGTAACTACTAATATCTTCCTGAAAAGGTTTTGGTGGAAGTTCAGTGAAAGGTATAATTTAGCAAGCAGATTTAGCAAGCAGCAGATAAAACAATTAGACTAARGATCCTTTGTGAAAGAAGTGGCTGGCAGCACACCCACAGTGAAGGCTGACTTTGTAATTTAGAAAACAGATTTTAGAAGTGGCAGATACAACAATTAGTGGAAAAATCTTTTGTGAGTGAAAGAGCTCATCAAATATGCACAGAGAAGGTACATTTGCATGAAAATGATGTGTACATTTCCGCTGYGCTGAAAATCAATCTATTTTTTCCTGCCTTTTTTCCCCTCTTTTTATTGCTAGGGTTTGTGGTAGGAGAGCGATGGAAAACAGAGCAGTTACTAAAGGAATAAATTYCGAACAGGGACTATGGATAAATTTGAAGCACCACCCTAAAAAGCTCTTGGACTGGAACTTAAGCATTTTGCACCTCAGCTAGCCTAACTCTTTTTTGTTTGTTTTGGGKTTTTTTWAATCAAGCTTTCTTGTTTTATGATTGCTATGCTTTATTGCTTTATTAAACAACTCATCTGCAGCCAAATGTTGACTGAAATATTATGCTGTAAAATTATTTGAAAGGACCTGACAGGCTGCAATTTCTGTAACTCTGGAGGAAGGGGAAGTCTGACACCAGATTTATTTTGCAGCTCTTGATGTCAGGTAACTATTTGCTTGGACTCCATTGCAAGTRCACACAGAGCTATAAAGCTCAGACAAAACCCCATGTTTATTTCTGAGGACGTTAGTTAACCATTTCTAAAAGGGTATTTCACTCTTCAAGTACAACAAAAGCCACAGGACATGGCAACTCAAACATGAGAGCATCTCCCCTCAGCCATTCCCTCCAATCACTGTGAAGTCTCCAGGGTAGAAGAAGAAATTTGGGTTTTGCCAAGAAGATAACAGGACACCACCMGCTCTGTATTTATCTTGCTGGTGTGCTGTAGAGGTCACAGTGCTGGTTGGCACAGGGACTGTCTGCTCAGCAGGGCCCAAACTTACAACAGCACATCAAGTATTTTAAAATAGTCTAAGCTATTTAGATAAACAGGTCATTCATGTAATACATTTCCTCAGGTTTAATGGAGAAGTCAGAATAATAAGCATCTGCCATGTTTTAAGCTTAAGTTTAAATTGTCTCCTGTTAAAAAGGAACACCATTTTCATTTTGTTGATGATGASGTCACCTGACTGGGGCTAAAGACRATTTCTTYCAGAGTACTGAGCAAAGCTYTATCAAGCTGAGGCTYTCTGAAGTAAATTCTGACTAATCCCTGTTCAGTCTTGTTTTGGAGGGTAGCTCATATCCCTTTGTTCAACAAAGCACATTTACAACCATTTACAAAGCAGCCTAAGTTCAAATACACAGTCAAATATGTGCTACAGAGACAAAGAGAAAAAAAAAAAATCAGATCTCCATCTCATTTCTTCATTCAGCAAACCGTGAATGGAAATTTTCCCGTTAGTGTGGTCTGTGTTGCCCAGCCCTGGCTGCTTTTGGAGAATAATTCTTTTTTAAGTGATCTCCAGCTACTACACCTTCATAGCCTCATGGTTACCAAACTCTTGGTTTGTGGAAGCTTTCTTTTTATTCAGGAGTGGAGACACGCCCTCCCTGTAGCCTCTGTTTGAATTTCTTACCTAGGAATACCTCCGAACCAAAATGTTGTGAGTTTCTACTCATCAATTTTATATCCTGGCTTATTCATTCACTGATGATTTTCTCTCCACAGAATATAAATTTAAAATTTTATTACGTTTTTGAATGTTTCAGAAAACTGGCAGCTGGACAGACCAAAAAGTGTTCACAGTAAGAGAAAAAAAGACTGCCAGGAATTTGATTGCCCTCTATTCATACTCAGCACAGCCCCTGCCAGCTGCCCAGGAGCTGCTCCATCCCCAGAGCCAAAGAAGAAGAAAGGAAGCCAAAGTGACCACAGCTTCAGCTGGAAGGAGAGGGTGGAGAGTTGAAAGTATGCCAAGGTATTTTGTGTCATCTCTGAATGCCTAAGAGTATCTGAACACTTAAGCGCTTGAAGAGAGAGAGAGAGTAAGAGATGTACAATGAAGACACAATAAGAACATTTTGCTGTCTATGAGACTCACCGGTAAGACCTACGCATACTGATGCTTTCGGGTCTTTTGAATCATCTGGTGTCTGAAGCTGTGCTCTGTTAAGCCATTATTACTGCTATTTAGGTATTTGAAGAGAAAAACAAAGTTTGTTTCTCCTAAAATGTTGCATCACTTTAACCTTTTTAAACCAAATAAATATATGCTTTATCAATTTTCTATAATTTACATATTTTAATACATTAATTATATGATAAATATAATACAAATATATGTAGCAATTAGGGCAACAAAAGTTCTAAATACAATGTATATTCTGTTATTTTGAATAAAATATCATATAGTCTTAAATCCAAAACTCTTGGAGTTAGAAGTTTTCCCAGTAATTAAACTCAAATTCATCATCCATTTTGCTATGTTATTGACTCTTGATCACGTAATAATTTAGTAATTCAACCATCTATTATGAAGTAATTCAACCATCTATTATGAATTGTTATGTCTTGTACAAGAGTTCCTCAAAAATGACTACATTATTTCATAATTTTTGTTTTTGCAGAGTTATGGGCAGGATATGAAGCTAAATTTGGTGCCATAGATTTACTTTTATGAGAAGCTGTTTTAAGTCCCCACTGTAAGACGTGAAACTTGGACTTCRGTGAAATTCTTTCTATTAAAGTGTCTTCATCACAAAGGGCTTAGAAGGTAAAAGTTTACAGGTGCACCTTTCTCATAACACTGAAATAACGGCATAMTTTAAGTTGGAAAAGACCTTCAACATCATCAAGTCCAACCTTGTCAACCAGAGTGTGGCACTTAGTGTCATGTCCAGTCATTCCTTGAACTCTTTCAGGGGTGGTGACTCCACCACCTCTTGGGTATCCCATTCCAATTCTTCTTYGTGTCCATTCCAATATATTCACAGCCATTTGTATATGGACAAAATACAGACACAAATGCCCATGTTCCAAATTTAAATTGGTGACCTCAAACTAGAACTTCCATAATGGCTTCTCTTATTTCTTTAATTTAAAAACATCCGCTATTAACAAATAATATGCTCATTATGGTTTTCAGCACCTTGGACTCTCTCCCAGTAARTAGGAATATATTCAGTGGTAATAATCCTTGACAAGTTTGACTTGTGTTAATGTACTCCAGGAAGAACACAGGCGATCTRTCCCCTGGGGTCTGTTGCTCACAAAATGCAGCAGCATTAACTTTGCAGATTATCTATCCGTAAATGTGCGTGTTTCCAAGCTATTTTGAAAATGGAAGGGCCATATCCAACCAAGCATTGTTAAGTAAAATTTAGTAAAATTATCACATCTCYAAAGAGCAGTGTGAAAGACTATAAGAAAAATGCATACTTTTGTGCTCACGAATCAAAAAGAAATTACAGTTTTTGCAATCATCAGCTCTTGTATAAAATGCTTTGAAATTGAATCACATTATTACTTCAGACAGTACAGGAAATATCGTAAAATAATAGCTATGTCATGAATTGCCTTTTCTCCTAAGGACTTTCTAAAGTAAATACAAAGGTTTGATAGCATAGTGCTTCAAATGGACTGCATCAGAAAGGGGCTGTGCCTGGGAAAACATTTGGTCAGATACATTGCATGTGCAGAATGACTTTGGTGAAATTAATAGCAGAGACACATAAATGCTGCTTCTTGTGTCTAGCATAGAAACTGTGAGATTTTACCTGTTCTCAGTGGGCAAATTTCCAGAATCTAATTAAATTAATAAATAAAATGAATTTGGAAAATGGAAAACCTTCCTGTTTATGATTTTAAAATATTTATTTTGATGCAATCTCTTTCTCTCTCTTTTTTTTTTCTTCCCTTCCCTCTCCCCCATAAATTCCTTATTCCATAAACATCTGAGCATTCAAAAGTGTTTTGAAATACAAGTAACCACAYGTACTTATGTCTGTGAAATTACTTATTTCTGAATTGGACAGGATGGAGAACATTTGAGCGATATTCTGTCAGGAGTGTGTCTGCAGAATTTATCTTTGTTGCAATTTCTAGCATATGTAAACTTTAACAAACATGGGCTTTCAGTGCTTAAAACAACAATTCTGGTGTATTTTTCAACCATGTATGTGGATATAATTCATGCATTCCCATTACTTGATCTAAAATTTAGAACCTTAACATGGAAGTGTAATATTATGCTTTTAACTGAGATAGAAATGAAAGTAAGTTAGGTAATAGCAAATAACAACTTAATTTGCTCACTTCAATCATCTGGGCTCTTTTCCAGCAAGTAGCAATATATTCAGCTGAAAATGCACAAACGATGAGATTCTGAAATGTGCAATTCAGCAGCATAAAAACTTGTATAAAGTTTATCCAAGATAAATTAAATATAAGCCCAGAAGGGTTATGGGATTTTTTTCCCCTCCTTCTATTGTGTTTGAGACAGCTTTCTATTTAGGCCAGAAAACAGAGGGGGAAAAAAAAATCCCTTCCTCTTTTTCCCTCTTTCTGGATGAACAGCACTATCTGCAGAGTCTAAAAAGATTGCTGCAAATGGAGTGAGATCTGTGGGAGACTCCTTCTGAAATAGTGGTGCCTGATTCAGTTATCACACAAAGAAATAATAATAAAAAACCAGCAAATACATWATGATAATTATTAGCATTAGAAGTTATATATGGTTCTGCTGAAATCTGAAATAGCAGCAGCAGCAGCAGCTAAAATTACCTATGCAAAAAAAAAAGTTTATTAATGTCTAAAAAAAAAGTTATTTTTTCTTTTCTCTACCCCAAACAAGGCTAAATTTAATTTTGATATGCTAGGACATCCATGTGGTTATGACTGGAAAATACTTCACGACTTCTTTACTGATACCAGAGGTTTTACTGCAGAGCCGATAAATAATATTTAAGAAAGCAATTCAAAACACAGAGCAAAATTACCAGAAGCCTTCAACAAACAAGAAACGGAACAAAGTAATTTCAAGAAGACTGAACAAAAACTAAAGAAACAAAAAAAATAACAAGCCAAACCAAAGCAAAAACCCCCAAACAAAAATAACAAAAAGAACAAAACAATTAAACAAAGCAATGATTAAATCACTGAAAAGAAAAAAAAAAAAAATTGGACAAACATAATTTTTGGGAAGAGGAGACTCCAGTAGCTACTAGAGGTGACAAATAGAGATATAAAAATGTGAGAGCATATAGTAAAGGTGCAATCCATTGTGCCCAGCTTGATACCTATATTTAGAGCACAAAAGCTAGATTGTCCAAGTGTTCAAAATTATGTAATAGCCAATGAAGACAGATTTAGAAAAGCACATTTAGGAAAACACAAAGTTGATCTAGAGACTTGTAAGTCTTTCAACCAACTACAGAGAGAGCTAAAATGGTTCAATGTAGCACAAAATGTAGGCACAAGTTTCCTCACAAAGTTTAGTGTATTTGAGCCTGTTCCAGGTTGAATCTCAGACTAGAATTAAGAACTGTAAAATACGTGACCCAAGAAATGGTGAACAGATAGGAGCAGAGGAGAAATTGCAAGTAAGAAAACMATTAACATGAGACACTGGCCAGGCCAGATTTTAATGTAAGCATGGATTTAAAGAAYGGATGAGCACCACCAAGATCCAACAGATAAATAATTGTTAGGTTGCATAAACAAACAACAAAGCAACAAAGACACTGAGGTCTGCCAAAACAGTCAATAAAATACATTGCCCTAAAAGATGTAAAAAGCAGATGAGGGCRGGGAGAAACAGAAGAGAAAACAGATGCCAAATTATCAGTAGGAGTCTTAACATCAAGTTGTCTGCTGGTCCCAGTAACTACAGAAATAAAAGATAATGATCAATACCAGAAAACAAAACAGATAAAAAACATTTGCCATCAGAAGACAACCAGTTCTCTGCAAACAGTTATAGGCCAAAGTAGTATAGCCATTTATGCAACAAGTGATAGGGATATATAACAGCCACATTTAAATAAAAACATTTTAAAATCTCTTTCACAAAATTAGCTCATTTTGGAGAGACATATTGTGGGGGAAAGTAGAGTATAAAATAATTCAGTGTTTACATTCAATATGCTATGAACCTTAGTAGAAAATTAAGCAACAAGTTTTGCATTGAACTTTGGCTTGAACAAAGGGTGACCAAATAGTTTCTGCTCTTACTTTTCTTTTGAACTGGATATTAAACATATTTGGACTCTCACATAATTTGATAGTAAAAAAAAACCTAGAGAAAAAAAATCTCAACTAGATGAAGTGGCTGAAGTCACTAGTTTAGCCTGGATGTGGTGGTTTCACGTTCGCTGAATTTTGTTTGCCAACTTGGAGATAGGATTTCGGGAGAAAAAGACAAACCAGGCCCCAGCTTAAGATAAACAGATTTTATTAAAACACACTAAGAGAAGTAAAGGAAAAGGAAAAAAAAMCCCACAAATGAATTTCTAAACCAACCATTTCTCCCACCACAAACTGTTCATTTTCTACAAACAATATAAGGAGGCAAAACTCAGAACTTCAGGTCAGTACCACTTATAAAACAGTCTTTCCTTCAGTCTTTGAGAGAGAGAAGTCACTCCTATTGTTTGGTAACTTTCCACAAGACAAAMAATCTGCTTGTGGCTTCTAACTCACACAAATGCAGGCTGCCCAGGAAACTTCTGCAGTTGTGGAACCCTCCCGTACCCCATAGCCTTTCCCATGACTACATATGGGCCATAGACTCACATATATATTGGGGTGGTACTTTTAAAGATAAGCAACTTCCAAGGCAAAGAATTCTTCAACTTAGGGAACAGAGATGTCTTCTTACTACTTCTGCTGGCACAGGGGGCTTCTTCTCATCTCTCTCTCTTCCAACCTCTCATGGGACCACCAAATCCCAACTTCTAATTCAATATTAATTTGGTAAATCACAGATACCTTTGCTCAAAAAATCCACAAATCATCTCCCCAATTCATACTGTCCGTGGTTTAAAGGATTATTCTAGCATATTCATATTACAGTCTGTTACCATAACTCATGGGAGATTTTCAGCCTAGAACCAAGGCAACTTGTCATCTCTTCCAACTAAAAAAGTCATTCTTCCTTTACTGACTTTGAGATCTCCATATTGTTTCTTTACATGTCTCCAATTTGGCCATCTCTCTCACTAAGAAAAA